>VKOC01000001.1:39333068-39344091 GCA_009364415.1 Spea multiplicata
CTCCAGCCAGCACCCCCTTGTGAATTAACGCCCCCAGCCTGAACCCCCTTGTACCAACTGAATTTTTTCAGCACCTTGTAGAAAGTATGCCACGTAGAATGAAGGCAGTTATGAAGGCAGAAGTCCAACCCAGTACTAGGAAGGTGTAGCTAATAAAGTGGACAATGAGTGTATGTACCTGTTGATTTATCATAGCTGCTGCTAAACAACATTTCATAGATCTGGGTATTTTTTCTAGTGAATGGGCATAACATAACACAATTTCAATTTTTCATGAGTCAGGTAGGATATTGAAGTGGATTCAAACAAACTGAAGAGTAGAAAAGCCTTGTACAATATAAAAGTTCACATGGGTTTATTGCATAGACTCATTCTAATACCTAACACAATGACATATAACATATCTAATTGTGCCTTTCATCTGAGACAAACTTTGCAAACCTTTTTTATAAAAATTTTAAAAATAATTTACATACATGTCCCTGAGAAGCCAGTACGTCCTCACAATTGCTAATCATCACATTTTGAGTCAAACATCTTAATTCTAGTGTCATGCTTGACCTGAACTCTGGCTACTTAAGATATCCTGTTGATTTAGAATACCTAACCTTATCTCTGCAACATTATGCGGTTTATCTGCTTTAGTAGTGCTTCTTGGATGTCTTTATTTCTCAGGCTGTATATGAGAGGGTTAAGGAGAGGTGTAATGCTTGTATAGAAGATAGAGAGCAGCCATTCCTTGTCAGCCAGGCGGTTAGATTTAGGACGCATATACATAAAGCTTCCACTACCATAAAAAAGCAGGACAACAATTAGGTGAGATACACAGGTAGAGAAGGCTTTCTCTCTCCCATGGCCTTTAGGAATACTCAATACAGCTGAAAGAATCCGCATGTATGATCCAAAAATTAAAAGAAAGCATCCAAGCATAAGAAAACCACCCACAACAAAAATAGTCACCTCATTGAAGTATGTTTCAATGCAGGAAATCTTTAACAATGGAGGGATGTCGCAGAAAAAGTGGTTGAGTATTTTAGAACCACAGAATGGTAGCCTGAAAGTGTTGGCAGTGTGAACTACTCCATAAATACATCCAATTATCCAGGCTGCAAATGTCATTTTGATGCAGGATTCTTTATTCATTATAGTCACATAGTTCAGTGGGAAACAAATAGCAACATATCGGTCATATGCCATTGTAGCCAACAATGAAGACTCAGAGGCTGCCAAAGAGAGGAAGAAATATTGCTGAGCTACACATGATGGAAATGAGATAGTTGGACACTGCAAAAGAAGACTGGTCAGTATTTGAGGGAGAGTGGTAGTAGTGTAACATATGTCCATTAGGGAAAGATTACTAAGAAGATAATACATGGGGATCTGAAGACGGCAATCCATGCTGCTTACAAAGATGATCAATATATTTCCCAACAATGTACCAAGATAAATGAATAGAAACAGCACAAAGTATAATGCATGTAATGCCATTTTGCTTGAAAACGCATAAAGAATAAATCCATCCTCACTGGTAGAATTTTTCATGTCTCAAAAAAGTAAGATAAATCTTTCAGGAATTCCAAAGTAACTTAATCTGGTTCAGTAGTATATTCTTTTATCTTCCTCCTAGTTATGTAACCGGTACTGAGTGTTTGAAAGATGTGCATTGGACATCAGTAAATCTGGACTAGTGAAATGTGGCAACTGCATAAAGATCAGTTAGGTCATTGATATCTGTGTGACTTATTTACAGCTATTTGTTATGTATAACTATTTAGTAATACATACCATAAAAGGTGATTACGCAACTGCTACATCAGTATAAATGATATTGTTCTTTAAGGAACTTGTCGCTCTACACATTATGCTTCTTAGTTTATGTTTCTATTTTCATCAATTTACATAAGATGGGCCTCTTAAATAGTGTTGTTGGTTTTTCTATACCAACCCCTTTCCTTTTCTTGTACCACTGAAAAATGTTAACTAGAGCAAGTTTGTATAGTGCAGCTCGTATTGTCTTATATTGTGACCTAAATTCATTGTCTCCTTCATTACGCCTCTTGTCATAGTTCCAAGATGTGGGTCTTGCTGAGATCTTTGTTATAAAAGCTAGAATCATGTAAAGTAGGTATAAGTGAGTTTACATATGTTTAAAAATTATGCTTTGTAAATAAGTTCATATTCCATTCCTAAATAAAAAGCATCCTAAAGGTATTCTAAGACCTACCTCTATTGCCTTTTTACTGTTGAGACGAATAACCCATTTATGAGAGTTTCAAAATGATTAGGAAGCAGGAAGAAAACACAGCCCAAATATTCTTAAGCAGCTATCTATCTATACATTTTTCCTACATTCATATTTCATCGTACATTATTTAGGGCTTTCTAAAATAATTTTGTTAAACGGTTCTATTTATCATCTGTCCCAACCACAGCTGAAATAAATTGCTTCTCACAGAGCTTATATACAGTTCGCATGACTGTTTGGCTCACATTGCAAAAAAAATCACACAGATGAGCACTCTCCTGAGACATCTCTTGTTAACAATCAACAATCCTCCACCGATAATTGAGCAATGCAGATATGGCCAGTGTTGTTTTAATATAACTCCAGGATTAACATGTATTCTAATGTTTTGTTTAGTACCACTGATTTTATTTTTATCTTATTTAACTAATTAAGGACCAGGCTGTTTTTTTATTTTTTGCAGTGCTCGTGTTTAACCGTGTTTCTCCACTCACATTTAGTGTACTCACACAAGTTATATATTGTTTTTTTCAGGACAGGGCTTTGAACCCGGCCACTCCAATTTACTTCAATAGCATCCTCGATCTACTACTAGTGCTAAAATCTTCTCTACCAAGGGAAGGTGCGGTTTTAGTTACAACAAAGCATGCACTGAGGGGTCATGTGCTGGCGAGTTGGCTATATTTTGCCTTGTATTTTATGTTCCAAGTGCATTATTTAACATTTATCAGCATTACACTGCAACTACCATCCTCTCTTTTATTCTAATTTACTTAAATCATTTTCTCATTGGTTTGTTCCAGATGGAATGTCTACCCTGTTGCAAAATATGGTATAATCTGCAAAGAAGAACTTTTGCAATATCGCTAATAAATATATTTAAAAAAAATATGGCTTCTACTAACAATTCCTAAGGTATCCCACTAGAAACAAGACCTTTCTCTCAATATACAACATCCAGATATTTAGCCGACCTATTGAGGAAATGCTCCGTAAGGCCTTGGTCAGCGGAGCTAGTACCAGGGTGAAGAGGACAGAAGGAAGAAGCCAAGAGAAGAGTCAAAAGAAGAAGTGGAGCTGCAGGAAAGGAGACATGGACTTGGAAGCAGTTGGCAGTGAAGGTAGGGAGACATTGAGAGAGAGCGTGAGAGTGTAAGAGAGTGGGAGTGAGAGAATGCACGTGAGAGTGAGAGGAGGTGAGACAGCATGAGAGAGTGATGAGTAAGAGGGTTAGAGAGCATGAGTGAGAGTGTAAAACAGCTTGAGAGTGTGTGAATGAGAGAGCGTGAGAGAAAATGAATGAGATCCTGAGCGTGTCAGATGGCATGAGTAAGAGTGTGAAAGCAAGAGTTAGTCACTGGCTGACACATGCTGTCTTACACTCTGACTTGCTATAAAGAGATGGCAGTTATGCTGTACCACTGTCATTATCGGAATCAATATATAATGATGAGAGTTGTGCATTACAACCATCAGTATCTGGATCACTATATAGTGATAGGAGTCAAGCTGTACCACTGTCTGTCTGGATCACTATGTAATGATGGGAGTTGTAGTTTACCACTATCATTCTCAGCATATATTGAGTTATTCTCTACCACCTCAGGCTCAGGGTTATGCTGTACCACCCTCAGTGTCTAACTTACTATTTAATGATGCTATGCTGTACTTTTGTCAGTGTCTGGTTTGCGATATAATGATGGGAGTTATGTTGTACCACTGTTATTGTCTGGCTCAATATATAATGATGGGAGTTATGCAGTACAAGCATAAATGACTGGATCACTATAAAGTAATGTGATTTAAGCGGAATAACATATGTCAGGCTTACTGTGTGCTTGACATAAATTACGCGTTCGCACAGATATATGCTTATTCCTATGCAGTCAATTTTAAATACAAGCATATATTTAAACGCAAAAGTCAAAACATAAAATCAATCAATTAAGATGAAGCTGTGCATTGGGGCACATATATATATATACATATATACATTGGCTCGATTATAGGCTGCACCCTAAAAGTTAGGTGCTTTTTTCAAGAAAAATGTTGATTCTTAGTGTAATAGATATGCTCTAATCCCCTCTGCCCTACCTCGAGTATGCTGCAACTTTATTCCCCCCCCTAGATATGCTGCCCTACACCCCCCAGATATTGTCGCCTACTCTGCTAGAGTGTCTTGCGGGGCCGGCAGGGGACATCTACGCAATACGCGTATACAACTTCCGGTGCCGGCACTTCCGCCGTGGGAAGTCTCGGCAAGGAAGATTGTTAAAGCGCAGACATTCACTGGCTGCGGCGATGCGAGCGTAAGCAACCTCCGCTGCCACCACGTCTTCGTGATGTGCTTTAACAAGCTCCCTTTGCCGGGAGTCCCCCCGTGGGAACTCCTGGCAAGAGATATTGTTAAAGCACATCGAGCAGACGTGCCGGCAGCGGAGGTTGTTTACCCTTAGACAATCTCCCGTGCCGGCACTCCCCCTGTGGAAAGTGCTGGCAGGGGAGGGTGTCTCAGCGTATCGGAGAGTAGGATGCAGGTCCCCTGCAGCGCTGCGGGGGATCTGTATCCTAACCCTGCTGCCTGCCCGGCGCCCGGAACTGTCTGTCCTGGGTGTCAGGCGATACGAATTGTGCATTCCTGCGCTAAACCCTATAGACTAAAAAATACATAGTACACAATCATGAACAAAAAATAACTAGAGAGAAGGCCAGAAGACATTCAGAGAATGGGAGTGAAAGAGTCTGTGGATTTCGGGAGAAAACTCAAAGCTTTTTGCTTTTATGGGGGAGTCTGGCCTCATTTCCAGTGATCTGTACGATTTGACAAGATCAGCAACTTTTGTACGAATCCAAAAGCGCAAGTTTTTATCCATGAAGTTTCAACATTTACAGAAACAGTGTCAATGCAGATATGTGCCCTTTGATTCTGCATTATTATCCTGAGACAAATGTTGTTCTTGCCACCCACTCATTCATAGGTTTGCATACGAGGGTGTAAACTGCGCCCCCATTGTTCACATTGTTTCACATGATAAAATATATTCTGAAACATAAAAAATATGTATAAGTAGAAATATTACATTGTTTACGTTGGTCGGTACATAGATGATTTACTTTTTATTTGGTCAGGGCTTGCAGAACTGATTGCCCCCTTTGAGATTTTGTCAATTCTTATAATCTTAATTTAAAATTTACTTTGTGTTCATCAGGTGTCAGTTTGCGCTATATCAAATATTTAAGTACTCATAAGGACTAAGATTTTTAAGTCATATAAAGTCAGTCCACTTATTATGGATAATGTAGATGATAATGTCAAAAAATCTCCATTATTAAGCATTTTTTGGCTTCAACCCAGCCGGAGAAGGGGTAACTAACCATGAAATCCTTCCCCGGGTGGGTTGGGGGTGCAAAATACTAGCCTTGCCCAAAGAGTGCGGCATAGGCAGGAACAATTTCAAGCTCAGGTGGAGCTTATATACCCCACCCATTCCCACGGAGCATGGCATCAACGATGTATGTTATAGTATAATGGAAAAAGTAAGTCTGATGTGCTGCATATATTTAGTATAATGTATACTGGTTGGTGCACAAACCTTTTTAAAACATTAATAATTACAGTTGATGTCCTGCCCTGGCTAGCCTTTTGTAGGAATCCTGCACTACTCTGTGGTGATCTCCTGGAGAGGGACATGCACGGTGATATGGCCTATCTCAGATATTTAGCCAAAATGAATATCCTGACATACTGCCTCACAGGCAACCAAATGAACAACACGGTTGACCTCTTATGTCCAATACGCTCCTACATGCCAATATTACACATGCTTAGGAGCTAGGTAAATCAAATTGATTCAACTAGTGTCTTCCATAACAATGAATTTCTTAATTCATGTCGTGTATACCAAATTGTGTCTTCATTATTACTGCCTCATAAATAAAACCATTTTTTGTAATATTTAACCGTGGAAAATGTGGTTTTGGCACTTGTGGATGTTTCAAGCAAACCTACAATTTATATAATACAATAAAAATGAGGCATTATGTATAAACCAAACAAAAAAATACATTTTTCAGAAAATTAGTGGTTATTATACAATTAGTATCTAGATCTTTTAGCCCAAGAGATGGGGAATGTGATGGTGCTCTCTGTCAAGCAAAACAGATTAATGTTAGGGACAAATAATACTTTAATAATACATTTCTAATGGCTATCAAATTTATTTGTTTTCCGCATTTTTATAAAAACTGTTCCTAGTATCATCTTGATATCTTGGTTCCTAAGGCTGTAGATTATGGGATTTAAGAGAGGCGTCACCACAGTATACAGCAAAGATAGGATTTTGTTTGCTGTAAGTGAGTGCTGTTTGGATGGGGCAACATACATGATGATCAAGCTTCCATAGTAAGTGGACACAACTGCTATATGAGAGCTGCAGGTTGAGAAGGCTTTTTTCCTACCTATAGATGAAGGAATTCTAACTATAGCAAAAATAATACAAGCGTAAGTTCCAAGGACAAAAATAAATGGAAGCAAAACAATGCCGGATGAAAAATAAAACACCATCCTCTCAGCCACAAATGTTTCTGTGCAAGACAATTTAAGAATATGTGGTAAGTCACAGAATAAATGGTCGATCACATTAGAATCACAAAACTGGAGTTTAAACACTGGAATTATCAATATGAATATACCAGTGAAGCCACCAATCCAAGACAGGAGAATTAGGCTAAGGCAAACCTTTGTATTCATAAGAAGTGAATACCGCAATGGATTACAAATAGCCAGGTATCTGTCATAAGACATCACAGTGAGCAGGAAACACTCCACTGATACCATACAGCCGAGCATACTCAACTGAGTTATGCAGCCATTGATAGATATGGTGCCTTTTTCTACCAATGTGACATAAAGCATCTTAGGCATAATGACAGTGGTAAATAAGATCTCAGATAATGACAGGTTGCTGAGAAATAAATACATAGGAGAGTGAAGTTGAATCTTGGACAAGACCAAAGCAATAATTAGAAAGTTCCCAATTAATGTTGCAATATAAATAATCAAAAGACATGAGAAAACCAGTATCTTGAATTCATGAAGGTTATGGAATCCCAATATTAAAAATTCAGTAATGATGCTTTGGTTTTCCTTATGCATTACCTGTGAGGGGGATACAGGAAAATTAGGACTAGTAACAAATAGAAACTGTCTCTAAATGCATTCTTTTCACAAGTAAAAGATACAAAAATGCATATATTACCCATATTAAATCATAAAAAAACATCACTGTGAACTTGCTTTCTAACATCTTTATTAAATCAAGTATTTAGCCTAAAATTTGTATTACAGTATGAATGCATACGTGGTTTGAGGTAATGCTTTTATTGAACTACCCTTTATTTGTTAGAATTCACTTTTGAGAGCATTAACTTCATTTTATTAAGGTCGAAGAAATACTAAAGAGAGAAAATCTGAAGTTAGACATTTATGGCAGTGTATGGGTAAGGAAAATGGGCTCATAAGGTATCTTTAAGCAAAGCATGAAAAATGTTGAGGTTCAGAAAACTAAACTTACAATAGCTCTTGAATGTTTCCTCTTTTGATGAAACAAGATCTAGCAGGAATATAGTAACCACTTGTGATCAGTCTTTTCAGTAAGCTTTTCAGAATCTAATGTAAACTAAAGTAGAGTTTGCAGCGATATAATATTTGCAGATTACAATTTGGCAAATCAATATTACCTAGCATAGATTATAATTTCATACTGTGATCACTGTATATATTGTATTGAGTTTCCCCAGTAGATCATGTGCTCATGGGCAAGAGCGCTCTAGTGACCCTTGAGGTTAACTATTTGAATTTTATTTTTGTAAGCGATTATTGGAAGATATCTCAAGGTATCACTGCAGTTACTGTGTGAGACACACTCACAGAGTGCAGAATGTAAATACAAGACTTTGTGAGCTTCAACTGTGTTATATAGTTCTTTAACACCACCGGTATATATAGTTTATTTATTGTTATAATAGGACTTCTGCCCTTCTAAAAATATTAAGTAGACTTGCATTCCATGGACTGTTTGAAAGTTAATGTGACTTGAAAACACCAGCAACTTGTTCAAAAAGTATAAAAATGATAGGTCACTGAACTCCCTGATAAGAAAAAGGGAACCAACTAGACTTGTGCATTCGTCTTTGGGGCGAACATGAAAACGAACACGAAGAGTGCGTATTCGCGTTCGTTCCGAAGACACGACGAAGTGAAGACAGCGGCGGTAAAACGTAGGCGAAGACGAAGACACACACCATGAAGATTTTCGAGATCGTCACTTATTCAATTTAATCCTAGACCGCCCCAGTGCCCGCTGATTAGCCAATAATTCTGAGCAATCACCTTAGACTAAACAATCCGAACCTCCGAAAGCAAAACCATAACCTGCGAAAAATCCTGAATAATAACATCCCCAACAACCTAACTGGCACTACTCCCAAATTGCACCCTCCCCAGTGAACTACTAGTACCGACGGTGGGCTCCACAACCTTGACAGCTCCACCAGCTCCGGGAGAAGATGCACCCACCAGGGAAAAACTCCTTAAAACTGAAAACAAAAAGGACTTCATGATGCACCAGGAGCAGGCCCCAAGACACCGCCGAACCACCAAAAAATCCCTCACCACTGACACCGGGCAAATGGCTGAGCCTGCCATGGGACCGAGTTGAACCCAGGCACCCTTATCCATTACATCAGCCTTAGCCTTAGACAAATCTGAAAACGTAAGCCTCTGGAGCAGAACTCGACATCTTCAGGCCGCAGACGGAGATACCCACTTACACAGCAGGGAAGGCAAACCCCTAACCCGATCCGCGTGAGAAAAGAAACCTCCACATTCCCACTCAAGTCTGGCCCACTAATTCCACATCATACCTCCCCAAGTGGCCTTGGACACCGAACCACGGATCCAACGCGTCACTCCTCCAACCCAAGGGCCCATAGCTCCACTGGATACGGGATCCCCCCCTCGTCCGCATAAGGTGCCGTGGCTCAAAACTCCTCCCACTGAAAGTGAGAGAGAGCATCGGTGGTTACCTTTTTAACACCAGGTATATGCACCACTCTACCGGTCACATTCAGACCCAAACACCGCAATACCAGCCAACGTAAGAGGCGGAGCACCAGAGGGGAGGACACCGTCAAATTATTGATAACTTAAACTACCCGAAGTTGTCACATTGTAAAATCACCAAGGAACACCAAGTTAAGCCCTGAATAAGCCCTGAGTCCCGCCACCTCTCGGCATACCATCACATGCCCAGGATAGCCCCAAACCCCACGGACCCGGCAGCATCCATATAAAGATGCAGCTGGGCGTTCGAGACCTCCAGCGCCTGCCAGTAGGACCGACCACTGTAAGTATCCAGGAAAGATCCCCATACCACCAAATCATTCACAGAGGGTGAGTATAAAATGGCGAGGCCTAACCACACCAGCCGTCTATTGAAGACCCTACCCATGGGCAAAACCCGGTAGGCAAAATTCAACTTCCCCAGCAGCGACTGCAACTGGCAAAACTTGATTCAAACTCCTGATTCAAATTTACAGGCTCAAACGGGCCCGCCAACACATATATAAATTGCCCATGACCACGTCAGCCACCAACCACCAGCAACACTGCCAGGCGGAAGCAGCCACCTCCTTCCTGCCGCCAAACCCCCGGGCCCCTCCACCTCCGAGCTACCATGATTGACCCACGAAACTAAGGGGGAGAATCACCCCCTTAGTGTTCCTTAAACAAACTTTACCACCGCCCCAGGCGATGCCCCGATTGGTCCCAAACGAACCGTCAATCTGATCTGAATGTCCCCGTCTCCCACCTCATTCCGGCAAACCCCCTGCAGACCCTCGCAAAAGAATCCCCCACGCGGCACCAACCCGGTCCACCCGCCCCAGACCCCATCAACCCCAAAGATGAGAAGAATACTTACAGCCAAGCACCAGTGCCACCATCACAGATAGCCACGTGGAGTCTGTGTGCACTGAAGGAGCTCGCACCTGCAGAGAAAAAAGGGGAGAGGAAATGCCCCGGACCAGGATAGGATCCAGAAGGCGCCGGCATGGGCCCCAGCCCAGGCAAGCCACCACCAGGTGCCATAAGAACCAGGGGCAGGGATGTGGAAAAAGCCTCCTCAAAGCAAACCCCCCACCCCTTCCCCAGGAGGTAAGCAGGCTGCGGTGCCCCCACGTCATCCTCAGAGGACCCCCGCCGGTCCTCTGAGTCACCCCCCCAACGGGTACCCCAGCGGCCCTTTGTATAGCTCTGCTGGGCCAACTCACCCCTCCAGCTGCTTGCCTGACCTCCTCTTCTGGCGGGCAGCGTGTATTGAGCGAACTGTTCACGAAGCACCCTGCCACCGTCCTTGTCACAAAGGGCACCCTATATCTCCTAGGGATTTCCAGTCTCCCACATTTACATACCCCAATCACAGAGCGCCCACACTTACACATGCTCCTTGTCCATTCAGTTACTCTAATTCTCAGGGGCCTGGAGTGGGGTCTTGACACGCCCTGCTTCCCGCCCATTTCCCCTTTAAATGGGGGGTGTTTCCTGCGATGTTAGCATCTGGCATCAGCAGGAATGCTCACTGACATCAACAGGAATGCCTCCGGCATTAGTGGGACCGCCCGCCGACGTCAGTGGAGCGCAAAAGTTCCCACTAATGGCCATTGAGGCTGAACCTGAATTCAGAGCCGGCCTTAAGTGTTCTGGCGCCCTGTGCGAAC
>VKOC01000001.1:39346031-39356031 GCA_009364415.1 Spea multiplicata
CCCCCTTAATGCCGCTCTGCCTCCAGAAATGCCTTTTTTTAATCCTCTATACGCCACTCTGCCTCCTGAAATGCCTTATACCTCCCTATATATGCCAGAGTGGCATATAGGGGTATAAGGCAATTCTGGAGGCAAAGTGGCACATAGGGGGTCAAAAGGCATATCATGGGGCACAGTGGCATATAGAGGGTTAAAAGGCGTATCATGGGGCACAGTGGTATTTAGAGGGTATAAGGCATTTCTGGGGCAGAATGGCAAGCTTGGGGGCAGATGTGCATAACTGGGGGGGCAGGTTGAAAAAAAAGGAAATAAGACAAAATATTTTTCTCAATCATGGCTTTTATTAACAAACAATTGTTCACATAGTTTACCATGAATTAACATTTACTGCGTAAAACTTTTTCCTATAGGTTCCGTCTTATATTCAGGCTTTTTCTTTTTTCATAAATGAATATTCAGATTTTGGGGGGTCGTCTTATAATCAAGTAAATACGGTAAAGCTTCCGTTTCCTGCCCTATCTGCAGGCAAGATGTTGAGAAACCGTCTTACTCACTGCGGTTTTTGGCCACAGGGTAGTCTGACAGGTCCTGATGGACTGGAGTTGGCAAGTCTGAATCTAACAATACCAAACACCATTTTTCTCCATTGATTGTATCTCTTTTGTTGACCTTCCACTGAAACAAATAGACTAGATGTGCAAATGGGCCGAAAACATTTCAGAAGAAATTTTCGGTTCACTTTTGTCTCATTTATTTTTGGGCAATGAATTTCGTTCACTGCCCATTCAGTTCGACAAAATTAATTCGGGAACAAAATTCGTTACCTAGTGCCCGCATTCACTCTAACTCACTCCCTTATACTCTCATTCACTCTTTACGCTCATGTTTCCCTATTTTCTCCGACCACATTTGCTTCTACTTTTTCTTCCTCTCCTTCTTCATCTACTATCTTCTTTCTTCGTCGGCACCTATGCAGACACAGCCCAGCAGGAGGAGGACATCACTGCAGAGCTGCCATTTTGGCAGAATTTCCCACTGGGTTATGTCTGTGGAGATGCAGATGAAGAAAGAAGATAGCAGATTAAGGATTGAAGATTGAAGATAGAATAGAGTAGAGAGAAGAGAAGGGAGAAGATAAAATATGTAGAAGATGCAAAGTAGATGCAGAAGGGGTTGGCAGAAGTGGTTGGCAGAAGTGGAAGTGGTCAGCAGAAAAGCTAGGGAAACATTTAGATAGGGTGAGAGAGAGTGAACGAGAAGGAGAGTGTGGGTGAAAGTGGATGTGGGCATCGGGCAACAAACTTTGTTCCCAAATTGAAAATGTCTCTGTTTTTTGGCCAATGGAGTGGGCAGTAAATGAAATATATTACTTGGAAAATGGGCCAAAAACGAACTGAAAAATTTGTCCCACTCATTTTTGGCCCATTTGCACAGGTCTGTGAGAGAGTGAGTGTGAGTGCGTCAGGGCCCCTGAACCTCAGAGTTTAGTTTTCATCCAATTCCTGTGGGTCTGGTCTTATTTTCTGTATAATTCTGTACAAACCGAATGCACAAATCTAATACAGACCATCTGTATCTGCACCACAGTCTAATTTCAATTCATTAAAATAAACTTTTAAGACATTTATGAAAAAGTTTACAATAGACATTCATTAAACTCCCTAGCCCGCTTATCAAATCGTTGATACAGACTGCTTCTCAACTTCCAAACTTAAGATGTCTATATGTGAACTTATCCAGTCATTGCTAAGAAAAGTTATAGGCCTGTTCACTAAAGTGGGAATTGACAGGAACATTTGCAGGAGGGTTAAGGTTCAAATAATTGACTTCAATTTACATTATAAAAGTCCAACCCCAGTGAGCTTTTCCTGCAAGAAGAACTTGGGTATTATTAATAGTTAAATCAGTGAGATTTCTCCAACAGACAGAAGAGTTTGCAGGATTGTTGTGTTTCAGCTCCTAGACTTCACAAAAAATTATAGTCAACTCTAGTGAGTTGAATAATGCAATGAAATAATGCAATGAAACTGTTAAAAACTACAACTCTCCTGCAAACACTCTTTTTAGTGACTAAATCTCAAAGACTACTAAAATGATCTCAATGTGGCAAAATACATTTATGTCTTATTAACCTTTTTCTATATCCTGGGCCCCCTAATCTTTGCTCTGTATACTCTTTCTGTGGAATTATCAATACAATTATTTGGATTCTCTCTGTTACCTCTAAGGTGACAAGTAGAAATTACAATTTGACTTATAGCTGTCTCATCCTGCATTGTTCACTAACTATAAAAAATTACTATGTTAAATAATAAGCTACTTTCTTTCCCTATAAATAATTATCAACACCTCATATCACTTTTACTGTTTATTAGACGTGTGCAAATGGGCCAAAAACAATTAGGACTATTTTTTTTTGGTTCCTTCTTGGCCCAATTCGTTTTTCAGGCAACAAATTGCGTTCTCTGTTGACCACATCTGCATCTTCTTGTCAGTGGTGTTACCCTTCTCCGCGAGGCCTCTCTTTACAGCGCCTTGGTCACAGTGCTGGTATTTCATGCTGAGCGCCGGAATATGATGTCATATACCGGCGCTCAGCAGTGAAGGTGCATGCACCGTATCAGAGCAGCGCAACAGAGGCCTCCTGCTCCCACCGCAGGACTTCTGTAAGGTAAGTGAACTTCAAAGGGGGGAGGGTAGATAGTGAGAGTGTGAATGAGTCAGATTTAATGTGTGGATTAATTATGTGAATGAGTGAGAGTATAAATTAATGTGTGGATGAATTGTGTGAATGAGAGGGAGAATAAAAGGATTTGTAAGAATGCATTAATTAATATGTGTAAATAACTTGTGTGAAATAGTGAGAGAATAAATGATTGTGTATAATAGATGGATAATTGATTTGTGCAAAGGCAAAGATGGGACAGGCAAGGTGTTTAAGCCTTGGGGACAAAGCTGACACATGCTGGGCTGTTTGGAGACAAAGATGGCAAGTCCTATGTGTGTAATCTGGGTGCTGGTCGGGTTCTATGTTGACCATGTGGATGCCAGGGCTGGCCTTTGGAGTGTGCAACCTGTGATCTATGCCTGTAATTTAGGGGGTTTATCTATACATTTAATGCTGAGTTTTTATGTGAATTCCAATTGATCTATACCTACGAAGCTGTGTTATTCTATTGGTCCATATCTGCTATGCTATGTTTCTATGCATTATTTATGTATACCTGCAAATGCAGAGTTTTATGTATTATTCAGTTGATCTATACATGCTGTTTACATGTGTTGTTTATTTTATCTATACCTGAACTACATGTAGTAAGTAAAAGAGAGGTGTGGTTTAGTGGATTGGGGGACAAATGAAGACACCACTCACTCTCACAGTCTTCCCCTAATCTACGGTCAATGTGGCAATTTTTTTTTGTGTGTGTGGTATCAGAGGGAGTGATTGCATGCTAGGGAGCGTGGCCCAAGGAAATGCTTTAAAATACCCAATACCTTTAAAATTCTCTTTTTCAACTTCATGTCTCTTTAGCGCTTACCTTTATCCTATGTTTCCTCTCTGATATATATATATATATTGTTGCATTCTATTTCTGGACCTTCCTGCCACTCAATATCCCCCAAGCCTGAATCTAAAATTACAAAAGTAGAGTAAAGGAATACCCTTTTATTGTCGCAATGCAGCAACATAAAAACATTGATTCAACAAGCACTTAGAAGTTTTGTAGATTGTACCCCCCTAATTGTATCTGTAAGTCTGCCCACTCTTTTCAACTACTTAGACTGTAAGCTTTTCAGGACAGGGGAATCTCCTCCTATTGTATTCATGCCTATTCTACCTGTATAATAATGTGTGTATGACTTCTATAAGCTTGCTTCAGCAGAACTCTCTTAGGTGTTGTTTCTGTAAGTCAAATTCACTATCACTCACATACTCACAGACTTTCCCATTCTCTTATTTATGCTCTTTCACTATCTTGGAATGTCTCCCTACCTTCCTTGCCACACAGCTCCACTTCTGAATTTGTATCTTCTTGTTCCTCATCTTCTGTCTTCCACTGCTACAAAAAGTTTTTATTCTTCGTCCACTTCTTCATGGTCAATGGGACTGAAACTTAACCTCCCAGCTTCAGCAAAATGGAGGATTGGGAAAAAGGTTGTGCCTGCTGAAGTTCACCGGTAGGTTTCTCCAGGCAAAAAATCAGAACCTTCGGAAAAAACCTCTCCCCCAGATCCTCGACTAGGGGGAAAGGATGTTCCCAGAAGCTTTGTCATTTTGATTCAGGAAAAAGGGCAGAGCCACTGGGCACACCATCTCCTTCGATCCTCCAGTCGAAGAGGTGCCTGGAAGCTCTGCGGGTTTTGCAGATGTTTACGGGAGCTTCCTTCGAGCAAAAGAGTGGGGCCTCCAGGCACATCCTTTCCACTGATTGTGGAAGAGTATGTGTCTAGAAGAGACAATAATAAAGTGTGCTAATGACAAAAACAAACACATTTAAAGGAAAATTCTGGCCTCTTTGGTTTGCTTTTGTTAGTTTCGTTGGGGTCGCTCCTCATTTTCAAGGATTTGTAGGAATTGCTAAAATATGCAAATTTCATTAAAATCACAATTTGTACAAATCCAAATGCACAAGTTTAATGATTTACAATTTAATAAAGAACCATCAACATGGCTTAAAAAAGCAACTTTTGTGTGGGAGTTCAGCAATAGTTGTACAACTATGTTGTGGTCACTGTATCCGGGAATGGAGTACATAAAATTTTTGCACCATTCATTGAATTGTCAGGATAACACTGGGCGGATTGTGGGCCAAGCCACATTTGGAGTTTGCTGACAGCACAAATAACCCATTGCTTTTTTTTAAATGCTGCACAATAGCAATTTACCTGATATTTACTGTGTCTTCGTAAATGGAACTTGATTAATGTGGCTTTTTTGGTTGGAGTAGCGACGAGTAGTCCATATATGTTAATAGAAATATTATTAGTATTAGCAGCAACCTTAGTTTTTATTGTAGATTTCACACATGGAAAGGCATTTCAACATAAAAGGAATAACTGTTTTGTTTTAAAGGTTGTATCCCACACAAACATAATAGTGTCATACATTCCACATTTTTTCTGTATTGTTTAACATTGCATTTATCTATTGACCCACCGCAGCTGCTGCTTGATAACTTTTTCTGCATATTTTTCTTACCAGTAAATATGCACAGGGTAACGTAGCTTAATCTTCAGGAACCTGGTACAATATTGTATTTAGCTTTTAGATAAACAAAGAGGCAAATGATTCAACCTATTAAATAAATTGATGTTTTTACTACAGTACAAAGGTTTATATAGGTTTATTGCATAGACGCCTCCAAACACCAAACACAGTGATTACTTTGGCACATGTATAACTGGGTAAACTCTTCTGATAAATAAATCAGAAATACTTACATAGACATTTGCCTCAGAAGCCATTTCCTCAATATTTTGCTTACCAGAATAATTAAAAGTCCAGCTACAATAGTTGGTAATTTTTCACAACTGTTTTATTTGCAAGACTTCTGGTTCCTTAATGTGTTTGTTAGATTATCTAACCATATCTAAGCATCACTCTAAGCTTTAACTGTTTTAATAATGCCTCTTGGATGTCTTTATTTCTCAAGCTGTATATCAAGGGGTTTAGGAGAGGTGTAATGTTTGTATAGAAAATGGAGAGTAGCCATTCCTTATCAGCCAGGTGGTTAGATTTTGGACGAAAATACATAAAGCTTCCACTACCATAAAAAAGCAGGACAACAATTAAGTGAGATACACAGGTAGAGAAGGCTTTCTCTCTACCAAGGCCTTTAGGGATATTGAATATAGATGAAAGAATGCTCATGTATGATCCCAAAATCAAGAGGAAGCATCCAAGCATAAGGAAGCCACCCACAACAAAAATAGTCACCTCATTGAAGTATGTCTCAATGCAGGAAATCTTTAACAATGGAGGGATATCACAGAAAAAGTGGTTGAGTATTTTAGAACCACAGAATGGTAGCCTGAAAGTGTTGGCAGTGTGAACTACTCCATAAATACATCCAATTAACCAGGTTGTAACTGTCATTTTGAGACAGGCTTCTTTATTCATTATAGTAGCATATCTCAGTGGAAAACAAATAGCAACATACCGGTCATATGCCATTGTAGCCAACAAAGAAGACTCAGAGGCTGCCAAAGTGAGGAAAAAATATTGCTGGGCAATACAAGCTGCCAATGAGATAGCTGGATACTTTAAATGAAGACTGGTCAGTATTTGTGGGAGAGTGGTAGAGGTGTAACATATGTCCATGAAAGAAAGATTACGGAGAAGAAAATACATGGGGGTTTGCAGATGATGATCCACACTGCTTACAAAGATGATCAACATATTTCCTAAAATTGTTACAAGATAAATGATTAAGAACAACACAAAGTATAATGCATGTAATACCATTTTGCTTGAAAAAGCATTAAGGATAAATCCATCCTCATTGGTGAAATTGCTCATGTCTAGGAATTGTGCTTCCAGTTTTCAAAAGTAATGTAACCTGGTTCAAGAGCACATTCACTTAGCTGCTGCTTGGTTTTATAGCTGGTATTGAAATGTAGATACAATCAAATATCACAGGATCTAGACTAGTGAAATGTGACAACTGCATTAAGATCATATAGATCATAGATGTATATATTGGTAATTTACAGTTGTTTATATTCAATCTTTAGTTTACAGATGTAAGTAGTGACAAATTAGAATCATCCAACCACCATCCTTTTTTCTACCATTTTAAAATGTTCGCAATAGCAAGTTTTTTATTGTAACCCAAGTCTTCTCAGAGGTGACTTAAATTCATTGTCCTCTTGAAGATGTCAGTTCATTGTTTCAAAAGGTGGATCTTGCTGAGATCTATGTTATAAAAGAAAACATCCTATAAAACAGATGTATGTAAATTCACATATCTATGTACTAAATGTATATTCTATTATTCAATAAAAATAACAGTTATGGTGTTCAAGGTCCTACCTGGATTGTTTCTATATTTTGGCCACAAATAATCCATCTACAGACAACATTTAAAACTTGATAGAGACAAGAAACCCACAGGTCCAAATACACTTCAAGGACATCTTTATTCATGATCTTGGATATGCCTTCCTATTATTATTAACGCACAGTGCATTACTTAGGATTTACAAAAATGATGTGGTTATAGTTGTCGACTGCTCCATTTATATTCCCTTTCAAACACTGTAGAAATAAATTGCTTCCCACAGTTGCCTTGGTTTGCATCACACAGACCCCCTGAGACATTTTGTATTAACAATTCTGCAGTTAGGTAAATAATTCTTTCTCATTGACAAGATTTACAAAGACCCTATGTAAAGTTAGTGGGGTCATGAGCAAGCCTGCTTGAAGGACTTAAATACATGCCACCCTCTCATATACACCATCATGTTACACATCTGTCACAACTTTACTTTCTGTCAACCCCTTGGTCTCCCCTCCAACCACCTTGGTAGAGCACAAGAGGAAAGCTGCTAAGATCATTTTAATGATTTACGGTCATGCTAAGGCATTTTGGCAGATTGATGACTTCTAGTCCCCCAATGGATTTTCTTTTACCTTAAATACCCCCATCTTACGTGCTTGTAGTCAAATGATAAGCTCTGTGGCTTCAATAAGATACGTTTAGATAAATTATAAATCTTAAATTTCCTCTCCATTGTTTAAACTAAAGAAATGTGGGTCAATTATTTTGAAAAAAATGTATTGAGGTTTTGCATGTTAGATACAAGATCTGCATATCATCAGAGAGACGATGTTTAAGCATAATTGTATTTAATACTGTACCCTCCACCTGCTATCTCAGCCCACTATCAAAACCCAACTTTGGTAAATGGGACGAGTTCCATGATATCCATTCAATCATGGACAGTAACCACAGCAAGTGAAGAAACAGGTAAGAATCCTCAGTTTTTTTTTTTTATTTTGTTCTTTTTCTGTGTTTTCTAGCGCTCCAGAAGTCTACATGGTTTCCCTATGGCACCACATCAGAGACTCAATCTTCAGAAATCGTTTTGATGAATAAATATATACCCAAGTCTGCCAGTGTGACACTCTGCTACAATGTGAAGTAGTGAGTGTTCAACCTGTATAACAGTGTAAAATTGTTGTCCCCTCATAATATTTCAACACACAGTCATTAATGTCTAAACCTTGGCAACAAAAGTGAGTACACCCCTAAGTAGAAATGTCCAAATTGGGCCCAAAGTGTCAATATTTTGTGTGGCCACCATTATTTTCCAGCACTGCCTTAACCCTCTTGGGCATGGAGTTCACTAGAGCTTCGCAGTTTGCCACTGGAGTCCTCTTCCACTTCTCCATGATGACCTCACTGAGCTGGTAGATGTTAGAGACCTTGCGCTACCCCACGTTCTGTCTGAGGATGCCCCAGGGTTTAGGTCTGGAGACATGCAGACCATTTTGATTGGTATGGTCTGAGCACTGACAGGCTGACCCCCCCACCCCTTCATCCTCTACATCAATGCTGGCAGCCCTCATACGTCTATTTCCCAAAGACAACCTCTGGATATGACGCTGAGAATGTGCACTCAACTTCTTTGGTCGACCATTGCGAGGCCTGCTGCAGCTCAGTTTCAGGGTCTTGGCAATCATCTTATAGCCTAGGCCATCTTTATGTAGAGCAACAATTATTTTTTTCAGATCCTCAGAGAGTTCTTTACCATGAGGTGCCATGTTGAACTTCCAGTGACCAGTATGAGAGAGTGTGAGAGCGATAACACCGAATTTAGCATACCTGCTCCCCATTCACACCTGAGACCTTATGTAACACTAATGAGTCACATGACACCAGGGAGGGAAAACGGCTAATTGGTCCCAATTATGACATTTCCACTTAGGGGTGTACTCACTTTTGATGGCAAGGTTTAGACATTAATGGCTTGTGTTGAGTTATTTTGAGGGGACAGCTAATTTACACTGTTATACAGGCTGTACACTACTTTACATTTCCTCATTTCTTCTTCACTGAAGTGTCATTTCTTCAGTGCTGTCACATGAAAAGATATAATAAAGTATTTACAAAAATGTGAGGGGTGTATTCACTTTTGTAAGATACTGTATATTTAAATATATCTCTAATTTGGGCATTGTTGAAAGAGCTATCTTGTATGAACTTCTGGCCTCCAGCCAGTCCAATATTGTTATGAACAGCTGTTTAGTTTTCAGTAATACCAAGGTCAGAGATATTGTCTGGACCAACTGATGAAGGATAGTCTTTGTAGGCGCTGCCATAAAAACTCTGAATTGGTTACAATTCTCCCTGTAGTCATCTGGGATAATCCCTAAATTTGCCAATTCAGGTGTAATGCATATTAAGGACATTTTCAGCTCCCTACAGTAGATCAACTGCCAGTTGTAACGTTACCAAAGGGTTAAGCAAGAGAGTGGTCACACAGTCCAAGGGTCGGGGCAGGCAGCCCTTATCAGAATCAGTAATAGTCGGAGACATAGTCCAATAATCAATTCCAATAATCGATTCCAAGGGTCAAACCGGGGTCACAATGTTAGCAGAGGGAAGACTACAGGACCAAGGGAAATACTCCATTGAATTGCCCCAGTCCTGACCGTCAAGTGACCTAATACAGAAGGCGACCCAACTATGAATATAAATGTATGTTCCTCTAACGTTTTGGTCTCTCGACTCATAAAGGGATCAATTGTGTGGATATTAACCTCCCTTCCATTTTCGAAGGATGGATTCCCCATTCATGGTGTTACCCTCCACTGTAGATGTAGACGGAGACTGGTCATCTTCCAAGCCCTTGCTGTGGTTGCCAATAAGGGGTTTGCCTGCATTACCAGCGTATGCAACATAGCCATGAGCGAGAATTCCCAACAGTCTCTATTGTGCACTCATTCATGACTTTTGGTCTTTGCAAACGTGATAGGCTCTCTTTCCCTGCCATA
>VKOC01000001.1:39357144-39374256 GCA_009364415.1 Spea multiplicata
CTTGACAAATTTGTTGTGAATCTAGGCGCCAGGTAAAAAAGTTAGGAGCCAGGATTTTTTTAAACTAACAGTTGGTCAGGAGGGATCTGATCATCATCAGCCCACTTACTAAACTCACAGCGTTTGACCTGGAAGCACCCTGGACTTTCAGGTCAGTGCTGTTTTTTTTAATGAATTAAATTTTTCATTGTTTTAACTCTTTCGATGCTGGTGTTCCATTGGAGCACAGCATTGACTGATATTTAGTCCCCACAAGCTTGTGGGGACAAATGTTAACCCCTGCAATGCCACAAATGTGTCATACACAATTGTGGCATTGAATGGGTTAACACTGCACTCATGGAGCGAAACACATCAGTCTTCCCTGAAACTGCCTGTGGCAGCTGAAATCCACAATTTTTCTGAATATAAGAGGCTGACAAAACCTAGGCGTCAGGACAAAATTCTCTGTTGCCATGGCAACCTGGCACCTGGGATTTGTCGTGCCCTGGTGTAGTGTAATTGTGTACAGGGTAGTATGCGTGTGCATAGGGTTGGGTCACTGTATTTTGTCTAGTATGCTTGTATATTGGGTACTGTGACTTTGGATGGTATGTTATACATGTATACACTGATCAGCCATAATATTATGACCACTGATAGGTTAAGTGAATAACATTGATAATCTTATTATCATGGCACCTGTCAAAGGGTGGGTATATTAGGCAGCAAATGAACAGTTTGTCCTCAAAGTTGATGTGTTACAAGCAGGAAAAATGGGCAAAAGTAAGGATCCAAACAACTTTGACAAGAGCCAAATTGTAATGACTAGGCAAGAGCATTACCAAAACTGCAGCTCTTGTGGGGAGTTCCCAGTCAGCTGTGGTCAGTACCTATCAGAAGTGGTCCAAGGAAGGAAAAGAGGTGAACCAGCGAGAGGATCATGGGCAGTCAAGGCTCATTGATGCACGAGATGGACGAAGGCTGGCCCATGTGGTCAAATCCAAAATACTAGCTACTGTAGCTCAAGTTGCTGAAAAAAATTAATGTTGGTTCTGATACAAAGGTGTTAGAACACACAGTGCATTACAGTTTGTTGCATATGGGGACCAGTCAGGGTGCTTAGGTTAACCCCTGTCCACTGCAGAAAATGCCTACAGAGCAATAGAAGAAGGTGGTCTGTTCTGAAGAATTATGGTTTCTTTTACATCACGTGGATGGCCTGGTGCGTGTGCGTCTCTTATCAAACATATGGCACCAGAATGTATCCATGGAGGCCCCACTTCACCAAGACCTGCTGTTAACGTCTTGGTGCCAGATACCACAGCACACCTTCAGAGGTCTTGTGGGGCAAAAGGGGGAACTACAAAATATTAGGCAGGTCATCATAATTTTATGGCTGCTCACTGTATTTCAGTGTGTGACTGTGTATTGTGTAGCTTACATAGTTTGACTGTGAATTGTTTGGGATGCATGTGCATAAGGTATTGTCAATGTATATTGTGTAGTATGCTTGTGTCTATGGTAGTGTGACTTCATTGTGTAGTTGGCATGTGTATGGAGTAGTGTGATTGTGTACAAGATAGAATACATGTGCATAAGGTAGGGTCACTGTATATGATTTAGTATGCTTGTATATATGGTAGGATCACTTGTCTAGTATGCTTTTATCTAGGATAGTGTAATTGTGTTGCATTGCAGCAATGCAGCTAGCGGACATCCAATTAGGATGGCTCTCTCTGACACCAGCTTGGAGAACAGCCTGCACCTGGCTGTGCAGAGGACCATAGGGGCAAAAAGGAACAATCTGGGAAAACAGAGGAACAGATGGGAATTTGACTCGGACAAATGTGTAATTACTGGTACCTCTACCAGCCTGGGACTGGTGAGTAATGTGTGTTTTTAATGGAAGCTGCTGGTGGTTTTGTCATAAAAGTAGTTAGGGTTTTACAAAGCAGCAAAGTGTGATCACATGTAGATTAAATAGTTGTTTTATAGTTTGAAGAAAGTTTTTTGTATTACACGAGTAGCTGTTTGGGATACCTAAGAATGTGTAATGCACATACACAGAATTGTGTACAGTAGTGCTGCCAGTGCCACTCTTCCTCCCAAGCTCTACCTCCAGGCATACCAATTCAGGGCAGATATTGGGAGGAACGCCATGTAAACATATTAAACAAGGGTTGAGTGTATGTGATTTGAATAAACATGCAACTTGCAGAATTATTACCTCAAATGTAACTTTGGAATTAATTCTAGCAGGAAAAAAAATCATATCTCATACCTGGGCCTGGGAGTGGTGGCATAATAACCTTCTATTAATTGAAATTACCTATAGATACTGTTTCACCCTCATACCCCTATTTTTACAACTTGCACTCTTCTGTAGGCAAGTGTATTCAGTTTTTTTTCTTGTATTTTTTTCAGTGCTAAAGCAAACTGGGTTTTAGGGAATTCACAGGCCGACTTTTGTCAAACTCATGATAGATTGCTACTACTACTACTACTACTGCTACTACTGATATTTTTGTTATTTTTTTTTACCCAAGTACATTATTTTTCCACCTTGTATACCACTTTCAATCTTTTCTACCATCCTACCCTACCTCTCTACTTAGCTTTCCCTGCAGATGTTATCTATGATTTTCTAGTAGAAGCAGACAAAGATCCAGGCCTTGGTTTGGGCAGTATGCCAGCACATGACTGCATACAGTACAGACATCTAAAGAAAGCAGTTTTGTAGGAGGGTATCTGTTCATTTATATAAATCATGAGTAATGTGGATCCTGGAGACAGCTGTTGCTTGTATTTCTTACTTGCGCTCAGGTAAGAACACTGTTCTTTATGCCCTGGTGTTTAGCAGCTGTGCGTTTTCTGTCAAGAGATCTTTCTTGTTCATATTGTTCTTGTCCAAGAGTTACTGATCACTTATTCATTATTTCTATTTAATAGCCTCTTTCCCATTGCTCTTTTAACATCTGTGTTCCTAAGGCAATAAATAAAAGGATTCAACAATGGTGTCAAAACTGTATAGACTAGTGATAACAAGCGATCTCCATGCAGGGAGTAGGTAGATGATGGTTGAAAGTAGACTGTCACCAAAGATGATATAAACAATGTAAAAACAATAAGATGAGAAGCACAAGTGGAAAACGCCTTAAATCGTCCTTTAACAGAATTGATTCTCAGTATATTTAAGATGATGTGGAAGTAGGAGAATAATGTAAATGTAAAAGAGTTGATACCAATTAGTATTCCTCCAAGGAAGATAGCAATGATATTTAGGGTTGTGTCAGTGCAAGAGATACTGAGTAAAGGTGGTAGATCACAAAAGTAATGATTAATTATTCTGCAGTTGCAGAAATCCAGTCTTGCAATAAGGATAATGTGTACCATCGCATAACCTAGTCCGAAAAACCATGAAGCAGTTGCCATAATGAAGCATAAAGTGGTATTCATAACTTGGACATAATAAAGTGGATTGCATATGGCTACATATCGATCATATGCCATAACAGTGAGAAGAAAACATTCAGTGGCAAGGTATGTAATAAACAGATATAGTTGTATCAAGCAACTTAAATACAAAATGGTGTGTACATTGGTAAAGTAGTTGACCAGAATTTTGGGGATTATAATACATGATGATATCATATCCAGGAAAGATAGATGACTCAAGAAAAAATACATGGGGGTGTGAAGTGACCTGTCACTTCTAATCAACACAAAAATAACAAAGTTACCAGATATTATACAAAAATATATGAAAATGAATAATATTGACATATGGGTTTGATAATATCCAAAACTGGAAAGACCAAGGAGAATGAACACAGAAACAGCTGTCTGATTTTTATTTTCCATATCTAAAGAAAGAAATGAAAACATATTTTAGGCAAAGCAAAAAACTGTCATAGATGTTTTACTACACCTACTCTATTTTTCTTGTGCTTTAATTCCATGTATTTGGTTGGATCTATTGCAGATTATCTTTGCACTATGCGTCATGAGTGAACTATAATAAAGTTATTAAGTGCCTAAAGAAATGTGGATATTACCATTTTAGCCCAGAGGAAAATTGAGTCTTTAGTTGACATTGATGTAATAGTTTAAATATGTAAAATAATACAAGCTGTCACATCTTTCTCAGATGGAGTAAAAATATCCAACATGAATACCAGAGACAGTGTTGTATTAGATTTAAAAAAAGTAATAATCCATAGGTGGTATAGGCCCATAAAATAGATGGAAACATTGAATTAATGGTCTCAGGAAAAATGCAAATAAATAAAGGGTGTGAACAGGATATAGTCATCTGGTTAGCAACAAACCTCCATATGCTGTACCATCAAGATGGATTAACAACAAGTTAAAAGGGGCATTTGTGACAAGGGCCCCAGGTGACAAGAGGGCCCCGCTTACTGCTGTGTCATTCCTATATTTCAATACACTGCACAGCAGGAACAGGAAAGGTTAAAAGATCTTAAAATATATAGCCTGGAATAAAGACGTGAGCTAGAGGGGCAAAGGCTTAAAAGTAACATCAGGGCTGACTGGCTCTTATCTGCTGTCACTTTCTATGTTTCTAAAAATTATGTAGAAGTCCAGTGCTAATTTTCGCATGTGGCAATCATAGAAACACAGAATTTGACAGCAGATGAAAGCAATTCGACCCATCAAGTCTGTCCCTTTTCTTCCTGATTTAAAGAATCCAACCTCAATCAGCACTTGGTCTTATCTTAGATTCAGGTTAGTGTTATGCCTGGCCCATGTATGTTTCATATGCCTCACTGTATTAGCCTCTACAACTTTGCTAGGAGGATCTTTCTTTTATTTGCTACCCTTTACTACCCTCAGTAAAGTTCACCTTTTGTTGATCTCCTTATATACTTAGCAGTAGGAAATGCTAGCGGAATGCTTGGTTGTATATTGTTCTGCTAAACAAAGGTTACATAGGTTTAATACATATTGTATAAGGGATGGTTATGAAAAAAGTGTAACTTTTGGTTATGTTCAAATACATCAACAATGACTTTTAACAAATTGTCATAAGGTTTATTACTCTTTTAGGAAGCTTTGCCTGATGCAAAAGAAAAGAGACTCATGTTACCTTTTAATCTAATTTCACAAGCAAACAGTAACGTTTACAATATGATTTGTTTATAGTGCAGCACAGAAATGCAAATGATCTGTGGATCTTGGATTATATTTCAAATTATATTCTGTAAATCCTCATGTTTATAAAGGATTGCTCGAGAGGAGAGGTCCCTTTTTTTCCATTTAATAGAGGGGAAAAAAGTCATTCACATTTTTAAGGGTCCGTGCATGCTGTCTGGCCATGTCAAAAAATTATTACTACACCATTTACCTTTTTAAGTATTTTTTAAATAGTTTTAACAGAGTCTGACCTAGATAAAGTACACTTTGTAAAATTCAGCATTCATAGGTTCCATATATGCAAGACTTACCCTAGAAAGTTGGAAAAGATATCGGAAGATATCTGTTGTTTTTTATCAAAATATAAAATCCCTTATTTTTATATAAGCGAAATAAATAACTTTTGTATATATTATTTCCAATTCTGTAGAAATGGGGCATCAGCCCCCTTATTAGTATTAAAGCAACAGAAGGATTAGATTACAAATATACTCCAGTGCCAGACTTCAGTGTAGATGATGGTATCAAGTTAAATCACTCACTATTTATCAGTTTGTCCTCCCATTATTACATTTTCGTGCTGATACAAGGGATATGAAATTATAGGCTCTATTTAAACATGTGCCAAAACCACAGAGAGTTTAATACCTTATGGAATTAACATTTATAAACTAATATCCCTAGCTTCTTTCCCTTGGTGTATAATATCGCAAAATGTACTAATGCATAGAGAAGCTTGGGAGGAAGAGTGTCACTTAAACTGGCAGCGCTTCTGTGCATGTGCACAATTCTGTATGCATTCTTCAGTGTCCCAGATACTGGAGAATAGAATTGGGGCCGCGGGACTGTGGGGTAAAAAAGCCCCACAAAGGCAGAGCTTTATGGGGCAGCTAGAAGGCATGCAGTTGGGTGTATTGAGTTTTTTAAAAAGTCCAAAATAAACCAAGTGAAGTGGGAACACTAATCTTATGTCAAATGCTTGTGGTTCATACAGAGATGAAGACATTTTAAAAGCTCATTATTACTATTTTCAGGCAAACATAGTTTTCTTTTCACTGAAAAACAAGTACAGCTTCAGTTTAAGTTGTAGAAATGTTTGTAAAAGTAATGGCTTGATCCAATGAGCAGTATTTCCCTTGGGCATTGCCCTAGACCTGACTTGGTTCAGTACCCCTCCGCAGCTACTATAGTCACAGTCGAGCGCTTGCATATGACATCATATCTGGGAGCACTGTGTCTTAGAGACATAGCACCTTTTACTGCATACAATGGAGGCTGTGCTGACTTGGTAAATGAGTGATCTTCTTTTTTGACCCCTTTATCAACCCCCTGAAGCTGCTCTCCTTAGTAGATCTGTAACCCTCTACAAAAACACTACATAGAATTCTTTAGGAAACAGCTTCAATTATGAGACTCAAAGGGATGCACAATGTGTTATTGAGTCTTACATGGACATATTTAACATTTGTTGATGAAAAAACTATGTCTAAACATCTAAACTAACTAATGTTTTAAGGCAGCGGGTGTTATTCAGCCAGTCTCCTAGACTAGTTTTTGCCTCTCAGAAATTGTACACAGCTGCTGCAGATGAGAAATAATAACCTAACATATATACATATATCTTTCCTGAGTTCAGATAAACCCAATTTGCAATTTGGGTGCTGGGCGAGTCCTGTGGATACAATCAAGGGGCTGGGCAAGTCCTGTGTATGCAAACTGGATGCTGGTCAAGTTCTATGTGTGCAATTTGGATGCTGGGCAAGTCCTATGTGTGCAGTCAAGTTGCCAGGGATTGACTTTTGTGTGGTACATGTGATCTATGCTCGCAATTTAGGTTTTCCATGTACTATTTCCTTGATCTATACCTTCAGAATGCTAGGTTTCCATGTGGTTTTAATATGTTATTTATTTGATCTTGAACTACATGGGGTAGGAAAAGAGTGGCACAATGAAGGAAGGGACAAAGGAAATCTGGGGACAATGACGAGGGGCACCACAGGAGTGGCCTCAGAGAGCATCTAAACACATAAGAACGGCCCGTGATATAACTAGCAAGCTCTACCTCTTAGTGCATTTGGATTTGCACAGGATTATGGTAGACATTACACCTGAAATAATAAACAGAGCTGAGAGGAGAGAGAAAGAAAGAGGGAGAATTAAGGGGGGAGAAATTCAGTTTATCTCTCCTCTTTCTCTTAATCTCTCTCCTTCATATCTGATCATCCTTTATCTTAGTATCTATCCCACTTCTATTTATCTCATATGCCCCTTTTATTTTTATTTCTCACATCTCTCCCTTTTCTCCCTATATCGCCCATGTTTCTCTCCCTTTTCCCTACCTCTCCCCTTTCTCTTTAATCGCTTTCTCCTTTGATTCTCTTTTCACATTATCTCTCCTCTTTGTCATTGTTCCAACTGTCCCCTTTTTCTTTATTTCAACTCTCCTCTTTCTCTCTCCATTTTCTCCCTATCTCTCCCCTTTCCTATTTTATTTTCTCATTCTCACCACCTTTTCCCATCATCTATCCCACTTCTTGTTATCTTTCCCCTTTCTCCCCATTTTCTACTTTCTTCTCATCTCTCATTATACCTCTCCATCTTTCTCCTGTCTCCTCATCTCTTATTTTCTCCCTTTTCTTTCTCTTGATCTAATTTCTCCATTTTCTCTATCTCTCTTCGTTCTTTATCCTTCCTGCTCTTTGTCTCTATCTCATTATTTCTCCTCTTTCTCAATATCTCCCCCTTCTCTTTATCTCTCCCCTTCCCATCTCATCTTTATTATCTATTCCATATATCTCTCTTTATCTCTCCATTTTCTTACTATCGATTCGATACTATGTACCTCTCTCCTTTCTCCCCATCTCCTGTGGTAGGATACCTTTATCACCATCTTTCATCATTCTCATTATCTCTCCCTTATTTCCCTATTTCTCCCCTGACCATTTCATCCAACAATGTCTTTATGGACCTTGCTTTGTGTACTGTCGCACAGTCCTGCTGGAATAGAAAAGGGCTTGCCAGAAACTGTTCCCACAAAGAAGCATAGCATTGTCCAAAATGTCCTGGTATGCTGAAGGGGGCTAGTCTGATTGGAGGATCAGGGAGAGGATGTCATGACAAGTGTGAATTCCTGCCATATAATCAAGGAAAGTCTCTTGGCTGGAAGCCCTCTGGAAGGGGCACACACGGCAGGAAGCCTTCTGGATGGGGCACACACGCAGGAAGCCCCTCGGATGGGCGCACACACGGCAGGAAGGCCCTCGATGGGGCACACACGGCAGGAAGCCCTCTGGGCACACACGGCATGAAGCCCTCTGGATGGGGTACACGGCAGGAAGCCCTCTGGATAGGGCACACACGGCAGGAAGCCCTCTGGATGGGGCACACACGACTAGAAGCCCTTTGGATGGGGCACACATGTCAGGTAAGCCCACTTGCAGGGCACACGGCAGATATCCCACTTGTGGGTTGCTGGCCGTAACTCAGGAGCAGATCAGGAACCAAACAGGCAGTCCTAAAACATCAATGTCAAGACTGATGGGCTGGGCAGGTATATATAGGTTGTAATAACCAGGAAACAAGGTGCACCTGGACATGGCAATCAGGTCTAAGTGCAGCTGGACATGATAATAACTCTGAGTGGTTCAGAGTGGCAAGGGCGGCCACTAGTGGTTGGAAACGAAAATGAGCAGCACAGGGTTCACACAATTCCAGACAGCGAAGGGTGAAATGTTACACCAGGTTATGTCCGCAGGGATGTGGATGAAGATAGAAGATAGCCGATAGAAGAGAAGGGAGAAGATGAAGAAGATGTGAAAGTGGTTGACAGAAGCGGAAGTGGTTGGCAAAGTAGGGAAACATTTAGAGAGCATGAGAGACAGAGTGAACCAAAATGCAAGTGTGAGTGAGTGAGTTCGAGTGACTGTGGGCCCCACACATTTTTCGGGGATTTGTACGCCAAACTTTGAACGGTGAATTTGCAATTCCTATGAATCCGAATGCACAAGTGTACTGATCATTAACAGATCAACAGTGAACATTCCCTTTGAATGAAGCATCACCTTCATTGGAACTGTGAGGCGTCCATCCATAAAGGAAGTCTGGCATGATCACCTCATCACACAAGACTTCTGGCATGGTAACGGTAGATGATGGTTTCCAAGGACTGTCTTGGATGCAGACAGTCCCATGCACCAAGAACCTGTGGGTGTTGGTGTGAACAGGCAAGCACCCTGCAACTTTAATCATGATCGTGTGATGGAACTGTCCATCACTGGGGCCCCTGGAGAGGACTGAAAGCAAGCCTGCTATCCACAGATTCTGGACCCTGTCTCCCTGCCCTGACTAGTGGGACCTGAACTCCCCAGACTTTAAGTGCACCCCAGTACTGGTTAGTTGGACAGGTGCCTCTTGGCAGCCCCCTGCATCCACAACTCTAGGAGCAACGGATCTGTGCTTTCCGACTGAACTGGTTGCATACCCGGGTTTGGTTTGGCCCCAGTTAAGTCTTCTTTTTAAAGGGGAGATATGTGACAGGATGACCTGTCATATAGAGCCCCAAGGTACTCAGAGATGGCTCCAGCCTGGCTGTCAAACAAAGATAATACAGGTAGGAACTCCATTGTTTAACTAATCCCATCAATCAGATTGCTGCCAGGGGAATTAAAGGTTGGGTTGAATACATGTATCTGTTAATTTATGTTAATGCAGTTCTGTGGCTATATGAGTCTATGTTTTACAACAATAAACTGTTCATTCCTGCTGTACACAATTCAAGGTAGTTGTGTCTACTTATTGGGTACACATAGCAGAGTTCCAAGGTGTGCATGCTGACTGGTGCTAGAAGTGATTTCGGGGACAACAGGAGGATACATCTGGGTGATCTCTGGGAGTTACTACAGCTCTCTTGGTAAACCTGTTACAATGATGTTCCATGCCGTCATGATAAGTTTTCAGGCGCTTTTTTCATGACGGCATGGAATGTCATGAAGGTTTTACCAGGTTGATACTACCCCACATACTTCAGGGTATACACTAAACATTGGGAGGATTATAATTTTGGTTTCTATTTAATATATATATATTAATTACTAATAATATTATCAAGGAATACAGAGTTTTCTTTTGTTTTTACCGATTTTTAACTTTTTCAAGATTAGAACTTTTATCTAGCTTTCTTCGATATACACTACTAAAAGCCAACTTCTTGGGTTTTAAAACACCTGTTGGTACGTTACAATTTTTCATTAAAGATATTGATCTCAAAGCCTGGCAATCACATGGGATTTATAAAATAGAAGATATCTGGTCTCCATCTGGGATAAATTCCTTCGCAGAACTGCAAATTAAGTTTCTTCTCCCAAGTAAGGAGTATTTTTCATACTTAAGAATCATAAGCTTTATTAATTCTAAGACCTGGAATCCTCCAACCACTTTAGACAGATTTATAGAAAAACATCTTAGGAAAAATCTCCAGAATTGGGAACATGTTAGAACAGACATATACCATAGAGAAGCCTAGTACTATACGGAAATGGGAAACTGAACTAGATATTTCCTATCCGGTTGAGGTTTGGCACTCTGCTTGGACTAACTTAAGGAAAGCAATCCATTGCATTAATTTACATGAACAATTTTTCAAGTTACTGCATAGGTGGTATTATGTCTCCACAACTCTATATAAAATGTCCACATTTAGCCTCAATATATGCTGGAGATGTAAATTAGAACTAGACACAGCAGTTCATATTTGGTGACATTGTGATAGACTAACGATCTTAAAATCTGAAATTACAAGTCTATTTAACAAGATGTTTGGAATACAATGGAGTCTATCTCCTCAATCTTTCTTATTTCATATAGATATACCCTTGAAAAATAAACCCAGTTTAGACTTAGCAATTAATATTTTGGCAGCTGCCAAAATTTGTCTGGCATGGAATTGGAAATCTGCGGTAGTTCCAACTTGGTCACAAATCTTGAACCAAATTGATTACCAACATAAAATGGAGAAGCACTTCTTCAGCATACATAATAACATAAAAAATATGATATTATTTGGATACCTTGGCGGGAAATCTCTTTTGCTTTTACATAATTTTTCACCCTTGGCAATTAAGTCTCTTTTTCTTTCTCTTCATGCCCCTGATAATATATAAGTCTGTTCGATCTGGATGCAGTCCATCTTGGCGTTCTTTGTATGACTGTTTAGAATTCGGTCTATTACTGCAATTGTCCTATTACAACTTGGATATTGAACAAAGAATGATTGTTTAAGGAATTTTTGATGGTATACTTCTGTGCTAATTGAGAGTGCTATTCTCTGTTCTATTAGCACACTTTTCTTTATCCTCAATGATGTAATCCAACTGTATTTGGAATGTTTGTTGTAGATGATGTGGAAAATTTGGAAATAATAAAAATCATAAAAAAACAAAAAACAGTTTGCGGTACCCTAAAGAAGATAATTCAGTGACATAACTTACAGGAAAGCTCTACACATAGAAATATACATTCCCGTTGTCTGTCTGTATACAGCTTTTTTTCTTTTAATAATTCATCTATACTTGGCAACAGCTCACCATCTTATGCCCTTCTTAAAAGATACTGGAGAGTTGAATGATGGATTATTGATACAGAGTTCCTAAAAGACCCTTTCTTGGAATTTACAGTACTGCTTCTTCAAAATCGTGAGAAGACACTTCAGTATGTTAACCACATGCCGTTACAAATCATGGTTGATACAGAGATCTGTATCCTAATTAAGAACATAAGTTGACAGGTTTCATACAGAGTTTTTAGAAAGGAGATTCAATGATATTTTAAAAAGAAAAATTGTTGATCATTCTGCCTGTTTGATATTTCAAAGAAACTGGATGTTGGTAGCATCTGGCTGGTATTACATATAATAAGTTCCTTAATGACCGACTTCATTGTACTTTTTTAATAATTAAAGTGACCCTTTTTCATCTCCAGGTTCTGTAGGAGCTTAATTCAGCTCTGACTCTCAGTATGGCTCCTTTAACAGAATCATTTCGTAAACTATATATGAAAGGATTAAAAACTGGTGTCAAAATGCTATATAAGAGTGAAACCACTCTTTTCTCCTCTAAAGAATAACTTGAGGAAGGCTGTATGTAATTGAACAAACTTGCACCAAAGAATAATGCCACTACCATTATATGAGACGAACAGGTGGAAAAAGCTTTCCTTCTCCCCTGTATTGAGTGTATTTTAATAATGGTGGCCAAAATATAGGAATAAGAAACTAGTATAAATAAAAATGGACTTATACCTACCCACACCCCTCCAACTGTAAATAAGACCATTTTGTTAATGTGGGTATCTGTGCAGGACAATTGGAGGAGTGGTGGAATATCACAGAAAAAGTGATCTACCAGATGGGAATTGCAAAAGGGTAGAGAGAAGGTGAGAGCTGTATGAATTGTAGAATTCACACAACCAAAAATCCAGGAAAAAATAGCCAGAATAATGTATGCTTTTGCATTCATAATAATGTTATAATGCAATGGAGAACATATGGCCACATAACGGTCATATGCCATGGCTGAGAGCAAAAATGCTTCTGTACCTTCCAGTAAGACATAAAAAAATAGTTGGACAAGACAACCAGGAAAAGAAATATACTTGTTATTAGTCAACATGCTTAACAGCACTTTGGGTACAGTGGTTGATATAAAGCCTACATCCAGGAACGATAAGTTCCCAAGAAAGAAGTACATGGGGGTGTGGAGACGAGGATCGTCAAAGATCATGAAAAGAATAAAAAGATTACTGAAAATGGCTGATAAATAAATGAGTGACAGAGAAAAGCTAAGAAGACCTTCCCAGCCATGAAGATGAGAGAATCCTAAAATATAGAATCCAGAGGTAGTGTCATTGCTTGACTCCATGATCAATTCCTGAAAAAAAACATAATTTTGATTTATGGTTGTCTCGTCTATAACACTAGAAATTTGTATTATTTACAAATATTAGCAAAAATAATAATAATTGGACTCAGGATACATTCCCAATTATAAGACACAGAAAGTGAATGAATGTTACATAAGCAGATGTATGCACAAAAGGGAGAAGTTAGTAAGACAGCTTGCAGGCAAAATATGCCTTCGATTCCAGCTATGTGATTAAGGCAAGAAACCAGAATGCAGGTCCTTCATTGGCCTTACAAAGAATAAATGCTTAACTCCTGTACCATTTAACAACTATAATGAAGACTTTAACTTAATAGTAAGAATAAAAATATTTTTAAGCACAATTCTTGTAAAAGCAAGGTTTTTACGTTTTCAGATAATCAAAATGTTTCTGTTTTATTTGTATCCAAAACTTACCATCAAATGCCAACTTGGTGCATAACGCATATACTTTCCCACAATCTGATTTTGCCATATGTTAACAGTAGGATATGTGTATATGTATACACAACTATTGTTTTTAGAAGTTCTAAGAATCTAAGAAGGGAAGGCATCCTTTGTATTTAAGAGCTTGATAGCTATGACTTTAACAGATTCTCTGTGGATACCCCAATTAGTAAAGAAACTGGTCAGATGAAAACACATGGGACATACACTTAGAATGTTCTCTGTGTGACAGTAATTATTCCACTACTGAAAATAATTCAGTAGTGGAATTGTTATCTTTTTTTAGACATTTGTGGGTATGCATTATACCCACTGACAAAATACATGATACGAAGTTTACTAAACTTCATCTGGTGTAAATTACACATAATATATATTACACAAACTTGCAGGTGGCAGTAGTCATTATGACATTTTGGGTCTGTTTAATAAGCTGCAAGTGCAGAAGCAAACTCACAAATTAATTAAAGCCAACTTGTGCTTGTAGCTGACTGTTGTAGCCTCAACTTCTGGGCTAAGCTTACCCCCACTTACCCAAACATTGAAAATACAACAGAAATTTCATTTTGGATAAGAAAAGGCTATAGCCATTTTTTTTTAGGTATGTTAACAAAGACAATGACTCAAAACATAAACAGGTAAAAATACTCCATGTCCGCCTTTGCCATAAATGTTCTCGGCCCAGCCTCACGCACCAGATCCCTATGCAAGAGACCAAGCACAGTTAGCAATGTCGTCATTAACGATGCACCCTTAGGATATGAAAAATGGTGGATAAGACGGAACTTACCCACCTCACGTTTTAGCACCACCCCTAAGGGGGACACCTGAAACCCAACCAATGGTGGCTCCATGAAAAAGCCAGCCATATGGCCCAACTGAACCTCCCCAGCCAACTTATCGCGTACCGCCTCAGGATAAACCAACACCAACTTCAAATTGTGCTGCAAAATCACTGGGTACAAATGGGAAGGGAAATCCATGCACGAACCCGGAAAATGCCACGTCCGCCTGCTTACCACAGTGGTTTGGCTGTGACAGTGTTGCGTCGCATATCACCGGCATTCTCCCCTTTAGCCCCAGGCTGACCTGAGCCAGCCCCACCTTTGCCTGCTTAAAGCATTTGGACATGCTGTTATTATGACTGCCATGCCCAGAGCATTTATGCTTGAATTTGCATGAGGATGTCATTAAAGAGCCAGCAGGTCCCTTTTCTATTTGCAGATGACAAAGTTCCCTCCAGAGCCTTCTGCACCATCATTAGCTTCAGCCATAGCGGAAGGTCCATCTGGTCACATCATATACCCAGTTTGCCACCAGGTGCTGATGAAACTGCTCGTCATAACAACACCACGCCGAGCCCTCATACACCCAATATGCCTCCCATATCCCATCAACATAACAAAGTAAGGATGAGCACCTATCAGGAGATTTCTCCTGATAATGCTCACCAATATACAAAAAAGTTTTCGGAATCTTTCTGTACTTGCACTTCTTCTCGTCCTCCTCCTTCTTACTGTCACCCTTTCTACAGTATCTTCCTTTTTTTGTGTTCTTCCTCCGGAAGAAGCAAAGAGTACTACTCCACTCATATTTTCTCTTTTACATCAGACTTCAGATGCATGACCCAAAACGCCCACGAAGGAGACAAATGCCGTCTGCCATGCCGCAACTGGCATGGCACCCACCAAAGCCTCTCTGTCACCTTCTCCTTCGCCCTCTTCAAAACTAGCTGATGCATATTCCTCCCCACCATCATTTCTATCCCCTATCATTAGCAACCCATACTACACCACAATCACCTCCTCCGTCTTCATGCTCCTTAACATAACTTCTCATTGTCTCTATACCAATCCTTTACTTCTCCATCATCTTTATACCTTCCTTTAACATGCCTCCTTTATATCCATACAGTATTCAACAATATTTTTTTATTAATTCATATTAATTTTACACAGGAGCATAACTAGGAACCACAGGTTCCTGGTGCGAAAATTGCCCCAAGCTTCCTGACTTCACAAACAACATGTCCCACAGTGCCACCCTTGGCAACCAAACAGCATGTCTCTGTCATATTTGCCCTGAAATTGCTTGTCTGTGCCATCTTCACTCCAAATAGCTTGTCTGTTCCATCTTTACCAAAACAACTTGTCTGTGCCCCCAAACAGTTTACTATTGCTATATTTACAAACAGTCTGCCTGTGCCATCTTAGCCCCGAACAGCATGTCTGTGCTATGTTTGCCCCAAACAGCTTTCTAGTGCCCCCAAACAGCTTGTTTGTTCCATCTTTTCCCCATCCAACATCTTGTCACTGCATGCAAATAGATTGTTTGTGCTATCTTACCACTGAACAGCTTGTCTTACCACTGAACAACTTAACACTGAACTATCTTACCACTGAACAACTCCTAAACAGCCTGCCTGTTCCTTCAACTTGTCATGGCTGTGGGAACTGGATTAGGTGGGGGTCTCTGTGCAGGGACAGGTTTGGGCTCAGAATCCTGTGTGAGGCAGGCAGGCATAGATGTGCCTGGTTGCAGATGGTCGTCTGCTGCAGATTTAGTCTTCTTCCTAGGCATCATATACCGGAACAGGACTGATGGACTAAGGAACTGGCAGACGGCAGAGTCTGGAGACTGGCAGACAGACTGAGGAAACTGGCAGAAAAGTCTAAGGAGACTGTAAGACAGCAGCAGAGTCTAGGGAGATGATGGTGCAATAGGATGATGGAGGCAAAAACTAAGAACAGTCCAATGTAAAATAGCCAGATGATCAATAATCCAAACAGAGGGGATATCAAGTGCAGGGATCAAGACAACATCACAAACAATACTCCAGGGCCAGGAAGTGCACGGTTTTAGCAAGAGAAGCTGGGAGGAACACTGGTATATACAGGCCACTTATGACAAGATTGGCCACAAGCGTTTCAGTAACCTGAACAAGGATAGCAGGGGGGCATGAGGATACTAGGCTAATGCTGAGGTTTCTGACGTTGCCTGTTAGTCCCCCAAAGAGCCAACCTGTGTGATCTTTGCCCCAAACACTTACACATTCATCAAAACCACACAAGTGTCTGCACACCCAATTAATAAGTGAGTAAATTATGTGCAACATAAAAATAATATGTACAAAGATACCCTTCCAGCGAGTGTTCCCACACACAGTATCCAAAAAGTTCGTATATAAAAGGAAGAAAAAAAAGAAAGAAAAAATTATGGTGTAGTATATCAAAGTAGGTCTTAAAAAAAACGCTATTAAGCAGATCGGACCCTTACAATTTAAAGGGCATAAATATGCCCATACATAGAGTGTAGTGGTCTCCTTAGGAGTTTCTTTATCCCACACTGGTATTTGTAGATAAAGAAGGTAGGCAGCGGATGGGGAGTAGGTAAAAACGGTAATTTTAATGTATAAAAGAAAGGCAAACTTGTTGTCCTCCATCTCGGATGTTACAGAGTCCAGGCTTCAAACTTCGTAGCAGCGCTACCACAAAGAGACGCCGTCTTAGTCCTCTGATCCACTTCCTTGATGCTACTCCTCCTCCCAATGTCGTCAACACGCACTACGCGTTTCGCTTATCGCTTCATCTGGTGC
>VKOC01000001.1:39399082-39414475 GCA_009364415.1 Spea multiplicata
AAATTGCTGGCCCTTTGGTATCGGCCTCCTTCGGTCCTTTCCGCTTATCGCCCGGATGTTCCGATCGCCTGCTGGAGATGTGCTGCGGTCCCGGGCTCTCTCCTCCATCTGTGGTGGCTCTGCCCGCGTATCGTCCCCTTTTGGAACTCCATCCACCTTCAGCTGCATCACTTTATGGATAGGGTCATTCCGTTCACTCCCGAATTTTTTCTTCTTTTCCACATGCAGTACTCCGCGTCTTGGTTCCGGAAGTCGGTCCTCCGCCATCTCCTCACTGCGGCTAAGGCGCTGATTCCCTTGCACTGGGGTAGCCCTGACCCGCCTACTCTTAAGGAATGGATTCTCCGGGTGGAACGGACTCGGGTATTTGAGGAGCTCCACCTCTCTGCGACTGGGGCGACTGCGAGGTACCAAAAGACTTGGTTCTATTGGTTGGACTTTGTGTCTGGTCCCTTGGCTCGTTCTCTACTTATCTGATTCCTTTGCTTCTTCTCTCTTGTCCTCTCCGCTGCTTTTCTCTTCTTCTTTTCTTTCTTCCCTTCTACCCTCCCCTTATCCTCTTTTTCTTTTTCTTTTCTTCTCCCTTGTTTTTCCTTGGTCCTCCCTGTTGCCTTCAGTTGTTTTCCACCACCCTCCCCCTTGATCCGCTCCCCCTTCCTTACCGTCCCTACCCTACCCCAGGTACTCTCTATCCTGTAATTTGGGCGTATTGCCTCGTACTGCTCTTGTGCACTGCGATACTCTGGAAGGGGTCTTCCCCTTGAGCGGCCCAGGCTAGCTATGGCCGTGTCCTTGCTCTGCCCGGCCTCGACTGGGTCTGGGGTTCGTCTCGCCTTTACTCGGCACCCTCGCTGATTGCTCTTTTCAGTCCTTTTTTTTTTTTTTTTCTTCTCTCATACGCCTACTCCACCACGGCGGCGCACTGCCACCTCTGCTTCCAGTGTTGGCAGCCCCGTCATAGACTCTCTGTGAGCGCCACCTTTTCTGTCGGTGGGCGCCTTCTCACGCTGTGGGTTCTCCATGACTGCCTGTGTTTTTTGTCACCGCTACTTTGTGCGGTGCTCCGGGGCTTGTTGTTACTTCCCGGGTCCTCCCAGGCTCGCTATTGTGTTGAATGCTGTATTGTCTTGTGCTGTACTTTATTGCAATGTACCTTATCCCCCTCCTTCCTTCCTTTTTCCTTTTTGTCTCCCTCCCCAAAAATTTTTGAAAATTCAATAAAGTTTGATTTACCCTAAAACAACGTGAAGCATGGTGGATTTATGAATTGGATACATTATTCCCAAATGGACTTAATAGGGAACTGGATTTAATGCCATTCTTGTGAACCCATGGCCATACTATCCTGAATACACCCGATCTTGACTGATCTTAGGAGCTAAGCAAGGCTGGGCCTGGTTAGTATGTGGATGGGAGACTACTTGGAAATACCAAGTGTCATAGGCTGTTAACTTGTGTGAAAGCCTTGCCCTAATATGAGATATTTAGGATGATTGAAAATTAAATTATTTTGGAAATATATATTATTATATAATGATATTCTTAACTTACACATTATCCTTTATCTTTTGTAGATTCTCTTTATTTTAGCTCGGCTGATGGTTTTTCCGGGACGTAGCTGGCCCTGTAGGTTTATTCAATGCCTTATTGTAAATTTTGAGATCATAATATTTGTGCCGCTGCGCTGACAGACCGATCTTTAATATTGTATATTATCATATTACAGTAATATCTTCAGATCATATAGTGTCTGTATTTGTAGTACAGTGTTGATTTTAAACTTGTGTACACTTTTATATAATAGATATACTACATATATATATATACATCTATCACTTCACTCTCATATTTATTCAGATTTTTTAATATAATGTTATTTATATATACACATTGACTGGCTATCTTTGCACTGTCACTTTAAATTGTTATGTAGGATCGGGTGTGTCCGATCCCTTAATCACTTGATGTTGCATAAATACTTGAGTGTGTGCACTAATGTTTCTAAGGCTTGAGAAAGACCTGTGTGTCGAAACGTTGCCTGTGTGAAATAAACTCACCTTATCACTTGAGTGCTGAGCCTTTACTTCTTTATTCAGGGGTCAACTCAGGCAGCAAACAATCAGGGTCATGGTCCAGGGGTCAAGGCAGGCAGGAAAGATCAATAACAGGGTCACAAGCCAAGGGTCAAAACCAAGAAGACTTTGAAGTAGATAGAAGGAACAGGTAACAAATAGATAAACAGCTCAACTAGTAAGCCCTGTGTGAGGTGTCTGCAGGATTTATATAGGGGTAGGTATCAGGATCCCCTCCCCCTCTTCTATGGTCTCCTCCCCCCTTGGCACCTGATAAGAGGTGAAGTCAGAAGACTCCGCCTTCCCTCCCTTCCCCCTAGTGTCTTCCCGCCAGGCTGCCACACTCACGGAGGCTAAGCCACGCCCCCTCCTCATCTGAGGTGCGCTCGCATGTGTGAGATGTGGCATGCTGACGGCAAGGTTGCGGCCTGTCTTGTGGTTGCGGATCGGGTTTCGGTCCCTTACCCATTCCTGACACACTTGCCCAGTGGCAGACTGGCAGACAGGTGGCTATTGTCCACCAGGCCAGTCCCAAATTCTTATAAAGCAGAGGCAGAAACACAGTGAGGGTCACTTAAAGAGATGTTACATGGCTCTGCATCAAAAGCGACAAGAAAGAAGGCTGCAGCCAAAGTAAAGTGGTAAAGGAGAAAGAGAGGGAGTAAGAGAGTGAGAGGGAAGGGGTGTTGGAGTGAGTGTTTATGTGTAGAAATGGGGTTGTGAGGAAATAATAAATACTAGGCTAAAAAGGTAACCAGGTGGTTGGATATGGGGGCCTGGTTTCTACAGATAATAGGTCTTTTTGTTGATGACACAAAGGTTTTTAATTCGAGAACAATCTCACTCACACTCTCATTCACTCTTTCCAGTTCCGCTTCTGCAGACCGCTCCCCCTTCTTCTATCTTTTATCTTAACTTCTCTATCTTTAATCTCTTATCTTCAATCTTCTATTTGCGCCCACATCTTCACGGACATAACCCAGCCGGAACTTCTGCCAAAATAGCGGTGCTTGCATTGCATCCTCCAATCAGGGAAAAAAACGTCATCAAAAATGCTATCATTTTGCCCTAACTTTAAGGGAGAAGGTAAAATATAGAAGATGAAGAAGTGGAAGTGGTCGGCAGAGAAGGTATGTAAACATTGAGAGAGTGTGAGAGTGAACAAGAATGAGACTTTGAGAGTGTGAGTTAATGTAGGCCCAAATATTTCAGATGAAAATTCAGTGGTTTTTGCTTTGTTTTCATCTGATTCATTGGGGGGGGGGGGGCTCTAGCCTCGCTTTTGTGACTTAATACACATCACAGAATTTAACAAAATTCTGTAAACTTGCAATTTGTATCAAACCAAATACGCAAGTCTACTAATCAACCCTAAATAGGGAGCTCAAACTAAAGAGTACATCTTTTCTTCAAATTAAAAATGTGAACATTAAAGAAATAGGTGGCTTCTGGGAAGGTAGGCTTAAAAGTGCAGTGTCCCCATTTTTAACATTCTTTACATGCAAACTAGAGTCAACATCTTTTTCAGTGCCTGTTTGATATCATTGTTCCTTAAACTGTAGATGATTGGATTGATCATTGGTGTAATAACAGAGTAAATTAGAGACACAACTTTGTTGAAATTAAACGCATTGATGGTTCTGGGACGGACATATGTGAACATTGTTGTGCCATAGAAAATAATAACTATCATGAGATGGGATGCACAAGTGGAGAAGGCTTTTTGACGCCCATTTTTAGTAGGAATCTTAAGTATCGTAGAGATTATATGAATATAAGATACCATAGTGAGACAGAATGATGTTAAAAGAATTAATGAACCCAAGACAAAATTAATCACTTCAATGGAGTCAATATTTTGACAAGAAAGTTTCAACAATGGTGGAGAATCACAGAAAAAATGGTTAATGACATTGGAACCACAAAAGGGCAGTCGAAAAATGAATATTGTTGGCAAAAGTGGTGCTAGAAATCCTGCACACCAGCATCCTCCAGTAAATTTAATGCAAGTTCTTGTGTCCATTATTCCATTATAGTGGAGAGGTACACAGATAGCCAGATATCTGTCATATGCCATTGCAGTCAGTAGAAAACATTCTGTTGTACCCAAGAAGAAAAACACATACAACTGGGAGAAGCATCCTTTTACAGAGATGGTCTTTATGCCAGATATGAAGCCAGATAACATCTTGGGGACTGTAACAGTGACATAACTAATCTCTAAAAAGGAGAGATTAATTATGAAGAAATACATAGGGGTGTGAAGACGGTTGTCCAAGTGTATGACCAGAATAATTATCACATGCTGGGTGAATGTGAATACATACATTATCAAAAAGACAGAAAACAAAATTACTTGAACTTCCTTGATACTAGAAAACCCAATAATTATGAATTCAGACACAAAAGTTTGATTTATCATGTTTTCATAAGCTTTATATTTTATGCCTGAAAAATTAAAAAAAAAACATGAAAAATTGAGGATTATAAAAAACACAATCTGAAAATGTTTTCAAATTCAGTCGTAAAATATGTTTGTTTTAAACAAAATGATTTCAATATATTTGTCAATTAATATTTAAACTAGTGATTAGTCTTTATGTTTATTAGTCCCAAGGACTAAAATCTGAGCGACACAGTTGTTTTTCTTCTTTATTTGTATAAAGGCATTAAGTCTACATAGTTCTCGAGTAGCATATTTAGCTATGGCATTGTGATACTCAAAGCTAAAATGATCATATAGGTCACTTTAATATGCAATTGACCAACAATCACCCTATACTTTTCACAAGTTGTCTCCAAAACTAGATGAAATGGAACTGCTGATACATTTAATTAAATAATTATTTTATAAGTATATTACTCAAAATATATTGTTTCATGTTCGATACCTATATTAATTCATTATCTTACAATAGGAATGTGTTTAAAAGTAAATGTCTTGTCTTCTAACATACTTCTCATTTACTTATATCATTTTGGAATAATATATAATGTTATTTTTTATAGTTTCCACAGGATATATAGTTATCAGAATTGATTATTTAATTCATTTTTGTGATTGTTTTTGGATGGTTTGTAATTCTGTAGACTATTTTAACAAGCTGCTGATAAAAAAAATTACAAATATTGAAATAATTGTAATTTAATATTATTCAAACTGAAACAACACTAAGAAAACAAATGGCCACATCCCTTACGGAAAATTACTGCAGTTTTTTTCTGAAGTAATACTGCAGTTCGTTTGTAGAAAACACTTTTACTGCAGTATACTGCACATTTACTGCACTTTCATTATATTGCAAACCTACAGTTGTACTTCAATGTACTGCAGCTTTATTGCATTTGTACTTCCTTACAAAAATAACTGCAATAAAACTGCAGTACAGTGAAGTACAAATGCAGTAAAACTGCAGTAAATGTACAGTAATACTGCAGTATTGCACGTTTTTCATGTCCAAAAACCTGCAGTATTACTTCAGAAAAAACTGCAGTAATTTTTCGTAAGGGATTATCTCTATCAAAATAATATTTGTTATTATATTAGCTCCAATTCGTTAAAAATATTTTACAGACTTCGCTATTCATTTTGAAGACACAGTTTCTCCTAAAAGAAGGGCATAGCTGCAATATATGTGCAAGAAAACCATACTTATATTACGAGGGGAAAAAAACACAATAAAGACAAAACTAAACCTATGTCCATACTTTTGTAATCATCTAATTAGGATTTACAAACCAGTTGATTTTTTTAAATAACTTTACAACTTTACTATGCTTTAGGAAAGTATTTAAATTGTTTATGCTGCTTAATTTATGTTCAGTGACCAATGGCATATTTATATTTGGTGCTGCACTAGACCTGACTTCAGACTGCCTGTTAAGAACATGCAGTGCCTGAGAAGACGACACTAAAGAGCCTGTGCTTGCTTGGCACATTTGTCCGAAGTGTGAATGGGCCAGTTGGGGAAATCTTCCCCAAAGTATAACCGGCCCATTGAACAGCAATATACCCGTAAGCCTGATCACTCATTAGGGGAAAGTCAACATAGTATTGTTATCAGAAAATATTGGGGATATTTTATTTATTAATAAGAATATTTCTCAGAATATTGTCTGAATCATGGACATCGTTTGCAGATATTTGTCTGATATGTATATGACAAACATTGATGATTAAATTAAATAGAAAAAAACATGTTGCATTGGAAAATAATATACTAGTATGTTAAGATTAATAATTCTTGTTTCTTATATATTTCATATGATAAGAGGTTATCATATTAAGAAGACATTATCAATATTCATCAAACTACCTGTTCTTGAAAATTAGGCTCTCTCTTTCTATGACTGCTACACCTTTTTAAAGCATGTTATTTACATGGATAACAACATATTTTTAAATGCAGGAATGTTACAGAGGTACTTACAATTTTTTGGTTAATACAGATTAAAGTTATTTAACTTCAGGTCCCGTTGATGAACTGGGAAGAGAATATAGGTTACATGGCTAAGGTTTTTCATAGCACAAGGTCATGGGTCAAAAAATATTTAAAATAGATGTGGTCAAAATTGGTGCTGGCAAACATTGCCAGTAATGGCAAACTAGCACAGAGACAGGCGTTAAATATTATTTGTCACAAAATCACTTGGGATCCAAGTACTGTCAAGGCTTATGTAACCCATATTTTCACGCACCTTGTTTTCCTTTTCTTATGATCTCCAAACATAATCACAAAACAACTTTAATTGTGTCTCTTAAATGGGACTTCTTTGTTCCCAAAGCACTTCTGCAAGAAATGTTTGTGATATTTTGTCAGTGGACTTCTCTCAGGACAAATAGAACTAAAAGACTTTTAAATCAAGCAAGAGTCATTAAAAACAATTGCAAAAATGTAACTAACTTTTCTTTTACAGTATCTTGAAGCAAACACATCAATGGGAAAGATATGAGAATAACAAAATATAACAATGCATGTTATTAATTACTTTTGATTTTCAATGTCATTATTAAAAAGATACTAGGTTTCCAAAATATGCGGTTCAGAACCTTTACAGATACTTTGCTGTCCTGAATCCCTCCCTTTTCCTTCTGCATCTGCATTTTTCTATGAAAATGACAAACTGGAATGGGTAACTATCAGGACTGAGCCTAGGGTTACTGACGTCTGGGTGCAAGTTTTTGTTTTGTGCACCCACGTGGTTCTGGCTATATTGATAATACCCCTCCCCTTAACAAACATAAAACTTCTAACCACACCCATTTTGTATGACAGCCACTCCACCTCTTTGGGCCCCCCAAGTTCACCATTTAACATGTGACCCATTTCCTTTAATGCTAGCTTTGCCCCTAAAATGCCATCTTTGCCCCCAAACAATGTATCAGTGTCATATTTGTTCCCAAACAGCTTATCAGTACAAACTTTGTGACAAAAGAACGTGTCAGTGCCATCTTTGTCCCCAAACAGCTTGTCTGTGCCATTGTTGTGCCTGAACAGGTTTTCAGTGACATCTTTGCCTCCCAAACAGAACATCTGTCACACTGCTTTTGCGTCCGAGGAAAGAACACAACTTTTTGTGGAAAGTAGATAAATAAAAAAATAAACAAATTATATTAACCCCTTAAGGACAATGGGCAGTACCAAAACCCATTGAAAACAATGCATTTTGAGCCCATACATGTACGGGTTTTGTCATTAAGGGGTTAAAACGGCAGACAATTAAAATATAATAGTAAAACAAATTTTCCCAAACCCAGTGATTTATTCCCATTTTGTGTTTGTCGGGTCCTAACCATATGTTTTGCATGAGCTTAATAGGACTTTAGGGACAATGGCACAGTAACCTTTGGCATGCTAGAGGTTGTATGCAATAATTCCCATTACGCCTGTTCAGGTGTTATACCATAGCCTTAATCAACATACAGTTAGCCAGGCATAGATATGATACAGTGCAGCTCATAGTGAGCTTAAGCACATAGTGAGCCTGACATATATGGTACAGCATAAATCCCATTACCACAGTATATATTAAGCCAGTCACTAATGAATGTACTGCTCAACTCCCATCATTATATATTGAATTAGACAATGGCAGTAGTACAGCATAACTCCCATCATTATATACTGAGCCTGACAGTGGTTAAGTACTGAGTATTGTGTACTGAGCCAGGCACTAATGGTGGTACACCATAACGCCCATCACTATATACTGAGTCAGACATTAACAATGATAGAACATACCTCACATCTCTCATTATCAACATTTTTGCTTGTATTGCACTGCTTTTCACTCTCTCTTACTCACTCTCTTTCACTTTCTCTCTCCCTGTCTCATTTACCCTTCTTCTTCTGTTTTCTTTCTTTGTCTGTTTCTCACCATTATCAGTTCCATTGACCAGGTCTACCAGAGCAATTCCACCCTTCCGAGAGGCCTGGTCAACAGAGCTTATACTAGGGATAACTGGATGAAGAAATAAGACAGAAGAACAAGAAGTGGCCACAGAAGAAGTGAACCTTCGGGAAAGGAGACAGGGACATGGAAGTGGTTGGTAGAGAAAGTAGGGAGACCCAGTAAGCACAGCCGGCCAAATGCGCTGAAGTCTACAGGTTATGTCCATGGAGAAGAAGAAGTGGAAGTGGTAGAGAGAGTGAATGAGAATGCGAGTGAATGAGAGTGTGAGAGAGTGACAGTGTGAGAGAGTGTGACCAATTTGCAATTCGTACGTATCCAAATACATAAGCCTAGTATATACTATTTACACTGAACATCCAGTCATACCTGTCATACAGTCAGTCTTCAAAATACGTTTTTCCCTATCAGTTTGAATAACCATGATAAAAATATTATCAACCCTTTTTTCCCTGCAAGGAAGGAGTTATGAGAACATTCCTTCCAGTGCTTTACCACTTTTGTGATTAATTAATCTGTGGTCTAATTTTTGAATGTTTTTTCCAACATATGATCTTGTTTGGATGTATGCTTATTCCATTATCCCTGAAATCTTGGAACAGGTTCTGTATCACATAAATATCATTGGCATCTGTATGACTTTTTGTATCATCAATGTAAAGGCATTTGTTATTTGTTTTAACCAAATTCCTATGATATTGTATTAATGGGTGTGCCCCTTTGGTGTTCTTTGCTATGCTGTCATGAGTAATTGAGATTTTTTGTGATGTAAATAATACTGGGACAAACAGTTTCACTTTGCTAGCCATTTATTATGGATAATGTTCACTTTTTCATAATCTGTAAACATCCAGGCCACACGGTATGTATTGGTATACTTGTACAGAGTTAGACCTGATACAAAAATAACTTTTTTAACATTAGATTAAATCAATTGTCATCTCTAATAAAGATACACTTTAAAAAAAAAAAACCAACAACTTTGGAATGGCATATTATCCAAGGAATATTCTATTACATTATAATCATTAGGGAATTTCAGCATTTTGAGATACATCAACTTCCTGTGGATGAAATCATTCTTGAGAGCAACTGTCTTAAGTAGATGAGCAACACTGCCACAGTTGGAACATTGCTTGAGACAACCCCTATTGGAGTCTATCTTCAGCTAAGTTTTGTTGTAACATTCCTTTTTTATTTGATTTTCCATTGGGGTACGTGGAAATGCAGAAATAGCTCACTAATTATAATTTTATTTGTCTAAAATTGTTATGAGCATTGTATGTGCCTAACGCTACATAATATCAAATACAGTCATGGTTTATTTAGTTTTTGTTGTAATTCTGTCCTTTTAGTTGGTATATTAAAGACAATTTTTTTTTCAAAAACATCACTCTACTTATATTCTATTTCTACTTCGCTTAGTATGAGCATTGAAACTTATCTGAAAACATAATAGCATTTTTAATGTGTCTTTTATTGTGCTTGTGTTTTTCCTTTTAACAAAGTCATTTAACACAATTTACATTGCATAGAATAACATAGCAGTATGCTACTCTGTAATAACAATTAAAATGTTTAATACTGGTGGATTGAAATAGCTTTGGGCCAGCATTTCAATGAATGGTCTGGATACATTTCTTTATTATAGATCAGTTCATAACAGCACTATAAAAGTTATAGATAAGTCTCTGACCTTAACATGTGTGTCTATTTTGGGGACTCCCAGAAGTTATTCTTTCAAAAAACTCATGAAAAAGGTTTATGAAGTGGTCCTTGTAAGTAAGTGCTGTTATCTTTTTTTATGCAAGTGTATTGGAAATGGGGGTTAGATTATACTAAGCAACGTATAATACACAGCTGAAATGCAGAGATGATTTCATCTTGCTTAACGTAGAGGTTATATGTCAGGAATTATCTGCTCATTTATATTAAAATGTTCTACTATAGGTATTGCTATTTTATTCCTTATAATAAAACATTCTTCCACAACACAGTATATGTAAATGAGATATTCAGTTTAACAGAGTCTACAGGCGACTGCGAGTAATATGTATGACTTGATTCTAGAAGTATAGAATTCCATCAAGGCCTAAAACAATATATAACATAAAAATATTAATAAAAACGTTTTATTAGTTAATTTAAGTATGACTAAACATACATTCATAGTATGCTCTTTTTATATTAAGAAGGCAATGTTTTGTACTTTTAAGGCAACATACTTATTTCTCTCTCTTCTATTTTGCAACCCATAATATAGATGTCCAGATGGAGGACAATAATACCACTCAAGTTAAAGAATTCTTTCTTCTTGGATTTCCCAATCTACTGGAAATGCAGATCCTCCTTTTTATATTTTTTTCTGTTGCTTATATCCTAACAGTATCTGAGAACATACTGATTATTCTAATTATACAGCTACATACCAATCTTCAAAAACCAATGTACTTTTTCCTCAGTAATTTATCTTTTTTAGAGATTTGTTACATCTCAGTCACGGTTCCAAATCTACTGGTCAATGTTCTTACGGATATTAAGACTATCTCCTTCTCTGGGTGTATGACACAACTTTTTTTTTTCATATCGCTGATGTGTACAGAATGTGTTCTCTTGGCTGTCATGGCTTTTGACAGGTACATTGCAGTTTGCTATCCACTACACTATGTCAGAATCATGAACCGTGAGCTTTGTGTTCAATTAGCAGCATTTTCTTGGATAGCAGGGTTTGTTATTACTTTGATTAAGATCTCCTTTATATCCAGATTATCCTTTTGTGGCCCTAACATTATCAATCATTTTTTCTGTGACATTTCTCCTATGTTGAACCTTGCCTGTATAGACATGTCAGTGGCAGAAATGGTAGATTTCATATTAGCATTAGTGATTCTCCTCATCCCTCTTTTGGTTACAGTTATGTCTTACATCCGTATAATTTACAGTATATTGAAAATACCAACCTCTGTAGGGAGACAGAAGGCCTTTTCCACTTGTGCTTCCCATCTGACCGTCGTCACAATATTTTTTTCTACAACATTGTTTATGTATGCTCGCCCAAAGAAGGCCAAATCGGTGGATGGAAACAAAATTGTATCACTATTATATGCTGTTTTCACGCCAATTATAAACCCTTTCATTTATTGCCTCAGAAACAAGGAAATATGGAACACACTAAATAAGTATTTCTGCTGTAAAACAGTTTTCACCTACTGTAAGTAATTACATTAATTATAAAGACAAAAGCTTTCTCAGTGAGAGAAGACATTAGATTTTTTTCTGTAGATCAAAACCAACTTTCATCATTAACATGAAGCAAAAAACCATACATATAAATGTTATTTTTATAGCAGTATATTGAACATTATGTGTGTATATTTACTCCAATACCTTGTCTTATATATTCATTTGCTTCAGAATTCTGTGTTACCAAATCTATTTATTTTGAATATATATGCATTTCTATGATGAGATGCACTTCAGGTCTTTTCATAATTTTCATTTACAATTTAAATTAATTTTACCTACTGTAAGTTTAAAAAACTATCTTTTTTTCTGAAAAGATCCTTTTGTTAATTGACAATTTTGATTGCAAGGGAACTGGCCTTTTAAAAAGGTAGTCACACGATCCTCTATAAACTTATCTGTAAATGACACTTATCTGATCAATATAAAAAATAAAGTCGCTTTAAATGTACTCATTATTTAAATCTACCTATACATCTTTATCAAGAATGTATTAGAATAATGTAAACAATATTTTCTTGCTTGTCCATACAAACATTAACCTCCATCTCCTTTCATGAAAAGCTTAATAAACTATGTGTCCTTTTTTGTCACCTGTGTATGCTAGATTGATGCTAGACTGATCTATTGAATCATTCACGATGGTTGTAGTAAATAAATGTATAAATCAGAGGGAATTCACCAATAGACCATTTCCACAAACTGCACATGGAGGGATGACAGCTTGGAAATGTCAGTAGGGTTAGCAGATCTAAGAGTGCCTGGGGGGAAAAAACGTCAGGTTTTAATTATTATAACATGCTTCTCTTTTTTCTCCTCAAGGCTGGATGGTCATGCAGCCAGTGTTCCTCAAGGCAAAAAAAATAAACAAACGTGCTTTGAATTTACATTTACAATGTTAAGCATGTTTAACATGTACATAATTAACACCTATTTAACAAAACAAAATAACATTTCTAAAATTACAATAATACTTACAAATCTTGCTACAAAATATAGATAATAAACATATCTAGTTACATAACTTGTGGGTCATTCCATTATCAGGGTCCGGAGACTAGGCCTGGACTGGCAACCAGAGACACTGTTGGCCAGTGTCCAATGGTACCTTCAAGACTCTTTATTGCTACTTATACAGAAGATGCCATCCTATGCTATGCTGCTGCCAGCTGGATAAACATGGCCGTCCACTGCAAAAGTATAACAGTGCAGTACACAGCCCCAATAAATCCAGCAGGAACTATGGATTAGTTTAGAATAGACTTACCTCATAAGTAATGACGTTAAGCTTACCAACATTAGTTTTCCTTATGTTCCTATCTCCAAATGGGATTGTTGTTGTGTGATGTGTCTCTCTTTTTTTTCTTGTATCGTTTTGATGTTAGTTTCAGTCAGCAAATAGAATTATAGAAATGTATTTTAAGAGGATCCTATACTGTCTGTTTGTTTATTTTTCTAAGTGATGTTATTTGTAACTATATCTTATCTTCTTATTATAAAAGAAATAAAAAATATTAAAAAAAAAAAAACACACCGCCATTAATGTCTAAACCTTGGCAACAAAAGTGAGTACACCCCTTAGTGGAAATATCCAAACTGTGCCCAAAGTGTCAATATTTTGTGTGGCCACCATTTTTTTCCAGCTCTGCCTTAACCTTCTTGGGCATGGAGTTCACCAGAGCTTCACAGGTTGCCACTGGAGTCCTATTCCACTCCTCCATGACAACATCACAGAGCTGGTGGATGTAAGAGACTTTGCGCTCCCCCACCTTCCGTTTGAGGATGCCCCACAGATGCTCAATAGGGTTAACGTCTGGAGACATGCTTGGCCAGTCCATCACCTTTACCCTCAGCATCTTTAGCAAGGTTATCTTTTGGGTTGTTATGTTGGAATTCTGCCCTGCGGCCCAGTCTCCAAAGGGAGGAGATCATGCTCTGCTTCAGTATGTCACAGTTCACGTTGGCATTCATGGTTCCCTCAATGAATTCTAGCTCCCCAGTGCCAGCAGCACTCATGCAGGCCCAGACCATGGCACTCTCACCCCCCATGCTTGACTGTAGGCAACTCATACTTGGCTTTGTACTCCTCACCTGGTTGCTGCCACACACACCTGACACCATCTGAACCTCTGAGGTGCCATGTTGAACTGTGTTTTTCAAATACAACCAGAGCAATTGTTATGTTTTTGCTCCAATCTGTGCCAGCTATTACAGTAATAATAACAAGCAAATGATTTACAAACACGGTATTTTAGTATATCTTTCACAGGGTACAATTACTGAAACACCTAATTTGTATTAAGCAACATCTGCTAAGTACAGCAATATCCCACATGCATGGGTAAGTTATGTTTCTCAGATGTTGTGGGGTAAAAACTGGAACATGCGCATTTCAGTTTTCAGACTTGTAATTTTAACAGATCACTTTGTTAAGTCCATTTCTCATTTTCCCCTTTCAGTCCCGTTTTGGGGTTAGGTTTGCCACCCAGCTGGTGTTCTGTCCTTCAATACCGGCAATACAAACCCTGTAATTTTTTAGCAGCAGGGGAGTGGGGAGCAGGAATCCTCAAAAGACCTTCGATCCTTCTTCACCTGCCAGCAGTAGGCCAGAAACACTGCCCCCAAGTGTCTGGATGCCCCTTTCTTTTTCTGCCCCACTAATCCACCCCACAGCATTTTGCATCTGTTGGAGATCCTAGCTCTGCTCAAAGTAAGAGGGAGAAGTGAGTGTGTGCAATGGCTGGGTGTGATGGGCATGTGTTGTGATGGCTGAATTTGACAGAAGTGAGGTGTGATAGCATGGTATAATAAGCGTGAGGTGTGATGGCTGGGTGTGATAGTGAGGTGTGGCGGCTAGGTATAATGGGTGTTAGATGTGATATCTGGGTGTCATAGCAGTGGTGTGTGATTTAAGTGAGCTATGTTGGATGTCAGGTGTGATGGGAGTAGGGTATGGTAGGATAGGGAATAATGTGTGATGAAGAAAGGAAGAAAGGGATAAAGAAAGGAAGGGGGAAGACAGGAAAAGGAAGTGATAAGGGGAGAAGGCAGTGAGAGAATTAAAAGAGGGAAAGAGAAAAGAATTGAAAGAAGAAAAATAATGGGAAAATGAAAGAGGAAGAAAATAAAAGAAACAGAGGAATAGGCAATGATAGACTAAATAAAAAGGTGAATATTTGATCAGGACAGAGAAAATCATGAGTGAGGAAACAAGAGACGGAGAAAAGGAAGGAGACTGGTTGTAATGGGCATGATGTGTGATGGTTCAGTTTGAAGGACATCAGGTATAATGTGCATAATGAGATAGGGAGACATTAAAAGAGAGAGTAAGAGTCATGGTGTATCAGCATCAGTGCCTAGCTAAGTATATAGTATATAGTCTGACTTGCTAATACTGATAGAAATTATGTAAAATGTCTACCTCTGTCAAGGAGTACCATTTTGTCACTAATAAACAATCAGGTTATAATAATTATGTATTAATTTAATTTTTATTCATAATTTGTATGTCCTAAGGCACTAACAAGCCCTCACACATGAATGTTAGCACGGAACATTTGCTCAATCTACCAATTTTCACTCTTTTCTGCCCTATCTATCCCCTTCTCACTCCCTTCTGCCTTATCTACCCCTTCTCACTCCCTTCTGCCCTATCTACCCCTTCTCA
>VKOC01000001.1:39419801-39442087 GCA_009364415.1 Spea multiplicata
CTGGGTAGAGTAATGCACTAGCACTCCTACCCACCCAAGAAACAAGGGAAGTAAATTTTAACATCATTATACTGTATGTATTATTATTATCTTTTATTTATCTAGCACCAAAAATATACGCAGTGCTTCTTACTTGAGCTGCTCCTTTTCTCTCCTCTTTGAGTGCACAACACCTGGGTGGTTTACTATTTTTACATATAACTATTTTAAGAATATTTTGGGTGTTTTTACAGCATTGAAAAATATATATGTTTTTGTGAATACAACCACACATATAGAAAGTGTGATCACACATATCACTGTTTGTTTGTTTGCTTGCCATACATTTTGGCCCCAGTTAGAAGAGGGAGAATCAGACATAATTGTACGTCCTCTGGAGCCAACTGCTGGAATTGTGCAACATACTATTATGTTCTTCATCACAAAAGGGCTAATTTATTTTATCTATTAACTTTAAATATAATGCAGTGGGGAGCCACCACCTCTGTGGTTTGCAAAGTGAAGTCTGCAAGATGGTTCCGCAATATTCCAACTCACACTTAAAGCTGGAGACAACTAGCAGATGACTGAATTTACAAGCTGCCTGCTTTTTTTCAACTTGCACATACTTGCATCTCGTACATTAAAAGCAGGGTAGTGCTGACACCTTCTGGCCCAGGAGCAGGTAAAGCCAACTCTGCCCCATCGGCCCCCCCCCATGGGGTAATTAACATATTTCTTTCATGTTTACAGAACCGTACACATGCATACTTACACTAACAAACACTGATGTTAACACACACATACTCATGCTAACACATACACAATTATGCTAACAAGTTGACCAGTCCAAGTTAGACTAGTGCATTTTTTAGAATTTTGGGGAGCCCTGATTAAAAAGAAAAGAAATATACTCAAAACAAATATAATAATGCAAATTAAGGTGGTGGGGTTATTTTGATTAAGTTTGCACTATTTCTATTGATTTTCTTTCATTCACTGTGAGAAAAATATTATTTGTATTTTGGTATTTTATTTAATTCAGCTTCACTGTACAGGTTTGTATACATGACTATCTTTTGTATACCATAAATTATGATGGTATAAATGGTATAAATATCTAAGTATATGTTAAGATGATGAATGTCTTTTAATGGAGACTAATATAGTAAATATGTCCTTTATAATATAATAAAATCATATTATATCTGACTTGAGTAACTCATCTCACTACTTCTCATTTACTTTTAGAAATAGAGTAGTGCATAAGATGTTTCAGTGTTGCTTCTAATTAAATGTCAAACTAAAGCTACCGTTTTTCTGTAAGATACACAGATATCAATATATAGTGCATTTGCCAGAACATTGCATTTATCACAAGTGTACACTGTTTCATTTGTATTTTTAATATATTGCTTTTTGCAAAACAGGTATAGTATTTCTTTGAACATCTAGTGACTATGTATAGACACTTAAACATAAGAAAGCTACAATGAAGACAGCTGCGACAAAGGCATGTTCTAACCAGTGGTATATATTTAGGCTTTGTGGTGCTCTAGGCCTGGGACTAGTATATAGTATATGTGGGAGCTTATCAACTCAGCAAAACTGCACCACTTTTTGATGATAAAGCAGACTTCGGTAATATTCACACACATTTCCGTTACACAAAATGGTGGACCATGAAATAACTCCACCACACAGGATCACCAGATTCCTAGAGGAGATGTTCCAGGATTGGGATGATCTAATGGGAAGCAATACATTATGCAATGTCCTAACGTCTGGAGGAGTATGACCGGATGCCAACTCCTGTGCAAAGGAGTGACCTAGAAAGAAACGGTACTGATTTAGAATTATCTCTGATATTAAGGTAGACAACCTTTAATCTGTAAACACCACAAGGGAACAGCGAATAGCTTATCCTACTGACTAGGGTGGTGTACACTGAAATGTCTGCTGTACTTATTCAAACTAAAATAAGAAATTGTTTAAAAAAACTCTTGCTACCCTAATCTTAATTTTTCCCACTGACAGGTGAAGTGAACAACACTAATAATCTTGTTATCATGCTACCTGTCAGTGGGAGGGATATATTAGGCAGCAAATGAACATTTCCACTAGATGTGTGCATTCATATTCGGGCAAACAGAAAACTAATACAAAGAGTGGGTTTTCGTTGTTCGTTCCGAAGAAGCAAAGATAGGGGCGGTAAAACGTACACGAAGACGCACAAAATGAAGAATCTTCATGTTCATCTTCGTCTACTAATCTCCTTGGTCCCTTCCCCATCTAGCCTACCTTATCTATGCAGCATCGCAGGGGTTGACGGAGGCGGAAATCCGTAGGTTCGCCGTCAGGGGTTAAGGGGCCGTGCAAATGATTTTGACCTGATTAAGGGACGTCACTCCCTGTGTGCCGGTGTGGCTATTTTGTGATGACCGACACCTGGGGCAGACCATCCCCCCAAGTACGTCACTGCTCCTGGTGAGAAGCAACAACAACAGCAATCTAACATTTACAACAGGCATGTCCAAAGTCCGTCCTGAGGTCCAATTGCGGCCCGCGTTCCGGACTGATAAGGCCCCCAGATAAGTTGCCCAAATATAGATCTGGGGTTTTCTATATTAAAGAGTGATTTAACACCTGTTTAGATTTGTCATCCAAGTCACAAAATGAAAAGTATGCCGTTTTCAATAAACTTTGCATAAAATAGTTAATTTGCATTTAATTTTAATGGTTCAAAGAATGTCAGGCAAAATGGTCGGCCCTTGCACATGTTCACTTCATCAAATCTGGCACTCTTCGAAAAAAGTTTGGACATGCCTGATTTACAATAACTGGATATGAGTCTTTTGTATCGCTAGGCCACTCGAAAACCTTAATTCTTTTGAACTATTCAGAGGTCGACTTGCTTGTGTGCTTTGGATTATTGTCCTGCTGCATAACCCAACTGTGCTTGACATTCTCCTTTAGGATTTTCTGGTACAGAACAGAATTCATGGTTCCATCCCAGTGCACTTCGGCAAAAGGGTGGAGCTTCCTGAAACACTGTCTCCCCTCAATTGGAGGAACGGAGTAGAGACTATACCCCTGACTCTTGTGAAATCACACCGAGTGGTCAGTGATGCAGGTAGATTAGTTGAGAAAGAGAGGTACAGAAACTTATTTTTTTCCATGAACCTAACCGGGAAAAACCCAGGACCAATGTAGGGGACGACTCTGGGGGGCAGCTCTAGGCCAAGATACAGTCCTGGTTTTATCATGTTTTATCTGATGATGAGAGCTGTAATCTTTGGTTACGATTATAATCCTTGAGATTTCGTTGAGGCATCACTAGTATGTTACTGTAAAGCATTAGTACATAACACTGATCATTAATTGTTTTTTTTTTCCTAAAGTCTTTGATAGATACACGGCAGCATTGTTGCCATAGTATGCATATACTGTACTCAATGCAAAGCTTTGTTTTAAATGAATTTGCAAGTATTATAGTTTAATACAATAACACTGCAGTGATTGTATACAGTAAAGGCAAAGCATTCATTCATGTCCCATTGACACCTTTATTGTGCTGTCCATTTTTTTTCCCTTTTAATTTTACAAATAATGTTTCAATAGCATTCTTAACCTGAGAATTTCTTAAACTGTATATGAGTGGGTTAAGCATCGGAATAAAAATGCTATATAGGAGTGACATTAACTTAGCTTCACCAGTAGTGTAATTAGACTTTGTCCTGAGGTAGGTGACAGTAGCTGTCCCATAAAATAAAGTGACAGACATTAGGTGTAAACCACAAGTGGCAAAGGCCTTATGCCGGCCAACAGTAGAGTCTATTCTAAATACGGCAGCCAAGATTTGTACATAGGACACTAGAATGAGTACAAAGGGAGAAGCTATGACTAAGGACCCATACATAAAAATAGCCATTTCATTGACATAAGTATCACCACACACAAGCCCAACTACAGGAAGTATATCGCAGAAAAAGTGGTCAATTATGTTCGATCCACAGAATGGCAAGCTAAATACAAAGGTAATTTGTCCCAAAGAGAGAGTCATTGCAGCCAAAACACATCCAAGTGAAAACTTGAAACACTGTTTCTTAGTCATAATGCTCATGTAAAGAAGGGGTTGACAGATGGCTATGTATCTATCATATGCCATAGTTGCAAGGAGGAAACACTCAGTAGTACCCAAAAAACAGAAGAAGTAGAGTTGAGTTGCACATCCAAGAAAAGAAATAAAATTATCACTCTGCCAGAAGTCTCTGAGCATACGTGGGACAGTAACTGAAATATAGCAAAGTTCAGTAAAAGACAAATTCCTGAGAAAAAAATACATAGGTGAGTAAAGCTGAGTTACTAAGGTTATAATCACAATGATTGTTGTGTTTCCCAATATGGTGAATAGATAGATTAGCAAAAACATCCCAAAGAGATATAGCCGGATAACATGTGAATCCGTGAGACCCAAAAGAATAAATCCAGCAATTTCTGTTACGTTGCTCCTGGCCATTGATCCATGTGCTTCTTATCTATATAGATTAAACAAAATGTGGTTACAAAATGGTTACAATATTAACCTTATTTGAGCAAATTAATTTATTATGCATGAGAATAAATAATGCTGTGTCTGAAAACATTTTTTAAGAATAATAGAATTAATTGATGTGACATTCAACTGGATTATCTGCATGTAAAATGCCATGTATTACTGATACATCAAAACACAGTCTAGCACTTACACTCTTTACAAATTATACCAAACTAACTAAACTACAATTATTTTTTTGTGGATAAAGGCAATTAACCTGTAAAGATGAAGTCACATGAAAGAAATATTTTACCCTTGTATACAAATATGTAGGTAAGCATTAACAAAAACTTTGTTATATCATTTTGCACCGTTAAAGTTCCTTAATCTGCAGATCAGGAAGCTGCCATTGTTGTCTGTCGTTTGACATTTTGAATGACTCTCCTTGCTGAAATCCCACATTAATAATATGTTCATAGCAGTGCTAATGAAATCCTGCTAGTAAACATTAAATCTGTTCTTTAACTATTCAGAGTGTTAGACTGTGTGACTAAGACTACACAAATCTATGGTTTAGCTCAAGGCTGCATGATAAGGTATAAGGGTGTTCTAATACAGATAGAACACATACAATGACTAACAGGCATATGTCTAAAAACATCACATTTTGTAAAAAAGAGAAAAAAAAACAAAAGGCCCAAAATACTTTTGAAAACTTATTTTTAGCTGATGTTAGTAACACAAGTATTTGATAGAGACAGGTAAAATCCATGTCTCATAGACAAAAATAATAAAACCTGATTTAACCATTGGTCTTGTCATTCAGAATAGTCTTGAGCCAATCCCATGCATAGTGAAAATGCCTCCAGACTCCATGGTAAGCAGCCACATTAGGATTAGATAAGACTCTTTGAAATTGGGGTGCTTTGACGTTGTGGCAGGCTAAGCATTATATGGCCGGCTAAGCATTATATGGCCATGTAGTTGAACTGAATCCCCAGTATGTATCTGCTAGGTCTTGTATTACAACCTCTGTTGGGCGGTTATTTCACTCTTCTACTAAGCAAAACCTCTGTACATTACTATGACACTTCCTTAATTTACATCTGAATTAAATTTACATTTTGAAGATTCCAGTTATAACTAATGTGACACATTTTGAAAAGTGTTTTAACAATTTTAAGCTATTGCAGTTTCTCTTAAATAGTAAATAGCACTTAAACCAATGTGTGCACAACAAAACAGTCTCCCCCTTAATCTTAAAATTAACATATCCTGAGACCTTCATGATGAGCATCACAGTTGCCCATTTCTTACTAGAATACCATAACCATACCTGGGAATAAATTAACTCACCCTGAGACTCTTCAACTAATAACTCTTTAATAACCTATGACAATGTTTAATCATAATTCTAGCAGTTTATATAAAAATAACTATGACTTGTCAGGGAATAAATGTATTCTTAAGTTACCTGTACTCAAGCAGGTGATATCAGTAAGAAAATGTTGTTTTGTGTAGATCATTTCATAATGAAATCCATGTTTTAGTATTATTTATTTGTAATCCTGGCCAGACAAAAACTAATAAAACTACTGGAAGATTTTAAAATAGACTTAGGAACAAGTACTTTAGTTGAAAATGTAAATTAAATTTGAATAGCCTTATTAATTCTGTTCCTGTATATTTACTATGTCATGACCAAAATAATAATATTCCTTAAAAAAACTGAAATTTTATGAAATAGGATATTCACTTAAGGAAGTTTGTTAAGGAAGAGCATGGCCCTCTTTTTTTCTTTTCAGTTTGCGTCTGTTTCACTGACTTATTCTAACAGCGCTACTGAATCTGATGGCGCTATATAAATAAATGTAATGTATGTTACACATATGTCCTTAAAGCAAAATTGTGTACTAAATATATGCAACCCATTATAAGTGATACATTGTTTAATTAAAATAAAATCATGTGCTTACCAGTGAAGGTCCACAGCCAAATGATGCATTGTAACATGAATATAGTGAACCTATATATTCTATTCTCCAGTATTCTCCAGAGGATAATGATAATGTTTATTGTGTCATCGTTCTATAGAGTTATTTTTAAGCAATGGCTTTATATATTTATTGTTATAATACATATGGGTTATATGGATTTAATTCTTATTTGACAGTGACAATGATACATCATGAATATAAATCACCCTGTATTCTGTCAGAGGTAATTTTAATTTACTTTCTATACAGGGGGTACCAAGCCTATAATGACACCTTCAACTTTGTTCCCGCACTGCTGAAGGTAGTTGTCAAAAGTCTAATTCCTTGTCTGACTTTCTGCACTATAAATTAATGCTACGTTCCTACTACTCTGCTCTCAACCTTACTAAGGACACCTACTTCACCTCCCTCCTCTCCTCCCTGTCTCATAACCCCAAACAACTCTTTAGTACTTTTAATTCCCTTCTTCGACCTATCCCTCTTACCCCTTCCACTAACCCTAATGCCTCCACCACATACTTCAAAAATAAAATCCCCACCCTGCCCTCATCTTCCCTCAGACTATGCGCCCTCCTACCAACTGACCTTTGCTACATTAAAGCAATTCTCTGCCATCACTGAAGAGGAGGTAAATGCTCTTCTTCTTTCCTAGTGTCCAACCACATGTCCCCTAGACCTGATCCCTTCCTATCTTACCCAGTCTCTTTCAATTACTATTGTCCCTACTCCGGCTCACATCTTTAACCTCTCCTTCTCTACTGAATCTGTCCCATCCTTCTTCAAGCATGCTACCATTACTCCAATCTTGAAAAAGCCCTCCTTGGACCTGACTGGCCTGTCCAATAACTGTCCCATCGCTCTACTTCCTCTCTCTTCCAATATTCTTGAAAGCATTGTTTATACCTACTTGATTCCAACTCCTTACTTGTCCCTCTTCAATCTGGTTTTTGCCCTTGACACTCAACTGATACCACCCTTACTAAAGTTGCTAATGACCTACTCACTGCTAAATCCAAGGACCACTACTCCATGTTAATCATACTGGACCTTTCTGTTGCTTTCAACATTGTAGACCACCATCTTCTCCTTCAACCTCTTTATGATCTTAGCCCCTGTGACACTGCTCTCTCCTGATTTACTTCCTACTTCTCTGTTCATACCTTCTGTTCTAGGTATTTACAATACCTCACTTGGCCAACTAATCTCATCCTTTGGCTTTCAATACCACCTGTATGCTGGGGACACCCAGATGTATCTATCCTCTCCCGATCTCCCGGTTTCTTGAAACTTAATCTCTCCAAATCCCAATTTCCCTCCAATGCCAAGATTCCCTCATCAGTTTCCCTTAATGTTAATGGTGCTATCGTCTCCCCGTTTCCTCATGCTTGTTGTCTTGGTGTCACCCTTTAGTCTGACCTCTCGTTCACCCCCATTCAGTCTATCTCTAAAACCTGCCATCTACATCTCCCACCTTGATTATTGTAACTCTGTCTTAGCTGGTCTCCCTCCTCTACAATCCACCATGAATACTGCTGCCAGACTTATCTTCCTTTCCCATCGCTTCTATCACCTTTCCCCTCTGTCAGTCTCTTCACTGGCTGCCTGTGCGCTTCAGGATTGCTTTAAACATCCTGACTCTTACTTTCAAAGCCCTTCACAGTGGTTCCCATACCTACCATCACTTATCTCTAAATGCACGCCTAGTCACTCATCTAATGATCTCCTTCCATCCTCTGATATCTTGCTTTCATACACACTTACAAGATTTCTCAAGGGCTGCCCCTATCCTCTGGAATGCCCTCCCTGGCCTATCCTTCTTTCCCCTTGCCTTCGGTCCTTCAAAAAAACCCTCAAGACCCACTTCTTTAAGGACACTTACAACATTGCATAAGAATGTAAGTTCCTGTGGGAACAGGGCCCTTCATTCCTCTTGTATCTGTATGTTAATTGCTGTATTGTACTTGTTATCTGTAAAATTTTCATCTTGTACAGCGCTGCGGAATCTGTCGGCGTTTTATAAATAAAGTATAATAATAATAATAACACCCTCCATATTCTTTTAGCTCACCTTTCTTAGTCCCTCTCCTGCAATACTAACAGTAGTGTGGCTGGTCCATCCCTAACAATAGCCCTTTTATCTATTGTGTAATACACCCTAACTCCTTCTAGATTGTAAGCTTGTTTGGGCACCTCACCTGTTTCTGTAAGTCAAACTGTTATGTTATATACTACATGTTATGTCCTGTCTATCTTTTGTACAGCACTACATAATTTGATGGCGTTATATAAAACAATGAATATTAGCACACTCATACAGAGACACACATTAACACACCCATGCAGGCATGTACAATTATGCACTCAATGCTAGCATACAGGCTAACACACACAGACACTTACACAGTCACACACATTAGCACAGATACACACATTGACCACACTAACATACCCGCCCACACACTCACTTACACTAACATACCCAGATGCACAAACACACTAACATACCCAAACACACACTTCCACCTACACACACAGTTACACATACTAACATACTTAGACACACACTAACAAACACACAAACTAATACACGCAGTCACCACACTAACATAGCATACAACATAAAACAAAACACTTAATAAATTATGTGAAATCACTGTGTGATGCACAGTATATTGGAAGTGACAATCACTTAAAATGAATACATAAAATAGTGAATGAAGCCCACGGGGGCCAGAATAAACTAGAGTGGGCCCTGACAGAGTGCTGAGCAGGGCTAGGCTAAGGCATGAATTGTGGGGAAGAGTTCTTGGTAGGAGGATATTTAAGTTTGGTGATCACAGGGGAAACAATCCATTTTATTTAACCATACCTGGTGTTGTTTGTCCCACCCTTCCTATCCTTATGTGGTAGAGTTTGTGGAGTGGTGTTGCTGCATTAGTCACAGTCGTGGGCGGTAGCTTGCCAGGTATCCAAGGGGTTAATGTGGTGGTATGATCATTGGTGGTCATAACCGGTGGGCGGTTCCTTGCAAGGGGTGGTGCTCGGAACCTCAGGTCCGGGTTGGGGCATCCTGGTATGTCCCCTCCCAAAATTGGTGTGTGGTATGGTACCTGGATAACTTGGCAAGCTAGGTTGGTTACGTCATTGTCTCTGTTAACGCATCTATGTTTACTATTTCAGGTTTTATGGGACAATGACTGTTAAATAAAACAGCTGTGGCCTTTTCAAACCCATATTGTGTGCTGGTGTTTTATTTAATTGAGTAACTGAGCTGAAGCTACATCTGCCATAACTTTGAACACTTCTTCTCTCAAGATCCGGAGGAACACGGAACATGTGCATGACAAGATACGGGTATTGAACTTTGAAGTGCACTTTTGTTTTTTCATGACCATATACATTGATGGATTAAAGTTTTGCTTTACCTTGGAAAACAGAGACCAAGCCAAGTTCACAGATGTGAGAGGAGGTATACGGTACAGCCCTGCGCGGGACTGCTTTTTTAATCCCGCTCCCGCCCGCTCCTGCTGTTTTTAATCCCGCTCCCGCAATGTGGGTGTTCTGCTCCTGCTCAATCACGCCCGCCTCCTTACCTGATTTCCCACGAAGTCCCGCAAGGCTGCCCTCGAGTTGTTCCCTCACTGCGTCTCTTCTCTTGCTTCGCCCAGGAACAAGGCGGAGTCACAGGAAGTGACGTCACATGACGTGACTCCGTTTTGTTCCTGGGCAGAGCAAGAGAGGAGACACTGTAAGGGAGCAGTGCCTGTTTCTTATACCATACTAGAGAGGGATAGAGTGGGAGAAGGAGGGAGAAGGGGTAGGTCGGGCAGACGGGAGTGAGAAGGGGTAGATAGGGAGAAGGGAGTGAGAAGGGGTAGTTAGGGAGAAGGGAGGGGGAGGGGTAGATAGGCAGAACGGGGTAGATAGTGAGAAAGGATTTCCAGTTGATCTATACCTGTAATGCAGGGTTTGTATGTTATTCTGTTAATCTATACCTGCAATGCTATGTTTACATACATTATTTATGTATACCTGCAAATTCAGGGTTTTTATGTCTTATTCAGTTGCATGTGCTGTTTCCATATCTTGTTTATTTGATCTATGCCTGAACTACAGGGATTAAGTAAATTAGAGGTGTGGTTTAGTGAATGAGGGGACAAAGGGACTCTGGGGATGATTACGAGGGAGAAGACCTCTCAATGTCACAGTGCAGTCAGAAGGAGGGAAGACTGTACTGACTCTCACAGTCTTCCCCTGATCTGCAGTCAGTGTGGCAAATATTTTCTTTTTGGTGTGGTAGCAGAGGGAGTGATTGCATGCTAGGGAGCGTGGAGCGGGGCCCAAGGAAATGCTTGGGTAGTGTCAAATTTTTTCACTATAAAATATATTGGTAACAGGGGCTAATATTTAAATAAACAGTATCTCACAAGAGTGAGTACACCCCTCACATTTTTGTAAATATTTTATTATATCTTTTCATGTGACAACACTGACGAAATGACACTCTGCTACAATGTAAAGTAATGAGTGTACAGCCTGTATAACAGTGTAAATCAATACACTGCCATTAATGTCTAAACCTTGGCAACAAAAGTGAGTACGCCCCTAAGTGGAAATGTCCAAATTGGGCCCAATTAGCCACTTTCCCCGGTGTCATGTGACTCATTAGTGTTACAAGGTCTCAGGTGTGAATGGGGAGAAGGTGTGTTAAATTTGGTGTGCCCCACCTATATGTGAAAGCTGGAGATGCCACTGGATGCCCCTTAGGAATTACCTAAACATCTTGATTTGTTTTGCAGCGGCAGGGACATCTCTGCTGCATGGGAGATCATCAGGCAGCCTGGACTCTCCCCTGTTAGCAGAAGGCAGCAAAGTTTTACATCATCCAAAAAATTTTTTAGGGAGGCTCCATCTGCAAGACAGATCCCCAAAATGATCTCTATCCATATTGCAAAAAAAAAAGACTAAAACAAGAATAATAAAAGTGTAATGTATATACACATATATATATATATATTTAATACACAATTAATAATACAAATAAATATATAAAAAAGTAACCCCCCCAATCCTAAAATAGTAGTATAAAAAATACAAGATATGGTAATATGTGAAGGAAGAACAGGGCCCTCTAGAAAATCTTCTTTTCTATTTTAGAATAGTTTTTTTACATACCAGACTATAATACGGTAATTATTACATTTTTCATATTTATATTATTTTAAAAGAGGCACTACTTGTTCTAAGCAAAATAATTTATATTTTGTGTTGGTACATTAAATATGGAAAAAATGAATAGTGGTTTTAACAAGCTTATTGTTAAAGATTAGAAAATAAATCCCATCCTTATAGAATATCATTTTTGTTTTATATTAGTCTTTGTGCAAATGAAAGGCTGTAAGTTAGTCTTTCAGCAATGAGATGAAGTTTGATTGATTAGTAATAGGCACTTTAAATTAGACTAAACAAAACACATACAAGAAAGAATTAGAGTTCAGTTTATAGTAGCCTAATAAAGTGAAAACATACAGAAATATACATGATATTGAATTGTTTGTTTCCTACTTGATTTTTATGAGTTTCCTGATGGATTTTTTAATTTTAGTATTCCTTAAACTATATATTAGGGGATTGAGCATAGGAATGAAAACAATGTATAAAAGTGACCACATTTTTCCCCCATAAGTATCAGTTGATTTAGTTCTTAGATATGTTAAAGTTGCTGATCCATAGAACAAGCTGACTGATGTTAGGTGAGATCCACATGTAGAAAATGCCTTTTTCCTGCCAACTGCAGAAGGTATTTTTAGCACAGTAACAATAATATGAATGTATGATACTAAAATAAGCAAGAAGGGTAAGGGTATGACCAATGAACTGTATATCAAAATGGCAATTTCATTTGCAAAAGTATCAGCGCAAGCTAACCTCACCACAGGTAGTATATCGCAGAAGAAATGGTCAATTATGCCTGACTTACAGTAGGGGAGGCTGAAAACATAGGAAATTTGACCCAGTGATAGGAGCATCCCAGCCAGCCATGATCCCACTAAAAGATCAAGACACTTTTTGTTTGTGATTATAGTTGTATAACGAAGAGAATGGCAGATGGCCACATATCTGTCATAGGCCATAAATGCAAGAGTGAAACATTCTGTGGTACCAAGAAAACAGAAGAAATAGAGTTGAGCAGCACATCCTATAAAAGAAATAGCTCTGTTTTTGCTTAAAATGTCTTTGAGTATTCGTGGGACGGTCACTGATATATAGACAATCTCGGTAAGAGACAAGCTTCTGAGAAAGAGATACATGGGAGACTGAAGCTGAAGCTCTAAGGTCACTGTGGCAATGATCATCATGTTGCCGATTAATGTGATAGTATAGATTAGCAAAAATATTCCAAAAAGTCCTGATTGAAAGTTCAGATCATCAGAAAATCCCTGGAGAATAAATTCTATGGTTGGGGTGTCATTTATTTTGGCCATGGGTTTTAATCTACCATAGAAAAGAAAATAATGTAACATATTAATAGGATCGTTTGCCCATAAATTAAAATTATGTTTGTTTGTTTTTAACCATACTCCAAGCACAAAAGGGGTTTTCTTTTGTACATACAGAGCTAAATACTGTAATGCAAATAATCTAAATCTATCAGATGTAGATATTCATAATCCAGGACCGAGAAAGGAAGCTTCATTGTTACCATACCAGTATGGATAGCAGATCACAGAAAACAAAGTAACAGCAGTGATTTTCTTAATCGCATGAATGTTTACAACTACCATTTAGGTTCTGAAAGCCAGAAGAAACGAACATGTTTCATGTTTCAACATAGTAAGCAGGCTTGGAGGACTCAAATAACACATTTGGTTTGTTCTAACTGTGCTAATGTGCTTAAACAGTATATTTATAATTTTAGGCTACAGGTATATGAAGATATTTTATGGATGTATTGTAATAAATGATTTAGACTACTTGACTGTATACCACCTTCCGCTATTATGTCCTCACAGGATCTTTAAAATCACAGGATAATTTAAAATGCATCACAAATAAATGTTGTTTCATAAAATATTCAAAATCTTATCTGCCGTCTGACATTAGTAATGATTAAATTGAAGAAAAAAAACCCGCTAGCAACAAAAAGGTAGTTTGTATTTATACTTATTATGTCTTAATGTACTATTCCTCATCTGTTTTTAAGTTATCAATTTGGATAAATGTTATCAAGTGACACACCACTGGAAACAAGGAAATGATACATATTCTAAGCCAAGTACTATCATAAAATAGCGAAGAAAGATTAGGACGTTTTATGCAAGAAATGTAACGGTTAGATTTTATAGTAACAAATGTTGCCTTTTCAATGCACAAGTCATTAATAATATAGCATGTTCCATAAACATAAGCACACCATGGCAAGTAACAACTAAAAATAGATTTAATATTGCTTGATATATATTAAATGTGATAGATTATCTGTGGCAGCTTGTAAATGCTAATCTGACAAAACAGCAGTCAACACTTTACAGTTTTTTAATCTATCACAAATATATTTGAAATATGGTATTCTTTTATAGGGTCAGCAGGCTCTTCTTAAATATCATATTTTAACTAACCTTGAGTTGAATAGACTCAAGAATACCTTGAGAATAAGGTCTCAATAACACTTAGAACATTTCAGTTTATCTTCTGTATATCTGTGTTCTTCTATGTTCTTCTGTGAACTTCTGTGTTCCAGTGAAATGCCTTTTATGCACATGGCCATTCCTTGAGGGCCTAGGGCTGAGGGACTCTCTCATGTGCTGCTTAGAACTTTTTCTACTATTTCTTGTTTTTCAATAGCCATAGATGTTATGTTTACTGTCTGGTATAAGTTAAGTTCTTTAATTTTTTTAAAATGTGATATTCATAGAGTATATCAGTATCATGTAGCATCCATTAACATTTATATCCAAGTTAAAGTCGGGTGATTTTGCTAACATTGGGATGCAAAATAATGATTTTTGTTAAGACAGGAGGCGAATATTATGCATTATCTTCCTTTACTACTCCCATAGCAGCAAATAAAAATCTATACAGCATTGAGATAGTTCTACATTCTAAACAGTTTTATAATCTTCAATGGACCAATAGCATGAAAACAGAATATATTTAAAAAATCCTCTTTCTTCTGCTGTACAAAGGTAACAAAATGAAATATAACGATCAATAAAACACAGAAAATGGAAAGGACAACATCTGGAAGAAGTGATGATCCTTAACAACATTTCTTGAGATATAATGAACTTTTGACCTAAGAAAAACATAGAAGAAAGAAAAAAAAGGGGGATTAGTAAATATCATAGGGAGGGGTAATGTATGACTCCTGCCTTTACTAAAATCATTATTTTAGTAAAGGCAGGAGGCTTCATATTATGCAAGTTTAAAGCATATATCAAAGATATAGAAGCATGAGGAACATGTTTCAAATAAAACTCTTTAAAAGTAGATTCTCTAGACCAGTCCACTGCTCTAAGAATATCCTCAAGTCCAACTCCCGAGGAGAATACCTTAGAGGTCATAGCTCCTCTAACACAGTGAGCTTTAAAATGTGATACATCAATACCTTCCAATTCCATAACCCATCTAATCCCCCTTGCAAGTGAAATGGAGAAGAAGTTTACAATAAGAAATTAGAAGTTGGGAGTGAGTGGGTTGAAGCAGCACTGATGTCTTATGTAGATAATGTTGTACATCGAACTACACACAAATTGGGATGGTTAGGAAAACTTGGATTAAAAAATAGATTTTATAAAACTTTTTGTTCACCGAGAAAGGAAAAATGTAACACCAAGAGGATCAGAAGATTTATTGTGATATGTCTGAGAAAGTCTACACTCAATTCCAGAAGAGTTGGGTACCATGACTGTGCTTGCCAAAACAGAGTCATGAGAACTATTGTTACATTCTGAGTTCTGACCATTGAAATTCTTGGAATCATGGAGTGTGACAGAATGGCCTGTCATACAAGGCCCCAAGGTAGTCAGAACAAACAAAGATTGCACAGGCAGGAACTCCATTGTATAAACTAATCACATTAATAGGATTGCTGCCAGGGGGAGATTCAGTAACTAAAGGGGATTAAAGGTTGGATTGTCTACATGTAACTGTTTATCAATGTTAATATATCTTAATGAAGTTCTCTGGATATATTAGTCTATGTTTTACAACAATAAACTGTTCATTCCTGCTGTACTCAGTTCAAGGTAGTTGTGTCTATTTATTGGGTACACATAGCAGGGTTCCAAGGTGTGCATGCTGGCTGGTGCTGGAAGTTATTCTGGTGACAACAAGAGGATACTGGGTGATCTCTGGGAGTTACTACAGCTCTCTTGGTGAACCCGTTACATGGAGAATGGAGGGAAGACAGAAAATGAAGAAAAACGTCCACTGCAAAGGCTTCCGGATCTGGGCTGAAGATTAACTGGGTGTTTAGATGAGTTTCAAAAAGATCCATATGGTATGGTCCTCAAATCAAAGAAATTTGATGGAAAATTTATGTGTGAATTTCGCAATCACTGGAATCCCTCAAGTATCTGGAGTTCCAATCCGTAATTGTATTTGAGAGGCCAGGTATGTATTCCGCCTGAATTGTAATTTCTTGATCCAAACAAAAATGTCAGAAATATTTTGCTTAATCGGCTATAACCTTCGATATTGTTCCTCTTACGCGGTTTATGTATTGAACTACTGATTCGTTTTCCATCTTCAGTAAGATGTAACAATTGGAAAAAACTTTAGTGCAAATGATCCTGCTAGTAGTTCAAGACAGTTGATGTAAAGATCCATTTCTTGAAAAGACCATTTGCAGTCCATAGTTTAAGTACCACATCTTGCTCCCCAACCTAACCAACTGCTATTTGAGTCTATAATCAGGTCTGGAAGGGAACCAAAGATTGCCCTGCCGATCTAGGCTTCCACATGCTTGAGCCACCAAAGGAGTTCTTCCTTTGCTCCAAAGGACAGGGGGACTAGATCTGTTTATTGGAGACTGGTCCTCAAATAGATTTTGCATTGGTATCAGACATGACGGACATGGCCTATTAAAAAGCCTTAGAAACAGATAAAGATACTGAATTTTCCATTAAGGCTTTAAATTGCAATTCAGAAAACATTGGGAGAGATATGACAAGCATCCATGTATGTGGAATTTGATCTAGGAGAATCCATCTAATTGGATAATGTAAATATAATTAATATAAATATAATAAATAATTTCAGAATAGTTTATTAATATAAGAATAAATTGTTTTATAAGTAATTCAATGTAAGTGATAAGTCTAACCTGAAAGGTGAAAAACTACAACAAAGTAGTCACTATGATGCAGTCACTGTTCAGTGATGAGAAATACTACACTGACAGCCTGCCAAAGCAGTATCTCAGTCACAAACAGCAAGAGTACTAAATGAGGTAATGCACATGCATGAAAGAAATCCATGAATCCACAATAGGCGTTCAGGAAAGATAAACAAAGTACAAAACAAAATGGCGACAGCAACAACGAAAAAACTGTTTAGAATGTTTAAGTATCTAATTGCTGTATAAAATGTTTCTTTGCTGCTATGGGGTAGTAAAGGAAGATAATGCATAATATGAAGCCCCCTGTCTTGTACTAAAATCTAGATTATGCAGGATACTTACATTTTAAATAACATATTTTATGTTTTATGACATGGCACTACCCCTATCTTAGCTCTTATATTCAAATTGCCCTTTTCAACTGTTTATGGCTTATGTCTCTCTTCAACGGTTTTCCCACTTGTGTATACAGGATTTTACTGTATTTTGTATTTATTCTCTGGATTCCCTCATTCTGTCAGATTCTTTAATGTTTGTGTTGGTTGTTAATGCTGGTGTGGAAAAATACATCTGTGAAATAAGTTTCACCTTTTCTTCTTCATTCTGGTACTGATTGACATTTTGCCATCTGTGTGGACTAACCTCCCACCTCTGCTCCACCTACCCTTACATATAAAAGGTTTATTGGGTCTCACAAATGTCACCTACTTTTGATGTCATTGATCTGACAATACTTCAGATCCAAATGTGTGTAGTAAACCCAGGGTTATAAATGCTGTCCTTTACATTCATCATATTGCACAATTATTATTCTATGCCTCCACCAAGCCCTGGTTTCTTCTTGTGCTTTGTGCTTTGCTGATGAGACTTGGTAGAGTACACCCTTCTGTTCTGTTTTTTTAAGCGATGTGTCAAAAACTAAATCTAAAAATGTAATATTATTGCTGATGAATGTTAAATAAATACAACATTCAGCAGGGATAATATTCAGCTTTTAGATATAGACATGCATATAGAGAATGGACAAATTTAAAAATGGATGGAATAAGTGAGTTGGTGAATGTATTTACGGGGCATAAATGGTACAGGCAGGCTGTATAAGAGGCACATGAGGCAAATGCAGACTGTTTAGGGGCAGTGGTGGCACAGGCAGGCTGTTTGGGGGACTGAAAAGCAGTTTGGGGAGGGTGGCACAGACAAGCTACATGGGGCAAAGGTGTCAGTGTGCTGAGGTTTCTAGTTACTCCCCTGGTGTGGCATGTGAGCACATGAGCTGCATCTCATGCACCCTATAGACAAGTATAGGGTTAACTTGCCCTTTACCCTTGGGTCACAGAGGGTAGCCAGTACCTCTACATGTAATCTGTCGCCCAGAAGTTTTGTTTCAGGAATTCCAGGAATTCATTCAAGTGTTGTTTAAGGTAGCTAAGCAAGGGGATAACCTGGTCCATAGTGGCAGTACTCTGGCTTAAGTTCTCAGTGACATCCCTGAGTGGCTTTAGGACTGCCACAACCCATCCCATTAATGCCCATTCTCCTCTCCACAAAGGGCTGCACACTTAATTGTTCTGCTCAGAGTACATGGAGCAAATAGCCAATTGCTGCTCTAGGATCTGCTCCATCATGTCCATGGTGGAGTGTGACAACGGATAACTTACCTTCCGCCGCCCAAGGTCCCTCGACGCCAGCAGCTGCCGGCAAGATCCTCTGACACTGACTGTATGGTCTCAGGTACTAACAGGCGCACGTGCCCCCAATATCGTCTGTACGGAATTTCGTCTTCTCCAGGACCCATACAGCCTCTTAAAGGGACATGAGCCTATGCGTTCCAAGCCTCCATTTTAAACCTGGGCGGGTGATTCAATTGCTAGGAGTATTTAAACCTGGTTCTTATGCTGTATTAGTGACTGTGATAGTGCCTTGTGTATAATTGGATGGAAGGGTAATTCAGCAGAGGTGGTTAGTTTCTTTGTGTAAGCATTGAATGGGTTATTCTGATGTTGATTTAATCAGTTTCTTTGTGCATGCCCTCTGTATCTGTTCTGGCTCATAAGGAGTTATATGAATTCCATTCCTAGCTTAAGTGGATGGGTTTTCCATTACCTTTACCCCACCATAACTTATCTGCAAATGAAAGACGGGAATCAATTCTTGGAAACGTGTCATATAATTGGTGATGGGGTGATTTCTTGCAAAAGAGTCTGATTTAGGGGCAATTCAGCGCCCTCCAAGAAGATATACTCTGATTGGAACATCATCATAGGAATCCATCTGGACTTAAAGAGTTTCCACAGGCCTGCTTATTGAAGAAACTTGTGAGTGAGGGTCTTGTGTTTAAGTCCCAACTGTTTGCTTGTTTTGTTTTTCTTTTATATGTCTTGTTTTTTGTAATTGTGGCACTGTGTCATATTTGTCTTTTTGTTATTAAAATATTAGTAATCCAAATCTGTCTTTGGCCTCTAGTATTGATCCTAAGAGAGGATAACACGTTACCAAATTGTTATTACCTAATTTCTAGAGGATATATATATATATGTTGTTTGCCCAGGGTGGATTGACATATATATTTACTCACAAAGTCCATTGCACACCATTCCAAATATTCCAAGCTTGGTGCTAGTAACCAGCAGTTTCCATACAAAGCACTCTCAAAAGATGGTCAGCACTCCAAGTCTTTAAGTTAACAACTTCTCTTTATTCAGGTATCTCACGAATCCGGTGTCAAAATCGTGAGTGGTTTTGCATTCATCATTTTGCATAATTATTATTCTATGCCTCCACCAAGACCTGCCTTGGGGAAATACAGGCAGAATTTGGGGGTTAATTTGGTATAACTGATGCCTTGTTAATGGGTGAAGTTAGTAAATCCAGAGGCCTGGTGCTATGAACCCCTTCATGCCCATGCTTTCCACACCGTCACGGCTTGGCAAGTAGTCCTGACCGTGACAGGCAGTGGATCACCAAATGTCAAGATTAAACATTAAAAAATGCGCAATGCGCCAAATGTGGCCCTTTTTGCCCCCAAACAGCCAGGAAAACCTATGAATGGGTGGTATCTGTACTCGGGATATGTTGCTAAACACATATTGTGATGTTGTTTGACAGTGACATATACCAGATGCTATAAATTAATTAACTGAATTAAAATTTGTGTGGGATATTTGGTAAGATGGGGTAAATTCCATTTGACTGTTTCAAAGCTGCTCCAAATAGCACATGGCGGCAGTATTACCATGGTTACATGGTTTTGAAACAGCAAAACACTACTTGTAATTATTGCCCTATAACATGCAGAGAAAATATAAAATATTGGGTATTTCTAAACTCAGGACAATTAGTAGAATCTACTTAACAGTTACTTTCATTAGCTTTTATAAATGAGTAAAAGATTTTTCAAGTAAAAGTCACCATATTTTATACTTCTTTTAATAGTAAACTATATGACACAATCAAAAGAAAGCCCTTCTTGTCCTGAAAAAAATAATATATAACCAGGGCCGGCCTTTGGGGTGTGCGACCTGTGCGACTGCACAGGGCGCCACGCTCCAGGGGCGCCGCCGCGGGGTCCGCCGCCGCCGCAGCGCAGTACCGACGCCACTGCCGCCGCGGGGGTCCGCGCCGCGGGGTCGATGCCCCGCCGCGCGGGGTCCGCTGCCGCCAGTATGGGGGCACCCGGCACCCCTCTAGAGACGGACAGTAATGTCCGCCGCTGGAGGAGCAGGCTCGCAAGAGAGCAGTATCGGAGGTCTTTAACAGACCTCCGATACAGCTCCCTTGTGATCCCCGCGGCAACAGCTGCTGTGCGCCGGGGTTTGCTGTCAGATCCCGGCGCACAGCACTGAAGCCGCGCCCACCGGTCTCCGTGCCCTCTGACCCGGAACAAGAGAAGACAGAAGAACTAAGAAGAAGAGCGAAGAGGAGGCAAAGAAACTTAAAGAGGAAAGGTAGGAAAGCACAGAGTGACAGTGAGAGTGGATTGTTGTATATGTGTGGATTAGTACATATGTGTGGATTGGTATATGTGTGTGGTTTGGTATATGTGTGTGGTTTCGTATATGTGTGGATTACTATATATGTGTAGATTGGTATATATGTGTGGATTGGTGTATATGTGTGGATTGCGATGCGTGATGGATTGGGTATATGTGTCGTGGATTGCTGTATATGTGTTGATTGATATTATGGTGCGATTGTGTAATATGTGTTGGATTTAGGTATAACTGTGGGATTGGTCATATACTGTGGATGCTATATATGTGGTGGCATTAGGCTGCATATATGTAGTGGATGGTATACGTCTGGAATATGTGTATGTGTTGGTTGGATTGGATAGTATATGTGTGGATTGCGTATATGATGGGATTGCTATGCGGTGTGGATTGGTTATGTGGGGATTGGTTGATATGTGTGAGATTGGTATATATTGGACTTGTGATATATGTGTGGATTCGGTATATATGTGTGGATTGGTGATATGTGTGGATTGCTGATATATGTGTGATGGACTGTATGGTGGGATTGGTGTATATGCATGTGGATTGGTATTATGTGTTGGAGTGTATATGTGTGGTATTGCTGTAATGTGTGGATTGGTGTATGTGTGTGGTTGTGTATAGTAGTGGATTGGTATGTATATGTTGGATTGGTGTAATATGTGTGGATTAGTATATAATGGTGGATTGGTATGTGTGTCGATTGGTGCACTTATGTGTGCAGTTAGGTTAAGTGAAATCTGAATCCCACAAAACCTGTCGCAGAGTGATGGGTGTCTATACTGTTACCATTTCCCCAATGATGTTCATTCTATAATTTATGCTCCTAAAGTACATCGATAACTCCCATTCACGGCTATACTTGTTCCATACAGTGGCAGAGCTGGGCAGCAGAGGCCATGCACGCCTCACCCACAGGACTCTCTGCAAAGCGTAAGTCGAACTTCAAAGCAGCGGAGAGGTAGATAGTTGGAGGGGTAGATAGGGAGAATGAGTGACGACGGCCGCGACACGTAGTCCGGCAGTCATACTCCTGATCATGCCAAGTAGTCTACCCAGTACATCCTGGAATCTGCGGGCATCCGCTCAAGAATGTGCATGCTGATTAATCAATATATACTATATATATACATATACCTATATACTTATATATATATATTAAAAATTGTCTATTTAATTTTTGTATATGTGTTATGGCTGTGTGGGTGGGGTCATATTCGGTTGTCGTCCAAGTAAAATGCTGCACTTTTCGGTATTCAGTCCAGATTCGTTATCCGGTTGCATCCCTACTACTAACGCCAGACAATGAAGTTGTTAGGCCTACACCACATCAATGTTTTGCGTAGTATATAGCTGATTGGAGGTTTGTTACAAGTTTGACTTCCTTTCATTTTTTTGGGAGGGGGGGCGCCATACGAGTATAGTCCGCACAGGGCGCC
>VKOC01000001.1:39442187-39455396 GCA_009364415.1 Spea multiplicata
TATCTTGTGTGCCCCCCCTATATATTGTTTCTAGAGTCGCCACTGCTGTTAAGACTGGTCAGTCGAGTGAATAGACCCAATAGCTTATGAGGTGAGATTGCATTTTATATCTCAGCAATAGCTGAATAACAACATTAATAAAATAGTATACAGTAATACATATGAAAAGTATACAACTGTGTATTGCAAACAATTATTAATTTTTACTAATAGAAAATACAAAACATACTTACAATTGACCTACAATAAAGCTCCCTGTGCTCTTAATCTTTTATACCCTCAAAGGACAAGTTTTGTAATAAAGCTGGGCTATTGTTTGAAAATAAATCTATTTCCCTTTGCACATCTAGTACAGGAACATTGCAAACGTTGATATTTTTTTGTTGATATGGTAAGTGCCTTGCAAATTGCTATGGACTTTTAAAATAGTCTAAAATTAATCCGATAGTTTGACATATTTGAAAATCAAAATTACAGTATGTTCCATATTTTTTTAAAACTTTCTACAGACATAGATAAAGCAAAAGTATAACTTGGCACAATAATTAATTGCCTAAACCTTTATTCCGGACCACCATATCAAAAGTTTTTTTTTACAGAATATTCAACAATGAGTTTAGATTACAAATCATTTAAAGAATGGACTTTTTGGATATCAATAATTGATTTATATTATCATGCAGTCATTTGACCTTAATCGTCTTGGGGTAAGTTGGGTGTCACTCAGCAGGGTCTAATATTATTATACTTATTAAGGGAATCCAAACATAAACCCAAGAAAACAAAACTGTTGTGGTGCAGCCCAAAAATGTATATGTATATCATTGTTGTATATCATGCTAATATCATTACTGATTTTTTTTTTTATTGCAGAGCCTTATTTTTTATTTTGTATTTTAGTTACTTTACTTTTGATTGAAGGTAGGTGGCTAAGACTACATTCAATTTCGCAAAACTACAGCTACACCATATGCTTAGGTAATCCTATTTTGAATTTGACTAATTTTATTTACCCTTACTAACAAAGTCAAAGCCCCAGGTAAAGATAGGCAAATTGAATAAAAATAGATTGTGATACTTGCAAATTGTGTTATGAGTGCCTGGGGTAGAGTTTCCAGAGAACAAAGTGGGATGGTGCTCCAATAGCCTTAGAAATCCAGGCCATGATTTTCCTTTTACCTCAATTTAGAGAGCTGGGTGATATCAAACTGCTGGAATGTTTTCTGTTTACAAAGCTTCTAGCTACAAAGTTTGTGTTATGTTGAGAAGTGGGGAGGTCACCAAATACGTATAGAACAAAATAAGTTACATATTGACCAAAAATGTCCAGACCCCTCCTGAAGAAATCTAATGCATTTGATAACAGCACCTCCCTGAAGTCTGCTATGTGCTTTTATTACCCTAGAAGACATTTGTTCTTAAGGATCTCTAACAAACACCTTATGCTCTAAAGGAGGTTTTGTCACAATAACATAACCCCATCAAACAGCAACACGATAGACAACAGAAAATTATTTTAATACGGCTGTAGTTGTAAGCTCATTTTCTGAGCAATCAGCACTGTTGGCATGAAGACAATATCATGTCACCTGGTGGTCCTTCCGTGTGTGGATTATTTTTATACTAGATCAATAGAAGGGATCTTAACTAGATCTACTTATTCCATGCAAAAACTAGTGCCCACTTACTGTAGAAGCAGCTGCATGAGCACCAAGAGATGATCTCTATGGCAGCTTCTTGAGTGAGCTGAATGGCAAAGTGTGTGTTGACGATCATGTTACAGGGAAGCTAAAGTTATTTTTAAACTATAATGCGTAACTTAAAAGGAGTCACTTATATGTTTTACCAGAGTGATATCTACATCTATAACATAAGAGGTAGGGGACAAAACTGCATGATTTTTAACTGATGGGCAAGTGTGTGATGATAACCTGTAAATCCTCAAGTAGTTTATCTCTAGATTAATACACCACATTCTCAAGGCAATTTATGTGACAAATATATTAATATACCATTGCATCATTAAATTCCATAAATTATCAACCTGAGGATCTTCCTCCGAGCAATACACATGTAAGAAAAGCCATCTAATGTATTATGTTTCAAGACATTCATTTACATACAGATGAATTTCAGATTTTATAAAATAAACCAAAGTATCAATTCATGTGGTAAGCAGAGCTGTTATTCATCTTCCACTTACCCCAAATCAGGGTTACATGAAAACATGGCTCAGATACATATGGAGTCCAAAACAGTTTTTATGAAATAGGTTTCAATCACAAAAAAATAAAATACTAAGCTTTTTTGTAAACATTTAAGAAATAGATAGACCAGTACAGCATTTTGTCTGTTAGACATGCATATTGAGTTTATTGTTTTTATAAACACTTTATTTAACTTTTAATATTTTTTTAATTAACAAGCCTAATGATGCAAATTCTAAGTGTAGATCTAAATTTTATGTTAAACAGGAAACTAATGTTAGCTACTAATATAGTGAACACAAAACCTAACAATCGCTTAACTATCATGCGTTTACAAAAATATCTACTAAATCTTACCTCCCCTTTAATAAGCTAGTTCTACATTTACCTGCCATGAAAACATTTCCATGAAAACATTTCCTAGTCCAAAATCACAGAACAATCCGTCTCTGAACTTAAAACCAACGTATAACTGTGCGTGCCTTCTCATGTTTATTATTCTTTGCCTATGTCTAAATTTTTATTTTTTGTTATAAGTACTCTCTATGATATTTTTGAAACACGAAGAGACCAATGTACTATTTGTGTTTAAACCCACTCTGAGTGAATAAAATTAATACATGTCTGTTCTTTTATAGGAATTAAAATCATGGCCAAAATTCTACAGAAATGAAACGAAAATAAAAGAATTTATTTTAGTAGGTCTTTCTCCAGACCCACAGCCATTCCTTTTTGGATTCTTTTTGCTTATTTATATTTTCACTTTGATAGGAAATGTAACTATCATTTTAACAGTGACCTTTGAATGTCAGCTTCATTCTCCCATGTACCTTTTTCTAAGGAGCCTTTCTCTGACTGAAATTTTCTATGTGTCATCAACAGTCCCTCGGATGCTAAGAGATTTCTTGCACAAAAACAAAAGTATCTCTTTTGTAGGATGTGCTGCTCAGCTCTACTTCTTCTGTTTCCTGGGTGCAACAGAATGCTTCATTCTTGCATTTATGGCTTATGATCGATATATAGCCATTTCATATCCTCTTCACTATATGACCATAATGACCAGAACAAGATGTGAACTGTTTTCATTGGCCTCATGGTTGGGTGGAATGTTCCTGCCACTTACCAACATATCTCTTGTTTCCAGCTTACCCTACTGTGATGGCAACGTGATTGACCATTTTTTCTGTGATATACTTCCAATGGTGAAGTTAGCCTGTACTAACACATTTGCGTATGAGATTGCGATCATGATATACAGTTTTTTGGTTGTACCTTTGCCATTTCTGTTTATTCTTGGGTCTTACGTATATATTTTTAAATCTGTGTTCAAAATACACTCTGCAGCTGGGCGCAGCAAAGCATTTTCTACGTGTGTTTCTCACCTCACATCAGTCAGCTTGTTTTATGGTTCAGCTACTATAATGTATCTAAGAACTAAATCTATTGATACTCATGGTAGAGCCAAAGCATGGTCACTTTTGTACATTATTTTTGCCCCTATGCTCAATCCCTTGATATACAGTTTGAGGAACACAGAGGTTAAAAAGGCCATGAGGCGAGTCATAATTAGGGTTTTTAGGGGATATGTTTAGCGGTAAGTTTTTACATGTCATAACGTTTTTTGATCACTTACATTTATGACTGTATATTTATCAGATCCCCTAAGCAACATGGTAAATGTGTTATGCTTAGCTATAGGAAAAACTACAAGACGGTTTCTTACTCGTAGTACATTTTGGGACAAAGGCTTTTTTAACATTTTTCAGTGCACCCACACGCCTTATATATTGTTTTTTTAGGACAAACAGGGCTTTCTTTAGATATCATTATTTTTATCATATCATCTAATTTACTATTAAAACAATGATAAAATATGGTGATTTTGTTAAAAATGACTTTTTCTCACTTTTCTTTGAAAAATCTTTTACTCAGCTGCAAAAACTAATGAAAAACTGCTAAATAGATTCTACTATTTGTCCTGGGTATTTATAATGCCAATATTTTAACTCTTCCCATGCAGGAATTTTTGTAAAGATATAGCATGAATTGTAGAAATAAACTTTATATGTATATATATTATATATATATATACAAAGTCCAAAAGTAACAATTGCACCCCAAACCCCACTTTTCTGCCCGGTGCCAAGTAGCTGCAGCAGCAAATCATATAACATCCAACAATAGTTACCGGCACTCTAGGGACTTCGTTTCACCAGGACATCCTGGTGAAAGTCTATAATAAATAGACTGAAACGTTGACTAAGATACCGGAATTTTTCGTGTAGTTATTTGAAGAAGTCCCTGGAGTGCTGGTAACTATTGTTGGATGTATATATATATATGCACTTTTTTGGTGACAGTGGGGAATTATTTTTACATGTTACCAAATTTTTTCTTTTTCTTTGATGACTTGTGCTGCGGCGGCCATTTTTTTGGGGGGGAGGGCTTTCCTCCCCGGATCCGTGGATGCTTCAAAGCCTCCAATCGTGACATAAACGCTGCAATCACGGTGATGCAGCTGTTTAACAGCAGCCCATACATGTACGGGCTTTGTCATTATTGCGTTGCTCCGCAAGCCCGTACATGTACGTGCTTTGCCGAATACTGGGGTTAATTCACAATATGAGCATTTGCACGGTATTCTCCCCGTCATCATTTCCCAGAGGAAATCTCTGTTGTGAGAGAGATATCTACAGCACCAATCTTACATTTTTTATTAGTGAACATCTACTTCTGATTTTTTTCTAAACATTTTTGAAATGAGCAGTTAGGAGACTCTTTTAAAATGCTCTTTAGGGCCCACCAGCAGTGTAGGACACATATACGTTTACCTGCTATTGATAGCGGCTTAACTACAGGGTTCACAACTGTGATGAGGCCCGTCTCTATAGGGGGCCTGGGCAACCCCAAAGACCACTTTTATGTCTCCTCATGCCAGTTCAAAATTGTTTAGAAAAGGGCCCTTCCGACCTTCTGCAAAAACAGAATCCTAGTCCAAAACCAGGGGTTAAAACCAGAATAGGGGCATGAACATGTGGAAAAAAATAATACAAAACAATAGTGTAATAAATTCAAACACAAAAGTTAAGTGAATGTGTTAAGTGAACTCACAAAAGGAGGCTCATCAAAAAGAACTTTTAAGGTCTGAAATACAGGTGAAAAAACACAAATGGTGTGGTATTTTCTTGCAAATGTTTAATAAAGTAAATCGCTATGTTACGCATGTAAGCGATAGGAAGAATAGTCTCAGCTGAGACCGGATAATTAAAAATGTCCCTATTAAGGAGTCCGTAGGTTAAAAGTTCATGATGTAAGTATCTCAATGCGTTTCGCCAACTGACATCGGCTTCTTCAGGAGAAGTGGAAGAAAGCTGCAGTCTGTGTATCTTCATGTTAAAACTTAAGTTATCACGTCCGTGCCGTCCCTGCTGTCCCTCCATATTCATATATCAAATTCTTGTCTCTGTGAAATGTGTCTAATAACATTCATTCTATAGTATAATCCAATGGGAGGGGGAAGTGAAGAGGAGCTGTCATCATGCGTTTATCTTCGTTCCTCTCTTTAGCAGCACGGTGACGTACAGCAGCTCGGACCAAAGAATAAAAATGGAGCACCAAGACAAGGACAATAATCGCAAAAAATGATATTACATTATGTATTGATTTCCGATATGTGACAAAGATACAGCTCATGCATCAAAGGTAAAGAAAAATTAGGAGATGTACAAAAAGTTGATAAGAAGGAAAATCAGATATAAGGGCTGGGAAATATATATAATGATAGGAAATGCGTTGAATTGGAGACATAAAACACAAAATATGTATGAAAAATAGAATAATAAGTGGTAGTTTGAACTGATTGACTTCAAAGATATTCCAAACAGGACATGGGTATCGGGTGACCAGATGTCAAAACTTCAAGTTGAAAAACTGAAACATGCGCATGTTCCAAATTTGTTTGGCAGTGACATATACCAGGAGACCTAAAGTCATACTTGACGTACACGTACGTCCACACATGGTGCCATAGCAGTGTCCAGTCACCAAGGCCAGGGCCACACCGAGGCAGGTGCATGGGATGCACGGCACCCAGGCGGCAGGGAGTGGAGGAGAGAGGTGCCGAGCCGTCGCTCATGAAAAAGTTCTCAGCAACTGCAACCAGTTTCCAGTGGGCCAAAATATCCTCCCCACCTTTCCTCTCTCCCACATCAATACTTCTTTACCTCATCCACATTGTCTATCTTTGTCAACTCAGTAGAGGAGTTCCCTGGTGGGAGGCAAACACTAGTTATCTAATAATAGGAAAAATTATATGACCATTTTAGTAGTAGCCAACAGACTAGCATGTACCTGTGCAACATGACATATATCAGTTTTGACAATTATATGGTTGACCTAGATAATGCTAACATAATCTTCTATGCACCTGGTTGCCAAACAAATATATGGTTTGCATATAATGGTTGCTTGCTTTCCATCACGTTCTTGTACAACTTTCTGCCCATTTTCGCATAGTTTCAGACTTAACCAATTATCACGATTTACATAACCTCTTTCCAGGCACTATAAAAGCTATAGTATACACATAATAAAGCAGAGCAATTTTGGACCTGACCCGGTGTGTGTCGCGTCCCAACGTGGGGCTCAAGGAAGTTGTACCCGTCGGAGGTCCCTCCTGGAGAGAGTTCACGCCGTGAGTTGACAATTGGGCCCTGGGGCTGCATCCCAGTTACAAGGTAAGATTGTTTATTATCTACCTTGTGTGTCTCTTGTTACTCACGTGTTTATTCGGAGGAGTGGTTGGCGCACTCTCGAGAGGCAATAAAAGAACCCCATGTAAATGTACTGAAGTAGTCACTTGTTGAACTGTGGTGCCTCCTTTTCTGGCAAGCACACTGTAGTGGGAAGGAATCGGTAAAGTGTTGCGAGTCTACACCGGATCAACTCAGTTGCTCTGATCCCCAGACAGTGCCTTAAGACTAACACTAGTTTGGACAGCCCAGTCACCTGTCCCCAGTTTATCATATTACTGCAGTGTGTGCGCCTAATATCAGAAGATTTCGGACGGTTGCGGACAAGATTACGAGAAAGTTGCGTAATGGAAAATAACAGTGCTTATTGTACACCCTCCCAACTTGTTGCAGACAGACGAGAGAAAAAATATATTAAACTGATATCTAAGTTGGAAAAACAATACGAAGTACCAAAAGGAAGAACTTTAACGATCTATATCTGGCAGGACCTCCTAAACGATAAAACAGGAAAATTAAAAGATGATGGATTGACAAATATTGTTAAAATCTAGACTGTAGCAAAAAATTCAAAGCATTAGGTGGCGAAGAAATGTATGATAAAAAATACTAAGTAAAATTAGTAAAATTCCTAAGTCTCGAGTATCGCCACCGCCCTATAATGGCGCTGAGTTGTTGGACAAGAGGTAGAAGTCGTCATACTTGTTTTTACTGTGACGCACCTCTCCCACTGCCTAGCCCGCCTACTATGTTATATTCGGTGCAGGCGCCGGCGCCATCTTCTTTGACAGACGACGCCCTGATCCTGGGCCTACCTCCTTTTTCAATTACCACCTACAACCATTTCCACCGTGCCATTATATCCAGTAGTTAATCCAGACAGTACATTTGTGTTACCTACCCTGACTGTTGCACCCAAACATACGGTTCCAATTATGATGATGGAAGATGGGGCAGAAAGGGAGGAGGTCGACACAACCTTAGGTACAGAAGTCGCTCCGACCCAATCTACTGTCGCTAAAGGTATAACACTTCGAAAGGGAAAAGAGTTGACGGGACCGAAAACAATAAGCAAACCCCAAGGAGGAACTAGACCAAAAAATCCCCCAATCCTTACTGCCACAGAAATGGACCCTCGTAATGATCACTCGGATGGAGCAAAATTAGATTCAGAAGGGGAAACTCCCGCAGCATATACCAGTCTGATTCTGGCCAACCAGTATCCTCCTCTCTAGGTCTAGTCCCGACCAGCCCTCAAGTACCTCTGTTCCTCAGCCACCCCAATCGATATGAAGTGTTAATCCAAACCTGTTTCCTCCCCAATTTGCTGAAATAATGTCTGCAGCCATAGTTCAAGCCACCCGACTAGCCACTGAAAATTCCTCCCCCGAAATGGCCTTTCCTCTACGGAACCACGTTCAAAGTATCTAGCGTTCAACCCGCAACAATTATACACTATTGTTAAAGATCTTCCTAAGCCCGATACACACCCAATGCCATTTTACCGGAAAATTTCACAGGCCTGGACAACCTACGGATGTACCTGGTCTGACCTTGTTAGCATTATTCAAGCCAAAACCAGAGACTATTCGGGTCTTATTCTCGACCATAAACGAGACTCGTCCTTTCCATCTTGTGACCCCCAATCTACCGAATCCAGTCAGTTGTTCAACAAACAATTAGAAATTTGGGCCAAAGATAGATTGTCCAAACAAACAGTATTTCTGCAAGATATAACACAAGAGAAAGGAGAATCAGTGGAAAAATTCAGGAAAATGCACATGTTCGTATGCTAGGCCGTGCCTTTGTCGATGGCCTACGCTCTGATTTTAACAAAATACTCATTATTTGCCGGTCTGAATAGAAATCAATGGACACCGAAGCCCTTATACAAGTTGCAAAAGGATTAGAACTGGAAAATCGTAAACAGAAGTCCACCATTATGGCAGTAATGACCAGGACTGATGCTGCTAATGATTCTGCAGACTGACAACGCCAACTTCGTAAATGTTATGAACGTGGAAAAATTGGACACATAAAAAGGGTGTGTCATAGCCGCCATCTGTAGGCCTCCAACCAGGCCCAAAGCCAAAACCAAAACACCCCCCTTCTCCACCTCAGCAATAGGAAATAGGCAAGCAAATGGAGGAGGGGGACTCTATTTGCATGGCCGTCTCCGCCCCTCTTTCCGGCCCTTCCCCTAAGATCACTCTCGATGTAGCTGGAAAACCTTGCTTATTTTTTATTGACATTGGCGCTGCCCGCAGCATACTTTGTGAGACGGATGCACAACCATCTTGGTTACCCGATATACAACTTCCCTGCAGCAAATTAAAAGGTGTAGTCCAACACAATCCACTCACTTGTCCGTTACCCGTTACTAGTTTCTCTATACATCTGCCCTCGTCCACTCTTGCTAAATTTGTAGTCAGCCCTACTTGTCCGTTCAATCTCCTAGGAGCGGATTTTCTCAGCAAAATCCAGGCCAGTATCATCTTCACGGACAATAGAACGGTCACCCGGCACCCCTCCAGAGACGGACAGTAATGTACGCCACTGGAGGAGCAGACTCGCAAGGGAGCGATATCGGAGGTCTTTCACAGACCTCTGGCTCCCTTGAGTGATTTTAAGCCGGTTCAAGGATCTCCCTTGAACCCAGCTTAAAATCACTAAAGGGAGCCGGAGGTCTGTTAAAGATAGTTAGGAGGGGTAGATAATGTTATTTAATTATTTTGTCCTATTTTGGTGTGTTACTTACTTTAAATAAAAGTGTTTTTTTAATGGTGTGGGGGGGTCATATTCGGTTTCGGCCAGGTAAATGCTGCATTTTCGATTTCAGTCCAGATTTCGTTTCGATGCATCCCTACTACTAATGAAGTGGTAGGCCTACACCACATCAATGTTTGGCTTAGTATATAGTGATACAAGTTATGCTGCACTATTGTCAATGTCTGGCTCAATGTATAGTGATAGGGATTACGCTGTACCACCGTCAATGTGTGCCTCAGTATATAGTGATAGGTGTTATGCTGTACCACCATCATTGTCTGCCTCAGTATATAGTGGTAGGTGTTATGCTGTACAACCGTCAATGTCTGCCTCAGTATATAGTGTTAGGTGTTATGGTGTACCACCGTCAATTTCTGCCTCAGTATATAGTGATAAGTGTTATGCTGTACCACCGTCAATGTCTGCCTCAGTATATAATGATAACTGTAATGCTGTGCCACCTTCAGTGTCTGCGCCGGTATATAACGGTAGAAGCTATGTGGTTTTAAAGTGTGTGGGTGTGGGGGGTGCCACATACAGGATCCGCCCCAGGTGCCAAATACTCTAGGTACACCCCTGGTATCAACATAATAAAGCAGAGTGATTTTGGACCTGACCCAGTGTGTGTCGCGTGTCTTATTTCTCTCTCTGTGCACGTATATTCATATTCAATAATTCGGAGCAGTTCAACAATTGAAGAAAGGCTTTATTGAAAAGCATCCAAAACAATAGCGCTACTGAATCTGCTGGTGCTATATAAACAAATGTAATGTAAAAGTAGCTTGCGTCTGCAGCCTGCAAACTGTGTCCCTACCCAGGCAGGGATTTTGTGTCTATAAAGAAGCATTTACCAGTGTGAAGGAGACCAGAAAAAAGAAAAATGTTGTTGTGCTAAGCTAGTCACAGGCTCAAATAATACAAATGTGTAAAATGAGGCCTACCAAACAGGTGTGAGCATGCTGCAAATACAGTGTATTGACTGTACAGTGTATACAAAAAACAAAAACTGTCTGCGCTTCTTACCCTAATAAAATTAGCAACAAATATATAAACATAATAAAAATTAGAGGTTTTGGTTATATGAATTGGCCAAAGCATAATTAAGCTAACCTTGACTTGGCAGGTGAGCTTAATTATGCTTTGGCCAATTCAATTGTGCTGCATGTCTGGAAAGAATGGTCAGGGTTACTCTCTATATATGAACAATCCTAGTGGTATATATGGGAGAAGTAGATTTCTAATAAAATTTCTATTGAAGTAGAAAGCGCCACTTGCTACCATATTTTTTCATATGGGCAGAAGCTTTTGTCCAGTCCTTTCTCTATACAAACAAAACCCCCATACATTTTTAATGGCGAAAATACCGTTAAAATACACTTGGTTACAATACTTGCCAACTTTGTTACAATAATTATTTTCAGTTTGGCTATAGTGCCCCTTTCCGTAAAATTGTTAAAAAGAAATCTGTGGTTAAAGTTAAAGTTAATTGTTTTACAGTCAGTTCCCATATGTGTGTATTCACTCTCTCCCTTTAGAATTGAAAAAAATGAAATCACTTATAAATGATCTTTGTCAGCAGTCTTAGAACACTGTTCTCTACTATGCACATTCAAGAGAACATTTGACAATTGCTAAAATTTAAATAATAGAATGCAGGTTATTATACTAATCATGATATGTATTTTCCTCCCAGGTGCACACACATCTAGATATGTAAAGGCAAAGAACGGAATACAAAGTAAGTTCCCATTTTTACTTCCAATACTAATTGCCTTTGATAGTTACAATGGTTGGTATGTTTATATATAAAGTGGTCCATTATAATATATGAAGGAATCTGAAGGAGAAAATATATATTTATGATACCTTTTACAAGGTCAATATATTTACAGGGCAGGTTATAATCATATACTGTACGTTTGGGCCACAATAGAAAATAAATAACTAAATGACAAGTATGTCCAATTTTTTATTGATTAAAGTGCTTGGTGAGGTGAAACATGGGAAACTTGGACATTATGGCTAAGAAAAATCTGCTGCACAGTGTTCTTGTAGCCTCTATTTTCAGCAGTAATCCAGTTGTCACATGAAGTCAATGGCTTGTAACGTTTGCTTTTTCTTATGATATATTGTGTATTTCCAAAAAGATTAATAATCCCCCCAAAAAACACTGATCTGAACAACTTTTTAATTTGTTTCAAGCCTTACCTAATGTACAAACTACTTACCTAGAACTTTATCATATTCTCCTGAAAAGACATAAGGGGTAGCTTTATTCACCTGTGCCGTTCCACATGTTTTTGATCCCTAAGTCACTTTCCGATTTTGTCATATATTAATATATAAAACATAATGCTTTTAGCTAAAATTTTAACATGTTAACTACTACCTTCAGCTACCTTCTTAATGGTTTGCATATGCTTGATTTCAGACCACATTACTTACGTAATCGCATAATTTATATTTACTGTAAAATTGTTTAGCTTTTTAAATTTACACCATGCTATTAGTCAGTGGTTCCTGTTAGAGGTCTGTGTAATGAAAGTGTCACATTAATACAATAATTCCTAGAATTATTCTAGAATAGTTTTAGCTATACTTATGATTACATTCTGATTTGTCTTATGTAAGCACTACTTTCTCATTGTCATCTCACACAGTGATTGACTGATAAGTTATACATTTCTGCACAGATGGAAAGAAGTCTTGTAAACAACATCACCGAATTTATACTTATTGGGTTCCCAACGCGTCCAGAGTTGCAATGTGTTCTCTTTGCTGTGTTCTTAGTGAGTTATATTCTAATACTTGCTGAAAATGTGGTCATCATGGTAACTATCAAACTTAATAAAAAGCTCCATAAGCCAATGTACTATTTATTGTGCAGCCTCTCTTTTTTGGAAATTTGGTATGTTACGGTCACCATACCAAACCTTCTCTACAATCTTATGACTCAAAACAAGAAGATATCATTTAGAGCATGCATGACCCAGCTTTCTATTTTCATTTCACTGGCCTGCACTGAATGCGTCCTTCTAGCAGTCATGGCCTTCGATCGGTATATTGCCATTTGTCTTCCTCTTCACTATACTGTCATTATGAGTGACATTTTCTGTCTGCAACTGGCCATTGGATCCTGGGTTGTTGGATTTTCCATTGCTATGATCAAAGCCATATTGATCTTCAGATTGACATTCTGTGGACCCAATGTTATCAATCATTTCTTCTGTGATATCTCTCCATTATTAAATCTATCCTGTACTGACATGTCTTTTACAGAACTAGTGGATTTCATCCTTGCCATGATAGTTATCATGATTCCTCTTATGCTAATAATTATCACCTATATATGCATTCTTTGGACTGTTATGAGAATCCCAAATAACCAAGGGAGGCAAAAAGCTTTGTCTACCTGTGCCTCACATCTCACTATTGTTATTATATTTTTTACAACCACGTTATTTATTTATGCTAGGCCCAGA
>VKOC01000001.1:39455496-39469248 GCA_009364415.1 Spea multiplicata
ACTCTAACTTAATGCTTTCCTACCTTTCCTTTCTTCTTTCAGCTTCTTTTCCTCTTCTTCAGTTCTTCTGTCTTCTCTGTCTTCTTCCGGGTTCAGAGGGCAGCGGTGGGCGCGGCTTCAGTGCTGTGCGCCGGGATCTGACAACAGACCCCGGCGCACAGCAGCTGTTGCCGTGCGGATCGCAAGGGAGCAGTATCGGAGGTCTTTAACAGAGCAGTATCGGAGGTCTTTAACAGACCTCCGGCTCCCTTGAGTGAGCCGGAGGTCTGTTAAAGACCTCTGATACCGCTCCCTTGCGATCCGCACGATCGCATGGGAGCGGTATCGGAGGTCTTTGCCGGCACCCGGCACCCCTCCAGAGACGGACAGACTTCTCACCAATTGCAACATATATTAATCTGTGTAAAATACATCATGTATCTGTTTTGGTGTTAAAACAATATTCAAGCATGTAGAAAAACAAAGATTTTCGTCAGGATTCCCCACTATTGGTTGGTCAATAAGTGTCCTGTAATGGCGGAAGGACTTTGAAATAAGCAACTTATAGAATACATCCTTGTAAGTATTCTATAAATAAAAGTAATGAAACAGAAAATTACATTAATGTAATAAAATGAAGTTCTCCAGCCTCCTGTATGATATTTCTATGAAAGCTTCTAAGTCTGTCCACTTTGGCTTTTTTTTTTTTTGGAGCCCGAGGTGCATGCTCCTTGGTGTTGCAACTGTGCTTGGAAGGCAGCGGAAGCATGAGAACTATTCTGGGCTTCCTCGAAGGGAAGACCCAGACAAAATTCCTTCCTCTTCAAGTCTCACCCCGAAGGGTGAGACTCCTTTATACTTCGGGTCGATCCTTGAAAGGAAGGACCCCTTTTTAATATGGAGGAAAGGGCCATAAGGTTCCCTACACCTCCTCCAACTGAACAAGCTTCACTGCAAAAAAAACAGTGATCCAAAAAACATGGTGCCAACGTCGTGATCAAAATCAAAGTCATGGCCTCGCCATGGGTTCGATAACGTGAATTTCAGTCCAAATTAATGGGCACTCGTGCAAAAAGTGAGTGGATAACTAAATAAGGGGCAGCCATTCCTGGCCTGGCCAGATTAAAAAAAAAATTAGCTTAACCCGAGCCCATAAGAGTCAGGGGGAGAAGCGTGCATATTAGCAGAGGAAAAACCACACAATGGCGTGCAAGCTGTGCGTGTCGTGACTCCGGCATTTAGCCGGGGCAAATCAGCACCTCGGGCTCCTTGCTATCCTGGCCCTAAGACCAGAGGATCAAGTGTTTCCCCCTCCCGTCCTAGGGGTACTACACTTGATCTTAGCCAAAAGGCAGAGAAGCGATACTTTGTCCACTTTGTTTTTTAATGCTACACAGCCTGTCAGTCAGGCTGCCATGATAATGGAATGACTGGGAGCCATTAACTCCATCCTTAATACAGCTGTATGGGAGAAAAGCGTATGGTTTGTCTGTGGTGCACTCCCAATGTCCCAATGTCTAAACGTGGTATACATCTCATATGTAGATATCAATTACTTCTGACATTCTTTCAGCCACAGTAAAAGCAACCAAAATTTACAATAAATAGGGGAGAGTGAGTAATTAGTCTGATACATTTTAATGTATTATAAATCTTGGCTGCTTATAGCAGTCACAATATATCCACTATTCTCCAACCTTCCCATGAAACCGGAAATCTAACTATATGTTATGTTCCTGATCTTTGGCTTTAACTAGTATGTCCATGTACAGAACACCAATTATTATTAGATACACAAATTATCCACATACTTAAGTGTGTATATTTAATTAAAGAAAACATTTTGTATGTGCATGATAGCTATCCCAATAATCTGAATGCCTTATAAATGCATGAACTTATTGCAAATATGATTCTTAATTTTCCACTCCTAACTGATCCACAGATCGTGACTTCTGGCATGATTTCAGTCTCAAGAATTTTTTTCTCATTTGTCTGCAAATACAACCTACATTTAATATGACTTCTAATACCAGGACATCTCCTGACTTATTACAGGAGCTAAAATGCCAGGGGGTTGAGGTTCAAGTGGATAAATACATGACTGTTAATAGGACAATAGTTTTCAGAGTGTCTTCTTCAGAAAGGCTTTATTATCACATGCATCATATGTGCAATCCCTCGAGTTCGGTGAGGAACTCTCATCTCAAAGCTCATCGATTTACCACAACCTCAAATCAACTTGTATACCTTCTAGCTGAGCAACAGCCACTCAAGTATGAGATGATCTTAAAAGGCATTCAGCTAGGGTACATGCAATCAACAGAAGTAAGCACAGAATGAAAAAACTACTCTGGAGTCCATGCAAAGTGAACTTCAATGTATATATTTTTTTAAAAAGAGCCTTGAGTGTCCCTTTCAGTTTCCTTTAATAGTGTGTTCCCATGTCAGGCAACATCCTCTTTTGCCAGCCTGGCAAAAAACTAGTACAAAAAGTATTGTAAACCTCAAAATATTCTAAAATAGTTATTTTCAAGTTATCTGGATAGCGAAGTACATTTTCCTTTCACTATGGAATTGGAACCTCATTGAAAATTACATAAGGTTACTTATAAGCATTTTTATATGCCTGAGCTTTTGAGGTTTCAGAAACAGAGGCAAAGCTTGACACAGAGACACAAATGGAAGGGGGGAGAACAGTGGGTCCACAAGCCTTCTGCTCACTGAACACATCCTTAAATGGATAGAGAAACACCCACTTGCTACTCCAGGTTACATCAGGGCAATTTCATGGCTCTGGTGGTCCCTGGGCAAAATATAATAAATATAATAGTGGACCCCTCTCTCACTAATATCAAACTGTGTCAGACTAGCCCTTTGTGAACAATTTTGGAATAGCACACTGGAATCAGTCCCCTGATGACTGGCACAAAGGGTGGAACACCACAAAACCAACCAACCCCTACGTACACCACTGCTCCCAATGCACTTCTGCAAAAGGGCACGGCTTCCAGGCAATTCCCCATTTGGAGGAACAGAGGGGAGATTATCCTATGGCAATAAGTGCAATGAGAGGCCATAATAATGCAGTTAGATTTGTAGAGAAAGAGAGGTGTAAAAATGCTTCTCTTTCTCCACAAATGTATCTCAAAAGAACATTTTAAATTACTGCCCCTGTTAAAGTGCCACCTGGATCCTATGTAGGGGTCAGTTCTGAGGGGCCTCCTGTTGCTGGTGGGCACTGAGCATGGGCCCCTCTAGCTTCCACCAGGGCCCTCTTTGGCCTATACTATGCAAGCTTTTTCTAGTCTTTGGGGCAGGGGCATAGGGAAATACCTCTTCCCTTCAGTCTTCTTGACTCTGTGGCTTTGGCAAGTTTATGTTTGTTACCTTCTGCTAGGTAAACCAGCATTCCAGACTGTATATCAAAAGTTTCTTCATCACTGAACTAGGTCAGTGTATCGACATACTCCACTCTCTGTGTGCTCCACCCCAGGGACCCCTATACTTGGTTAGGGTAGCACAAAACTCTGAGACCTCTATGGGAGTTACAATGACACTATATGTTTGCATATAACAAATGAACACACCATAAAGAGAGAGGTGGGTACAGACCTTCACATTATGTACATACTATATCAATCTTAGTATTCCAAGTTATGTTTGATTGTTTGCAAACTGTAAAGCAATGTTCTCAAGGGATAAAAATGATGATGTTCTTGGGAAGCAATAGGTATTCCCATTTGTAGGCATTGTTTTTAACAGTTTCTCAGCATAATTGGTCTCAGTGCTTTAAAAATGAGACACCACATATCTATTCTACAGGGAACAAATCCCAGATGTAATTTATGTTGTTTTAATCCCAACTGGTTTTAACTACGAACATCAACAAATTAAGAATGTATTCAATGAACTCAGCATGTGTGTACCCCAGAGGGTAAATGTCACAACACGTCTGGCTTTTATTCATCAAGGGGAAAAAACAGACAAGGTAGTAAACTTTACTTTAAGTACTATCTTAAAAGAATAATTTTGTGTACTTCACAAAATAAATAACTCAATTTCAGCAAACTAATTACTTTACTATAACAATTAGACACTAATTATATAGAGTGTGACAACTACTGTCCCAGATGGCAGGCCCATCATACTAGCCAGAATATGTTCTAAATATTTTAAAATTTGCAATCCATTTTTGAAAAAGGGTATGTATTTGACAGGGTGAAGGATGGCGTTTATGTAAGTAGGATATTGGAAAGAACGATTTTTCCTTGTGTCCAATGGGTTAACTACTGACCCAATTAGCACAGGTGCCCCAGGTTTAAATCAGGGCTAAATGTAGGGTGGAAGACATAGTATCTCTCTCACTGAAGAAAGCCCCTTATCTATGTGAAACTTGAAAGGAACAGGGGGGTATCTGGGTTCCACTACATTACAAGGTGGGCTGGTAAGAGAGACCATTTGTGATGTTTCTGTTTTGTACTGGGAACCAGCTTAGCTGGCCAGACCTTGGTTAGTCAGGTAAAGGATGCTGTTTAGTAAGCCTCCTAAATAATAATAGATTTTGTTTATTTGATGTTGTGTCAAAGGTGGCACTTTCAAGCTGCTTGGGGGCAAAGGTGGCACTGTGGGACATGTTTCATAGTGAAGTTGGGGGCACCGGCCCCTGTGGTTTCTAGCTAGGCCCCTGCCTATGGTTGCGGGTCTGGGGCAGATTGCCTTATTGGCTCCCTGATGAGTAGCTGCTGGCTGGGCTATGTACAAAGGAGACCTCCGGTCTTAACATTTGTGGAGGTGGTGCTGGGGCCACTGCCCTGGGTCAGGCTTAGGGAAGTACTGAAGATACTTTCTAAGCATTCACTTCTTAAGCTCAGAGTCATTGAAATGCCTCAAAATCGAGGCATTCAGCAACACACAAAAAACAGGGGCCCGTGTGTCCTGAGATGCATCCTGCCTCTCCCAGTGGTTCTGTCTAGGTACTGCAGCCAACCATACAGGTCAATGGAACCCTAAAACTGTCACTGTATCTTGCCAAAAATCTTTCAAACTGTGAAAGTGTTTAAATACCAGCATTTGAAATACCTTGTGGTGTCTAATTTTCATGAATATATGGTGTGATGGGGTAAATTAAAATGGCCAGCTTTAAAGATGTCCCAAATAGGATATGGGCGCACAATGACAAGATTTGAAAACCAAAATGGTTTTGAAATAGCAAAACGCTACTTGTACTTATCGCTGTATTACTTACAAAAAAACCATAAAGATATAGTTCTTTCTAAATTCAGAACAAATATTAGAATAATTTTAGCAGGTTTTCATTTTCATTAGCTTCTATAGATAACTAAAAGATGTTTCAAATAAAAGACAGGAAAAGTGTTTGTTTTCTCCATTTTTCACCATATTTCATTATTTTTTATAATAATTTAGATGATATGATCAGCTAAATGAGAAAAAGAAAATTACAGCTAAACACAGAAATGTTAAAATAATTAGAATGCTACAAACTGTGCCATGTAACATTGGAACACAGTAACTAATTTTGCAGTGAACATTTTAGAAAATGCTCCAGCAGCAAAGACAAATTACATCGTTATAGAGCTGCCGAACACTTTGCCTATGCCTACTGAATAATACCTGCCTACATTTTTTGTTTCTATGTGTCTTATAGTATTTATAACATAATTGTTTTACATGCCTCCTAAGAATATTTTTTTTCCAAACAGCATTCCTTACTAATATTACTTGTCTTAACCATTGACCATTTAACCATTGAGAGTGTGAGTTTTTACTCTTTATGACATTGTGTACATTTGTGTACACATTTGCACATGTGGTTTGCCCACCACTTAAATTGTAATACCAATACTGTTTTCATTAGTGATCCAGGAAGCCATCCATCCCTTACAATTTTCAATTCCTGTATTGCCCAATACACAAAAGCACCGCACATTTATATGGCATTACAATACATTTTTACTGCAATCTTTTTCACGATGACCATTTTAACTTCCCTATTTCTTAAACTGTAAATAAACGGATTTAGCATTTGTATAATAAGTGAATAAAATACAGATGCGGATATATCATGATCATGGTAGCTAGAGTTGGGTCTCATATACATGAAGAGGACACTACCATAGAATAATGAGACAGATACAAGGTGAGAGGAACAAGTTGAGAATGTTCTGCATCTTCCTCCCGAAGAATACATTTTCAAAATGGTGTTTAGGATGCAAATGTAAGATAAAACAATGACCAAAAGGCAAACAAAGGTAAGGAACCCTGTGAATGTGTATAGAAGGATTTCATTAGTAAGTGTTTCCTTACAGGAAAGTTTCAACAGTGGCTGGATATCACAGAAAAAATGATAAATGTCTGTTTGACACATAGGAGAGCTAAATGTGGCCGCAGTGTGAATTATTGAGTGAAGGAATCCAGTAATATATGAAATTGCCACAAGATGTATACAGTGGTACTTTGACATAATGAGTGAATAATGCAGTGGCCGGCAGATGGCCAAGTATCTATCATATGCCATGAATGCAAATTCAACACATTCTGAAGTCCCAAACGCCACGGCAAAGTACATCTGTAAGGCACATCCAATTGCTGAGATGCGTGGAATCTCTTTAAGGAAGTTGGTCAACATCACAGGACTGATAGTTGTTGCAAAGCAGGCATCAATCAGTGATAAATTAAAGAGGAAGAAATACATGGCAGTGTGAAGTTGTGGAGATGTCTGTATAATTATTGTCATGCCAATGTTCCCAAGAATAGTTATAAAATATACTATTAAAAACAAGAAGAAGAGGGGCATCTTAAAGTCATCACAGTTTGTGAATCCTAGAAGAACAAATTCAGAAGCTATTGTCCAGTTGTCAGCACCCATTCCCATATTTAAAAAGCAAAACAAACAAATATACAATGGATTAAATAATCAAAATGTGAATGCTTGTGGATTACCTAGGATTAGAAAGATAATATGTAGGATTAAAAGGAGATACACAGTTTACAGGACCTAAGTAAAAATGTTTTAGCCTTAATAGCTGGCACAAGAATTTATTCACTTTGTTTACACAGAAATATTGTAGTGGCACTGCACATTTGTCTTTAAATTTTAATTTTATACAAGTAATATAGAGGAAAACATCTGAGATTATGAAAACCAGTACAGTAAGGACATGTCGTATTCTAGGCTTCTTACAGTACATACAGTATATTCAAGGGGTATGACAAAACTAGAATTCATAGACAAACCAATACATTAGATAAAGAGGACCCTGTTTGAAATCTTATAGAGAATAAGGACCAATTCACAGTAGCCATTAAGTCACCCTTTTACAGAACACTGCAATGCAAGACAATGTTAACCTGAAAACATTTTTTTCACACATTTTGACAAAGATGTGTTTGGAGGTGTTTTATTGGGAGTGATATAAGAAGCACTCTTTACTAATGTCATGATTTCTAATGTCATTGTTTTTTACTTTTACGTAAATTGTGCAAATGCTTCACATCCAGCATTCTGACAATTTATTGTTTAATAGCTAAATTAGGATGTTACATTTTCACTTTAAAAAATGGCAGAATTCATCATTAAATTATAGTTGTTTTTATTTTTATAAAAATATACACTTTTTTATCTACACCTAGATTTCAATATGAATCAGTACTAAGAAATATTCAATACCAGCTCTTTTCCTGAAAGAAAGTTCTCTGTCAGTAGTTAAAATGTTAAACAGTTATGTCTATGGTGCTTCTAAGTAAATAAATGACATACTTACTTTGGACAGCGTTGTATTTAGTCCTTTAGTTCTCAATTTTAAATGCATTGTCATTGCTCAGATAAATTCATGGACGCATTTTATAATATTTTAAATGCCCCATATGATTTAACCTTTAGAGAAAAACTCTGTGAGTATTTGTTTTACTTTATGTCCTTTATCACTTTGGGAATTTGTGCGTAATGCTGGAAAATAGCAAAGATGTTCTAATAATTACTTTTGAATTCAATGTAATGTATTAAAGAGTTGTAAAATAATGCAATCGAAAATTATCTTTTACTTAGCACTTAAGAGAGCAGCTTTGTACCAGTTGCACTAAGATTAAAAACAAAAGATACATTTTAATTAATTTAATTCTGATAATCCATAATTATGTTAGACTAAAATAAACATATTAATAATTACACAGGAAATGTAATTAATAAAAACACTGGAAAACTATTAAAGGCAAAAGAGATGCCATTGTACACCACTTTGGAATATGATGGTGCTACATAAATTATTATTATTATTTATTGTTTTTTATTGCACCATCAGATTCTGCAGCAACAAGTGGGAGACAGGACATGACAATTACTATGTAACATACATGAGCTTACAATTAGGAGGGAGTTAGGGTATAATATACAAGATATAAAAGTGTTTTAGACAGCTGCATATTGTTGGAAAGAGAATCAACTCTGCTTGCTTCCGGACACTAGGGGGCAATGTATCTTGTTGTTATTGTTCCTTATGCTCTCTGGTGGTCTATGATCTGTTTCTTTTTATACTACTTTCTTCTTGTCTAAGTTACTAGAAAGTTCTCGTCCTGACTTAAGATGTCTCCTGTGTTATTGTTTGAAAAGACAAAATAAAGTAAACCTGTTGCACTGAAGAAACATTTGGTGTTAGCAGATTAATTATCTCAACACATATGAGCTATGTGTACTTTTTCTAGCTCTGTTATCCGAGCCTAGTCTAGTAGACAAACACCCGAACTCCTTGTTATACTTCCTGTGGTAAACAATGCAATGGCTCAGTCATAATTACCCAGCCGGGCACTCTAATGAAAGTTGAGTGAGGATTTAGCATTGCTAAAAAACATTCAAGTGTGGCACCCAAAATAAACATGACTCACAACAATGGCAACCTCCAGGTCTGCAGATAAAGGAAGTTTATCTGAATAAAACCAGCTGTTTGTCAATGTTAACTTACATTACTGTAACTCTCCGTGTTTGACCTGGAGATTGCTGGGTGAAGCACCTCTTCTCCAGTTCTCCGGGTCAAGACCCGAATCCTCCGGGCAGCGGGAGCGGGGTCTTAACAGGCCCCACTCCCCGCCAATTTCCACTTTAAATAGGGGTGTTTCCCGCTGCCATCAGCAGGAACGCCCCCGACATCAGCAGGAACACCCATCAACATTATCGGGAATGCCCCTGACGTCAGCAGGAACACCCCAGACGTCAGTGGGAACTCCCACTGACCGCGTCCCACAAGGGAAGGCTTCGGATAGCTGGAGCCCAGAAGTTCCCAGGTATGATTGTATTATATGCTCAAGGAGAAAAATATTTTCATTTCATGGGAAGTAAGTGAACCCTTTGGAATTACCTGGTTTTCTGCGTTACTTATACATAAAATGTGATTTGATCTGCAACTAAGTTACATATATAGACAAACACAAAGTGCTAATAATACCCAAACAATGAGAATCTTTCATGTCACATCCATTAAGGATTTACAGTGATGGTGCATAAAATAAGTGAACCCTTGCATTTAATAGCTGGTCAAACCTCCTTTGGCAGCAATAACGACAAACAAGCACGGTCTGGTAGCTCTAGATCAGACCTTCCAAGGATGTCTGGTGTGAAAGGTTCTCTTAAGGTCATTCCACAGCATCTCTATTGGGTTAAACAGATTTGCTAACCCCTAGCTCCAATTAGCTTTTGTTGAAGTTGTCATACTTTTTCCAACCCCCTACCGTGAATATTTGAATGATGTATTCAATATGGACAAAAACAATACAATAATATGTGTGTTATTAGCTAAAGCAGTTTGTTTGTGTTTGTTCATTATTGTAACTTAGATGAAGATCATATTTAAGATGAAATTATACGTAAATGCTGGTAATTCCAAAGGGTTTACTTACTTTTTCTTTCCACTTTATATCATAGGAACATAGAATTTGACAACAGATAAGAACCATGTGGGCCATCTAGTCTACCTCTTTTTTTCCTACTTTTTTTCCTACTGTAAAGACTCAAAACTCAATGGTGCGTGGTGACGTACCGAAAACGAAAAAATAATAATAAATCCAAACAGACGATGGGATAACGAAGGTGGAGAACGTGATGATGCAAACGAACGACGTGAGATGACCCATACGCGGAAGTGGATGACGTGATGACGTGAGATGACACATATGCGGAAGTGGACGACGTGATGATGTAAACGAACGACGTGAGATGACTCACATACGGAAGGACTTATATAAATACACGACAATGAGATAAGATTCCCTAATTTATTGATTATACTTCTACTGAAGAAGCCAAGTCGGCGAAACGCGTTTAGAAGTACTTTTCTTGGACTATTCTACATATTAAACCGGTGGACTCTTTGCTGACACTCTCCAAGCACTTTGGTGCACAATACTAAATGTGAGTGGATCTTCTGCTGGCTAATTTAATAGTCTCTCGGATACTGCACTATTTTAAGTTTATTTTTTAGAATCTACAAAGAACATTAAAGGACATTTTGCATTCAACATAGATGAGTCTGAATCATCCATTTCTTTTGTGAGTGCAACATTAAATTCACCTATATTATTGGTTTTACACTCTACACTATTAGTTTTATTTGTTTCTTTCCTCATATGTATCTGCGCCCCAATATTGTTTGGCTCTTTGGCAGAGAGCAAGTTAGTGGAGACTTTTGTTAGAGCTAATTCAGTAGAGTGAAGGGGTTTGAAACCAGACTTTACAGGGTCAAGGAGGGAATTAGAGGAGAGGAAGTCAGTAAGGCGATTGTACAAAATCCGTTCAAGCAACTTAGAGGTAAAAGGAAGCAGAGAGACATGGTGGTAGTTAGTCAGATAAATGGGATCTGAGGAAGGATTTTTTAGAATGGATGTGATTAGCGCATGCTTGAAGGCTGTTGGTACACTTCCAGATGATAGACTCTGCCTAGCTTCCCTACTCCCAGCCTGCAGCATCCTGCTCATTTGTCTGTTGAGCTATGTTCCATGCCTGCTTCAGGATGCCTGCAGGATATCATCAGGTTCTGTTTTGTTCTGGACAATATCCGCTGCTATGTGAGGGCCCTGGTATGTGGCCGCACAGCCCTAGGTGCACAACACTCGGGGGAGTGCAGTCACCCTGCACCAGGCCACATCCAACTCTGCTACTGCACACCTGAACACCATCTTTGGGCACTCTGGGTCATTACAGTTGCCTATATGGACCCAGTCCCTGACACAACCTGTCTCTTCTCTTCACTCTCTCTTCAAACTGCAGTAATATATTGCCCTCTAGGTCCTACCTTGCAGTTCTTTGACCACTTTTCTTCCTTCAACTCCATTCTCTGCCCCCCCATTCCCACACCACACACCTCTTTTAATGCCCAAGATCCTGCTATCCACTTCAAAGACAAGATCAAAACTATTACACAAGACCTCTATTTGCAACCTCCTCCTACATCACCCCCCATCACTCCCCCTGATCATCCCATACTAACTGCCTTTTCCACTACAACTGAAGAAGAGATTGCGAGTCTTCTTTCTTCCATTCACCCAAAAAGCTGTGCCCTTGTCCTGACCCCATCACATCTCACAAAATCTCCACCCCTTTGTCCATCAGCTGGGACTGTACCAACAACCTTCAAGCATGCGCTAATCACACCCGTTCTAAAAAACGTACTGACTAACTACTGTCCTCTGCTTCCTTTTACCCCTATTTGCTTGAACAGATTGTCTTCAATTGCCTTACTAACTTCTTCTCTTCTAATGCCATTCTTGACCCTCTACAGTCTGGTATCAAACCCCTTCACTCAACTGAAAGGTCTCTAACAAAAGTCTCCAATGACTTCTCCCTTCTAATATTCCTGGATCTTTCTGCTGCTTTTAATACTGTTGATGCAGTATCATTAATATACAGATGATACCCAACTCTACCTGTCTTCTCTTGATCTCTCTCCATCTCCCATGTCTTGTATTATCAACTTCTTGTCTATTTCTTCATGGATGTCAGAACACATGGATGTCATTACCTTCCCTCCTTCCATCTCCAACCCAGTACCTGAATCCTCTATCACCATTAACAAGACGACTATCTCTCCCACTAACCCACTCTCCTTCAGATACTTAAATACAGGGCTGAACCGGTGATTAGGTACCTGATAACGTAAGTGCTACTGACAGCTAGATATGCATGACCGGGCATATCTAGCCACTAGTTGCATGCTGGATTAATTGATGAATGTTTGGCATTGTGGGACAGCGGACCACCAGGCATTTGCTAAATGCTAAACCTTTCATCAGGAGCAGATTTACACACCAGTAACTAATCTGGTGAACCCACTGAATACCTCCTTCAAAGATAAGTATTCATTAACTTTAAAACATATTAAAAGACAGGGTGATCCATATTAATGTGTATAGCCATATGCTGATTGCGAAAGCGTAGAGCACTTTTACGTAAACAACTTTAAGCACTACAAGGCAATTTAATCCTCACATGAGTTAAGGCCTGAAATCCAGTTATCAAGTAGGCCCAAGGTTAAATTTATACATGTGACTTCTGTATCAGATCTGTTCCTAATCTGGCTTTATAAATAACGCTGCCACTTGACTGGAAAGGTCTTAAAAATTCCTTGGATATCAAACACCACTTGAAAAATTATGACATGGGTTACTCAATTGGAATGCTCAAACACGCAACAAACTCTTCATCCAAATAGGTGAATGTAAACAGTGTTCAAGTTGGATATGATACAATTTAACCCTTGAAAAATCACATGCAGGTTTTAATGTCATGAGATAAATAACAGAGAGAGAGCTACAAATGAGCCATCCCTGCTCTACACCCCTGTTTAAGGATACCAAAGGTAATGCTTACCTAAATCGGAACCTTTAACGAAGACAAAAATCAGGTGGCAATGAATTCTTCTCCCCATATCAAGGGGTTACATATGCTTCACTTCAGCCTTTAAGACATTTAAGGCATTTTAGTGATATGGGGCAAGTGGAGTAATGGATTTGGGACATAAGGCAAGTTCATTTTAGTCCAGCCTTTCTTTACCTATTCTGCATAGCTACCCCTCATTATATAGTACCAGAGCTGTGGCAATTTTAATCTCTGGGCTATGATTAAGACATCAGTTGCCCATACATATACAATGGTTAACTGGGAATACATTATTGCTACATATTAGGTAACACCCGATTCAGGGGTGCACCTAGAGTATTTGGCACCTGGGGGGATCCTTTATGTGGCACACACACTCACTTTAAAATTGCAAGTTTTATATTGTTATATACTGGCGCAGACACTGAAGGTGGTACAGCATTACTGTACCATACTGAGGCAGACATTGACAGTGGTACAGCATAACACCTATCACTATATACTGAGGCAAACGTGGCGGTGGTACAGCATAACACCTATCACCATATACTGAGGCAGACATTGACGGTTGTACAGCATAACACCTACCACTATATACAGAGGCAGACATTGACGGCGCTACAGCGTAATCTCTATTACTATACATTGAGCCAGACATTGACAATAGTGCAGCATAACTCCTATCACTATATACTGAGCCAAACATTGATGTGGTGTAAGCCTACCACTTCATTGTCTGGCTTAGTAGTAGGGATGCACCAAAACGAATTCTGGACTGAAACTGAAAATACCTGGCGAAACCGAATATGACTACCCCACGCTAAAAAAAAAATCTCACACTTTTATTTTAAGTAACTCACCAAAAACATTAAATAACAATATTAATATAT
>VKOC01000001.1:39469348-39495869 GCA_009364415.1 Spea multiplicata
AAAAATCTCACACTTTTATTTAAAGTAACACACCAAAATAGGACAAAAAAATCAATAACAATATTAATACATATATATATCATTGTTAACAGCAATCACACTCCTATCATGCCCAGGCATACCCAGATTCCAGCATGTACTAGCTGACTTGGCATGATAGGAGTATGAGTATGTCACTTTTCTCCTTACAGCTGTCAGCTCCTTTTCATCCTCTTCGCTCTTCTTCTTCTGTCTCCTTCCGGTTTAGAGGGCACGGACGGTGGTGGGCGCGGCTTCAGTGTGTATTGTGTCAAGATCTGACAACAAATCCCGGCGCACAGCAGCAGTTGCCGCGTGCATCGCAAGTGATTTTAATCCGGTTAATCTCCCCAACCAAGCCTGCTCCTCCAGCGACGGACATAACTCTCCGTCTCTGGAGGAGTGCCCGGTGCCGGCAAGTTGGCACCCCCCTGATGAGCGGTACCCAATGCGGACCGCCCCCGCTAGGTACACTACTGATCTGATTTAAAGATTTAGCCCAGCTTTTTTGTGTATAATATGTTTAAAAGCCTTTTTTTTATTAAACGGCATAAGCACCAGAATCTTCAACCTTAATTTTCACCAGTTAATGTATCCATGTTAATTAATATTGGGTTTTGGTTCTTTCACATTTTTAAAGGGTTTAATCACAGAAGCGTTTTTGGGTTTTTTTGCTATTATGGCAACAACATATTGCAATTAAATACTCCCACCAAAAATATGGATGAGATACAAGTTTTATGTGATTAAAGTATTTCTTTTACAGGCACCCAAAAGTACTACATTTAGAGTGTTAAATTTGGAACTACTAACACATAATGTGACTGCAAATAACAACCATTGACTCATCTAGTCTATTGTAAAGACCTAGTCTGCTGTAAAGACTCAAACCATAATTAGCCCTTGGTCTCTTCTTCAATTTAGGATAGCTTTTTGCATGTTTGAATTCCATTACTGTATGAACATCTCTTCTGTTAGGAGGATCTCCACTTATCTACCATCGAATCCGTAAAGTAAAACAGAATACCTAGCTTAAATTTAACATAAGCCAAGAAAAATGGTCTGACATAGCAGCAGCTTTTGTTAAGAAATTCATACAAATTATCTTAAGTTTCAAAAAAAACTGCTTTTTTGTGTGTCTTTTTTGTTTTGAGCACATAAATGTGATATGTGCTTACAAAATGGATTAAGGACGCCCCCTAGTGGCTAAACATAACACACCTTATATTGCATCTAAATCACTGTATTTTAGCAGTTGATTTTTTTAAATAGGAATGTTGTTATTTAATGGAACGAGATAATTGTTTAAGACTTTCTATAATTAGATTTAGGTGACAACCATATAAACAGCTTTACCTAAGCAAATTACCCAATATATAATATAAATACATTTTTAATAACAAGGTAAACAAAAGAAATTACTTTGCTGTAGAATGATCGATTTGTGCAGGTCTGTTGTATAACACGTGATCTGTAAATGCATAGCAAAGGTATTGGGGCAACAATATGAATCATTCATGGCAATAAACGCATAATATAATTATAGAATCATTCAGCCCATCATGCCATGTTTTCCTGCTGTGAAAACCTCAAACATTGTTTAGGGTAAGGACAGTCTTACGCAATGCATCTTTCAATTTTCTCACTATATTGATCACTCTATATCACTCTAATAACTCTATTAATCTCACCCTGGTGTAACATTACATACAGTACAATACAGTTCTCCATCTGAAGAAAAGAGCTCAGTAGAAGCGGATAGGCTCAGGTAGCTTTTGTAAAATGACTCATGGACTCAAAACAAACTTTTCCAAATTTTGATCTAAGCATCTCTTAGTTACAATTGTGTTCAATTATTTTACAATTAAACTAAATGTATCAAAAGCAACTCTAACAATTGAGAAACTGAAAGGTAACACTATAACAAATTTGGATAGAATTTGTTGTGGGGACAGCTTTAAGAAATACGGTATTACAATTATATTGTTAAAAACAATGTTTGGTTATTTTCTCCAATTAACATTGGAGGATTAACAGAGGCGACATAAGGAAGCCGGCAATTCAAATTTTCCGAAGGTTAATGCAGGCTCCTTTTCTAGGAATCATACCTTTCTAGTTCACTATTGATCCGAGGGCTATCATGCACATAAACGTTTTACCCCTCCATGTAACATTTCAAGAACCTTGAGATGATTAATGACTGCTGAGCTATTAATAATACAAGCAATACATTTTATTACTAGTCAGGTGAGGAGCTTTTCAGAGTTGCATAACATACCAGAGGCTACATGGCATATGATATACATTAAACACTAGAGCTTGTTATTTAGCTTATATTGTGGTAAAGGGGGGCATTAAAGCCCTCCAATCCATTAGTTTTTAAAGGAGCGTTTTAGCCATCCAATATTTGTTTGGTCCATTTTGCAAATGCATGGTGGGATTCTGCAGAATGTCTCTAAATGAATTGTGCACACTCTCAGAATTAACCAAATGGGCTGCTGAAAAATATATATTTTTATTATTACACAATTGATGGTATTCATTTATTGACCTCAGAAGAAGATGGATTGATGAGATGAGGTGGAATTTGAGCCTACAACTTATGACCTGCAATCAGAGAACTTATCAACGTAGTAGATGTGTTCACCATAATGTTCTTTCCTCCTGTCAATTCCACAACTGGCTCAGGTGAAGGCCTACCATCGATTTCAGACGAAGCACTTTGCCGCAACTGATTGACAGCTTCTGGATCATGGAGGAAGAGAGAAGCTTCCCTCAACAGGACTGAAAGTTCTGTGTCAGGTAAGTGATTTATTTTTTGTTTTTATTTTGGAAGAATACATATAAAGCTTTACTTTAATATGCATTCTTCTGTAGTGGGGATCTCAGGGAACAGAACTATGTACTCTCAAGGTCACTCACCACATAGTGACAGGATTTGCAATGTAACAGTAGCAACATTTTATTTAAAAAAAACTCACTAAGCTCCAAATTATGGAAAAGTCAGGTCCGAATACACATCCGGCTCTCTCATGGATGTTACAGTGCATGAGCAGTTATAAAGATAGGCTTCAGACAAGGTAAGTGTGTGTGAGGTAGTTATGGGGAGGGGCATGGCTGGGAGGCACTTGGCTTTCTTTGACCTCCAGACTAGAAGGTGCTAGCCCTTCCCTGCAACGGAGTCCATGTAAAATAACTTTAACATGATGGCTGGAGTGCTATCTTATACAAGTAATCTCTTGAAAGTAAAATCATATTATCACATAAAAAACAGGAAATCCTTTATGACATAGTTATAATCTTTTGAGGTTAGAAATAGGTCAAAGTGCCCTTACCCTGCTCTTATTTAAAAATATACATTTAAAGTTTAATGTCCCTGACACTCCCATTAAAGAAGAATACATTCTAAAGTACTTTCACACGCATTCTTCAACATTAAATAAACACTTACCTGGCCTATAAGATACAGTCCTGTTGCTGCCACTGAAACTGCCATCCTCCTAGGCTGGTAGCCAATAAGGGCAGCTTCCAGGTTTAAATCAACCAATCAGTGACAGGAAAGTGCTTCCCTATTGCGCTTGCCACACATGCAGGTCTGAATAGACCCTACCAGCAGTGTTCCTCTAACCAGTGTAAGAGCTGGCTGGTGGTAAGTATATCATATGCAGATGTGTTCGGACAAAAACATCTCCTGTGCACAAAATAGTACCGTAGGGAAGCGGAAATAGGGGAAAATGCATATGGGGGTTTTACAAAATCACCTCGTGCATTTGCTAAAGCAACACCATGAACAATGCATACATGACTACAATGCATGATGACTGCTGTATTCTTTTAAAGGGGAACTAATTAAATAATTACAACATATAGCTTGTGATTTGTAGTTACATGTAGTATCCACCTTACTACACGTAACTCTTTATCGTTAAGATACCAGATAATGGAGAGAGCACACTGTAGACGTGTTCATTATTTTATTTTTTATGAAATTATCAAAAGTAGTTCCATAGAATAAACTTGTAAGTTTGTGTTCTCATGGCAGGTAGTCAATATTTTCCCGGTTTATTTTCTTTTTTTTGTATGCCGTGTGTCATAAAAAATAAAACTTACGTTCTATCATCATATTAACCTTTAAACACAATGTGAAGTCATTTAGTAATACCTATGACATTAAGTCATAGGTATTAGTTTACACGAACAAATTACACTTTGCACTCTGTACATACCGGTACTAAATTCATTACCAAGCTTAGAAAACCAATTAAAAATGTGCTTTATGGCTTTCTCAGGAACAAAAAAAGAGCCTGATAATTTGTTTGATGTCTTAATTGTTACTGTTGTATAAGTCACATATGCCTTCTTAGTTGCTTGTAAATACCGTATATCTGTGAATACCCACTTGGAGTGTTTTGGTGCACCACGGTATGGTATGGTTTTAGAAAGACTATCCTAAAACAAAAATGTGGGCGATACATTGTGCTAGAATGAATTGCTAATCTTGATTTTTCTCATTAACCCAGTTTGGCATAGTATAAACCACAAGGAGGCCAAACCTTTGCCTACCACAGGCCATACAAACCAATGTAGGCATTGCATAGTCACTGTGGCACTTTTAGGGTGTGAATTGTAGGATTTGGGCACTAAGAATGATAGTTTGTTGTCTTTGTACTAAATAACAAATGTGTGTCATATAGCATCATCCTTTAATGCTGCATTGAAGGGACCTTTACATTTTTACATAAATAGTGCTACCATGCCAGCAACACCACAAGATAATGCAATGGGAAGGGCCTATCAAGCAGTAGTGTGTTCTAACTAATGGTTTTGCTCTGTTTAATGTAGTGTATACATGAATATTCCCTTTATACTTTTGACCTATGGCTGTAAACAGCTGTTTAAAATCTACCCTTGAGTTACTTGCACTGCGCAGCAAACATTACTTTTCAAGAACATGTTCTTTTATATCACAATACACAGACATCTCATTTCAGGAGGTAAGAACTTTTTTCTTTTCACGTTTTTGCCACTGTTATTCCCTGATATACTGTTCATTAGCTGCTCACTACAAATATCTCAGGCCCAGATGGCTATGACTGCCATAATAGTGAAGCCAATAACAATAAAAAGAACCTTAAGAAGTGGTTTGTCTGAGGTATTAAGCTCTTGAGGGAGAATTTCCAGGAATGTGACATATACAAATGTTCCGGAGGCAATGCCCTCAAGTATAGCTTGCACCAGAGTTACAATTGTGGACTTATTTAATGTAACAATAATGCCAATCATAATGCCAATGGGTGACATAAAAGAGAACAACACTATGTAGGCTACTAGCCAAGCTCGTCGGGTCATGCTCTGCAGTAGCTTGAGGGACAAGCTGAAGACAATGATACCCTTATGGATAAGAACTGCAATGGCAATCTGTAGAGCACTAGAGTAGTTGGACTGTAGGCCAATGGTCAGACCTTCAAAGACTGAGTGAATGGAGAGGGAACAGAAAAGAATAAGGGAGCGGAATGAGGCATGAATGTAGACATTAGGATGAATATGATTGTGTGGCTCTGCAACTGACACATCTATCTCTGCTGGAGTTTCCTGCTTCTCTTGGTAGTCAGGTTCTGGGAGAGTCGGGGTTTCTGGTAGTGGTAACCCATCTTGAGAGGCATTCTGCTGGTTATGACAGCATTGCAGAACAATCCTTTCAATAAGAAGGACCAGGAAGAAGCCCAGAGACAAGATCAGTTCTCCCATAGGATAGTTTATCTGCACAAAAGGGACATCCGTTGTATCAGTGTATACATAAGGCAAGCCATTTTACAAGTCTGTACTTTTGTAAAGTAAAAACTTTAACAACACATCTATATTTTGTAGAAGCACAATACAGATTCATCAACTAAGGAAAAAAGGTAATTTCGGCTCTAATTTTCTATTGACATATTTAACTAAATTGTATGGAACACTCATGGTAGTGGTGAACTGAGAAGTAAATATTTTGCACACTCAGTACACTCAGCATATGATCATTATCTGGAGACAAACAAAACCAATAAAAATACAACACAGTTGATGTTGACTTAGGTCAAGTTGAGCATCTAGTCGGTCATCTAGTTTTTTAGCCCCATTTAAGGGAATTCTGGGTCAACTTGGCTTCTTCTTTGAAATGGAATTGGTTTGGATTTCAGCTTTTTTACAATTCAACTTGTAGTAGCAAGTCCCTGCAAAGTTTCAGTCAATTCAACTTTAATTGTGGTCGACTTGACTTAAGTGAATAGATACAATCCTCAGTTTAAGCCAATTCAGTTAAATAAGTGCGAGGAATGTTCTTGTTTTGGTTTTTTGAGACCTGCTCCAAAATGTCCATGCTTTAGCAAACTTTCCTTCAGGTAATGTTTAAATCCACTTTACACTTCACCAAATACAATTTTACAGTATCTCTCTTAACGTGGATTTTTCAATTTAAAGTTATCAGCTGAGTGTTGGTTCAGAAATAATTAGTATGGACAAAAGTAACTGAACTATACAAAAAAATACAGCTTGGCACTAATTGTTATACCTGGTGGGTCAATGTGTTTTTCATTACTCACATAGGACAGCTCAGCAGCTATATCTGACAATGAATCTGCGACAACATGAAGTAAGCAGGCTCCGAGGAATATGCCAGCTGCAAAGGAACTGATAAGGCATACAACGAGCTTGTAGTTATCTGTAAAAGGACCAAAAGGGTAAGGGTCCAATGGAAACATAAACATAAATACTTTTCTTCTTCCTTGCTTGATGAAAGTATGTTAGTATGGCTTGCAGCCCACTTGAACATGAATGGTACTTTAGTATATACTAACAAACTTGCATGAATCCAAAGCAGATTTGGCATGAGTTAGTAAACACATCCCAATATATCATATCTCCCAATCATTCCTCTGTCCTCCCCAGATTCGTAGCTACGAATAGGTAACATAAAAATTCTGGCAAAATTTAGCCATGCCTGTAACCATACCATCTAAAACAAAAGTGTACCTTGTTGGCCATTTGTAATGTTCAGATGTATGGTATATAATGCTTAATCAAGCAGAACACCTAAATTCCTCAATTTAGGATAATATGAAATGATAATATTACTGGCTTTTCTCCAAATACTCTAACATTATACAACCATTTTCTTTTTAAATAGTATGTCTTTTCACAAAAAAACAACATGAAAAACTATGCCATTGCAATAACTGCAGTAATACTAGAGAAAAAATAAACATGCTGTAAGAGCTGGACAGTAAAATGTTTTCATGGTCCAATTCAGGGAGTCATAATTTCACTTTATCACATGAACATGTACCTTTAACACTGCTTTTCAGAAACCAGCTGGCAAATGCAGGTGCCAAGCCGCAGATCAATGTGATAAATAATAGCGCCACCAGGCATCCGACTTTCACAGCCAGCAGAGGATCCATGGTTAACACGTCCAGGTATAGAATTCCACCTTGCTCTGAATGTAACTAAAGCGCTTAATAAATTCAGTTATCACATGCACCCTCTTACCGTGATGTCTTCATTCACCCCTAACTTTCCCTAAACCTTTTCTACATTCACAGATGTCTAGATAACTAAACTATAACTAATTTGTTACCTCATTCTCTCATTCTACTCTCACCTCTCCACTCAACTGCCCCTCCACTCCACCCAGTCTTTATACCCTATTCACCATTATATTCCTCCCACTTCTGACAAGTTACCGGTCAGTCAGGTACTCCTAATAATTCCGTGACTCATTAAGATGTTGGAATTCTTTAGAATGCCAAGTAGTGGTGCCTGTGTCAATAGTGTGTTTGCTAAAGCAGCTATTATATGCTTATTGAAGATAGGTTGCCCTTTTTTTGCTCCTTATGAAAGGCAGATAAAACACTCTGCTGGCCCAGATGGGGCCAAAGGTTCATCAAAGCACAACTTTTGCTTCTATTTTTTTCCTTGTGCGTTTTTTTTCTATATGTAAGTCAGCATATTTTGGAAATGTAAAACAGTAATTTTTTTTCTGACAGCAGCCAAGTTCATTGTGATCGAATGCCCATCTCTTGACAGACATTTTTGTAAGTGTCCACATCCTGTAGCGTCTGGTAACTGTGGCACCTAGATTTTTGCACCTGAATCCTAACTTTGTGTGCAATTTGTAATGGTGTTAATTGGCTCATGTTTTTTGCATAAATTGTCCAAATCTAATTATTCTATTATCCCAGGAAACTGGTCTGCCACTAGCAACCTCCTTTCATAGGGAGTTTATATTGCATATTGGATAGAAGAGATTACTAACAACTACCGTGTTTCCCCGAAAGTAAGACAGTGTCTTACTTTCTTTTTATCCCTAAAAGCCCCACTATGTCTTACTTTCGGTGTATGTCTTATATTGGGAAAAAATTGTCGAATTTTTTGTTTTAACCATAAAATTAACATTTATTAACAGCAGAGGAGAACTGTAAGCCCACACAGCCCGGTATGTTGGGACTTGTAGTCCTCCTCAGCTGCATCTTGCGGTTACAATAAGAGCTGCAGAGAATCTCTTCACACCCCCCTCCCCCTCCTTGGTCTCTCTCTGTATGACCAGCACTGACCTTTTTCCGGGAGGACACAGAGCCAGTGACACCTGTCGGCAGACTGATCAAAACGGCGCCGTCTTTTCAGTCGGAGGGGGAGGGCACTGGCCTGGCACCCCCAGCCCCACTCTTTGTACCGCACGTCACTGGAGGCAAATCCCCCGTGTTTCCCCGAAAGTAAGACATATGTCTTACTTTCGGGGTACGGCTTATATTAGCTGACCCCTCTGAAACTCCCGATACGTCTTACAATCGGGGGTGTCTTACTATCGGGGAAACAGGGTAGCTAAACAACCATTGCTAAACGTATACAGCCAATAGGACGAAATAGATTTTATTAAGACACGGAGGCTTCGTATTATGCTATTCTCTTTCTTTAATTCCCAACAGCAGCAAAGAGATATAAACAAAAAAACTCAAATAACATCAGCCAATAAGCAGGCAGCGCCTCCAATATCATCACGCCCAGTCCCATAATCCTCCTCTTTCTTTGCTGCTCCCTCAGACAGCTAAGTATCACAATTTGCTCTCTAATATTTTGTATTCAATATTCATATTTTGAATTATTTGGTGTTTTTCAGTATATTTGTTTTTTTCTTCTGTATTTGATTTCTAGTTATATATTTTTTTCAGCCTTTTATTTTATATATTTCTTATATATATATATTTCGTTGGTTTTTTTTGTATTGCTTTCCGGTTTTTTTTTGGTGTTTCTTGTGGTAAGTTTTCCCTCTTCTCGGTGTTCTTACCTGGTTCGTCTTTTCATCTCTCTTGTCAGCGTCTCTCCTGAGGTGCTGCTGTTCTTTTCTGCCCGTTCGCGGCATTTTTCATCTTGTTTCGGCTCTTCGGCGTGTCATTCTCGTCTACGCCGTCGCACCTTCTTTCTTTTTGCTTGTTGCGGCCCGCTGAGGCGGCCGCGCATGCGCGGTTGTGTCGCGGCGGCCATCTTTGTGTCTGGCAGCGAGTCCTACGCGGCTCTCTCTCTCTATTTGATCTTATGTGACGGTTTTTCCTTGTACGCGGTGGCCATTTTAATATCGTTTTCCGCGTTTTTTTTGCTGTTAGCGGTTCTCTACTCTGCCTCTCCGTTTGTGCTCTTATTTTAAGGGTTATTTCACCCTTTATATCTCCATTTCAGTACTTCTTTCAGGTATTGTTATAGTTTATTTCTGATTATGCAGAATTCTGGAGGCGATATCGCTACTGGGGCTAATGTTCCCTCTGCTGTCCCTCATGGCAATGTGGCCAGGGATGATCAAATGGTTTCCTCTGAGGAATTCCAATTGATGATGGACGCTACTATGTCCAGGTCCATTAATCAGGCCTTAGTTCAGGCTGTGGGGGCTATGTCATCCTCAATATCTCAGTCTATTGCCCAGGCTTTTGCTCACGCTCAGGGCCCCGGCCTGCTTCAGCCTGGGGCTTCTACTTCAGGGCATTCTGAGATCCGGTCGACAGGGCGTAAAGCCTCTGCCAAGACCAAACACCTGTCTCCCTCACTGCATGATAGAAACAAAGAAAAAACACCTGCACGTGAAAAAAGTGAGATAATAAAAGTAAATGAATACCCCTACAGGTACAGCTGCTCCCAAAAACACACTCCTCACAAGTGTACAGCAACAACCGAATCAAAAATGAGGCGCATATACATGTGGAGAAAAAAATAAAATACAATAGTGTAATACGTTCCGATAATAGGAAGTAATAGTGATACTGTTGCACTCACAAAGGTGGTAGATATAGGAGGCACATCAAATGGAGGAATATCTTCCAAAATTCTGAAATAGAAGTAACAAGACCACAAATGGTGTAGTAATTAAGAGCTATGTTTAATAAAGAAAGAGCTCATCAACTCACAAATAAGGTGGCATAACCGAGGTGTTATGCAGAAACACAGTAAAAACGTCCAAACTGTAAAAGGAATCCAAAGGAAAACCGGTCTCAACGCGTTTCGCCAAAACAATTGGCTTCTTCAGGAGAAAATCAGGTTCGTAAATTCCAACTGGAAACAAGTAAAATCAAAAAAGTCTGTGGGTTCGTTTCTTCAATTTCCGGCTTTTAAAGTAATTTGAGAAGCGTCCTCGCGGCTGTATGTGTTGTGGGTGCGTCATCGCGTAGCCGCGTATTGACGTAATTACGTCCGTTTTCTTCCCAGTTCTTGTTCTCTGTCTCCCAAGGCCGTATGTATAAAGTTCGTTCAAAGCCGGCAACAGAGGAAGAAAACGAGCATTACATTATCTGTGAACGTCATTAGAATTCGGATGTGTATAGCATGAGTGGAAGAGACCCACGGATCAAAGAAAATGATAGTAAAATAAGAATAAATAATACATAAATCTAAATGGATGTGTGTGTCTTATTTCCGGATACAATATACAGGTAAGAGATAATATATAAATCCGAGGGAAGAACTAAAAGGAGCTAAATCGTAGGAAGGATAACATAAAAAGGAAGGTTTCAAACGTATAAAAAGGATGGTTTAAATGTTGAATTGGATATATTAACTTTTTTATAATATAGTGATGGTGAGGATGTCCAGTCTATGGATTCTTATAGGGATCCTCTGGACGGTGATGACTCAGATGAGTCTTATGTTCCCCCTCCAGTTTCAGATCCCCTTCCTTCCGTGCCTGTTAAGCAGGCTTTGGGTGTTAGAGGTTTAGAGCCTCAGGGTCCTCTACTAGATCCTCAGGGTTTGCCTCTATTTGACCCAGATGATCTCCGCCATCCTCGTTCTGCGGAGTGGGAGCCCCCTGCACACATTGCTAAGTACCTGGCTGCTCGTATTCGTACTCCGTTATCTAAGGAGACTAGAAATAAACTGAGAGCCGAGTGTCCACGGCCAATTGTTCCCGATGGGGTCTGTAAGACTCCCGAGGTAGACCCTCAGATCATTCAATTTCTGGGGAAGACCTCCCTGGCGATTGAGCGTAGGAAGGCCATCCTCCTCAAGATAGAGCCTAAGTTAGTGAATATGGCTGATAATGAACCTGGTCCCTCGGCCAAAGGTTTGTTATTTGGTGATTCTTTTATAAAGAATCTGGGGTCTTTCGTGAAGACTTTCACAGCCTTGGATAAGGCTCAAAGCTCTATGAAGCGCGTCTTTACGCCTAAGGTTTTTGGCGGGGCCGGCAGAGTTAGGGGCCGTCTGTCCGGCCGTGGATTTCGCGGTTCATTCCGCCAGAATCGGGGCTCCTTTCCCAGTAGATCGGTGTATACTGAGCCCAAGACTACTCCGTTCTTCCCCTCCAGAGGCCGACCATGGCAGTCTCGTGCTTCCAGAGGAACCTTTCCAGGGAAGAGACCCTACGGTAAGTACCTGGTTTCACCGTTTTTCCCATGTAAAAGTGGGGGGAAGATTGGCTCTGTTTGCTCAGGTTTGGCATGTTGTAACTCAAGATGTTTGGGTTTTGGAAACTGTGCAGGCTTATCGTTTGGAATGGGCAACCGTTCCTTTTCAGGTGACTCCGGCGAGGCCTTTCGTGTTTCCGACAAAGGATCGAGAGATGATCTCTGCAGAAGTTGCAGAAATGGAGGACAAAGGGGCCATTCAGGAGGTTCCTTGGGATACCCCGGGATTCGTCAGCAACCTCTTTCTTGTTCCCAAGAAAGGAGGTGGGGTTCGTCCAGTAATCAATCTGCGGCCTTTGAATTCCTTCCTAGTGTATCGTCACTTCAAGATGGAAGGTATCCATTGTCTTCGAGATCTGTTGCTCCCGTCGGATTGGATGGTAAAGTTGGATCTGAAGGACGCGTATTTTTCAATCCCCATAGCCATCGAAGACAGGGATTTTCTTCAGTTCACGTGGCTCGGGAAGAAGTGGAGGTTCACGTGCCTCCCGTTCGGTCTCTCATCCGCCCCGTGGTGTTTTACCAAAGTTCTGAAACCAGTAGTGTCGTTTCTGCGCAGTCGGGGTGTTCGGCTTATCATATACCTCGACGATATTCTGATCATGTCACAATCGGAGGCTCTCCTCAAGGTTCATCTCGGTTGGACGGTATCCTTATTGCAGAATCTGGGTTTCCTGATCAATTGGGAGAAATCCATCCTGATTCCCGCTCAATCCATCGAATTCCTGGGTTTTCGTGTGGATGCAGTCCTGCAGACGTTGCAACTTCCTCGTACGAAGGTGGTAGCTATCAAAAAGGAGATTCGAAGAATACTGCGTCTTCCTTTGATTTCCCTGCGGCTCCTGGCTCGCATGTTAGGGCTTCTTTCCTCGTCCATTCAAGCCATCTTCCCAGGTCCATTACATTACAGAGCGCTCCAACGTGTGAAGGCAGCTCATCTGAAACAAGGCTTCTCTTACGAAACCAAGATAGCGCTGGATGCAGAGGCCAAGGAGGAATTGATGTGGTGGCTTCTTCATATGGATGCGTGGAATGGGAGAGCGATATGCGGACCGGTTCCAGACCTGGTGATAGAGTCAGACGCAAGCTTACGCGGTTGGGGCGCGCGTTGCGGGAACGTCTCTACAGGTGGGCGATGGTCTCCAGACGAATCCTTCCTCCACATCAACTGCCTGGAATTGTTGGCGGGTTCGTTTGCGGTACGCAGCCTTTCTCCCGCTCAGGCTTCTTGTTCCATCCTCCTCAGGATGGACAACATCTCTGCGGTTCGTTACATCAACCATCTGGGAGGTACCAAATCGAGAGCCTTGGCGATTCTGGCACGGGATTTTTGGCACTTTTGCCTTCGCAACAACATCTCTGTTGTAGCCGAATATATTCCCGGCCTCTCCAATACCACGGCGGATTGGAATTCCAGGTATCTTCGGGATGCAAGCGATTGGCGTCTTCATCCGGATCTGTTCTATCGGATCAACGACATTTGGGGTCCCTTACATACCGATCTATTTGCATCCCGTCTCAACGCTCAACTTCCTCGGTTCATCAGTTGGAGACCGGACCCGGACGCCCTGGCTACGGATGCTTTCCTTCAAGATTGGTCTCAGGGCAGGCATTATGTGTTTCCACCTTTCAACATGATTGCCAGAACCCTTCTCCAGCTCCGGAGGGGAGACTCTAGTGTTGATCACCCCGTTTTGGCAGTCTCAACCGTGGTTCCCTCAGTTGTTGGAGATGTCCATAGACATGCCTCGGTTGCTCCCGGATCGACCGGACATTCTGACGGACCCGGAGGGGAATCTACACGGCTTGGTGTGTTCCGGTTCTCTTCGTCTGATGGTTTGGCTGCTTTCCCGGGACCGTGGTCTTTCCCTGGTGTTCCGCAATCAACTCTCCGCCTCATGGCGAACGCATGGGCGCCTGGTACCAGGAGAGCTTATTGTTCTGCATGGGGTTCCTGGTCTAAGTGGTGCATGGGACGACACTTGGATCCCGTATCTGCTCCTTTGAATGATGTCCTCAGTTTCCTCACTATGCTCTTTGAGGAAGGGAAAGCATATCGTACAGTGAATGTGTTTCGGTCGGCTATTTCGGCTGGCCATGTCCCTTTTGAAGGTGTTCCCGTTGGGCGTCACCCACTTATATGTCGTCTTCTTAAGGGTATTCGTTTTTCTCGTCCTCCTGCTGCTCGCTATACATCCTTCTGGGATGTTAATTTGGTTCTGGATTTCTTGGATCGGTGGGGTCCTGATGAAGATTTATCTTTGCAGCAGTTGTCGGCTAAGTTGGTTACTCTATTTTGTTTGATCTCTTGCAAGCGGGTTTCCGATGTTAGGGCATTGGATATCACTGCTCGTTCCTTCGTGCCGGAGGGTGTACGGTTTGATATTTCTCGCCGTACCATGACCTCTATTTCGTCAGTTTTTTATCCGGCCTTTCCTGATCGCCCCCGGCTTTGTCCAGTGCGGTGTCTTCGTGCTTATGAGGATCGTACTGCTTCACTTAGGGGTGTCGATGTTGCTCCTTTATTCTTATCGTTTCGTTCTCCTCATCTTCCGGTTTCTACTGTTTCTCTCGCTCGCTGGGTCAAGTGGTTACTGGCCCAGGCTGGCGTGGATGTTTCGGTTTTCACACCTCATTCTGTCCGTGGTGCTATGGCTTCTAAGGCTTCCTCCTTAGGGTGTCGCTTGGAAGATATTATGAAGGCGGCTGACTGGTCATCTGAATCTACATTCCGTAATTTTTATTTTCGGCCCGTTCAACATTTTGCTTTACGTGTAGTTCATCAGCTTTGAACTAGCATAATACGAAGCCTCCGTGTCTTAATAAAATTACCAGATTTTACTATTTCATGACGTAAAGTCATGATTTTATTAATGACACGGAGGCGAGTATTATTCCCTCCCTCCCATTCCCTTGTGTTTTTCCAGGGGTTTATGTTGTATCTCTCATGAGGTAAGTCTATTGTTTAACGGTGGTGTTTTTCTATTATATGTATTATTGACTTTATTGCGGTGTCTTATTATTATTATTTGCGTTCCTGCATTTGTTTCATTGCTTCATGACCTTGATTATGTTTCGGGCCTGTTTTACCGTATGTTTTTTTCCATTTTTCAGCTTGAAGCATCTGTATGGAGTTTTCTTCTGTTCCTGTTTTTGTGGTTGTGGAGGAGCTGTTTGTGTTTCAGTCTTCGGGATCTTCGGTTCCAGCAAGAAAGAGGAGGATTATGGGACTGGGCGTGATGATATTGGAGGCGCTGCCTGCTTATTGGCTGATGTTATTTGAATTTTTTTGTTTATATCTCTTTGCTGCTGTTGGGAATTAAAGAAAGAGAATAGCATAATACTCGCCTCCGTGTCATTAATAAAATCATGACTTTATGTCATGAAATAGTAAAATCTGGTAATTTTGTCACTTTGTTAAGGCCTGCCTCAATCGGGTCACCCCTCTGCTCACTGGGCACAAGCAGAGGGCCATGATCAGCCTAGTGTAGACCCATCTTTAGTTTACAGGTTAAATCCATCAGTCCTTTATTTCTGTACTGATGCACTGATGGTTTTTACACTCCTCAGAAAAAAAATCCTATTCCAAACATATGATCTGTTAACTTGGTCTTACATGAAGACATGCTACGTGAAAGTAGTCAGAACCCAGACAGTGATATTACAGAACAAAAAACAAGACTTCTTCATTCAATGTGTAAATAAGATAAGAGTGTCTGTTCATGCTGTGTGTAGAGTTTGGTTTTTACTCCCATATGTCTGGCCATTACTATACCCAAAGCAGGTGATGGTGGCCAGAGAGTAATTGGTTTGTCCAGCACATGAAACTTAGGAACCAGGAAACAATCTCAAAATGCCATGGTGACCTTCAGCCTGTAGCCAAGCACTGTGCTAATTATTCACAATATGAAAAAAGTTTATTTTACTAATTATTAATTTATGGTAATGATCTAATACGAGGGAGGACCCCCAAGTATTTATTGGCTCACAAATAAGAGGGTGACTGGTAACCATCTTGATAAATTCATAAAATACTCTGCTCTAGTAATCAGTGTTGCCAAGAACAATAGTGATATAATGAAAAATAATCTGAAGTACTTTTGCACTATTTATTTAATATCAAATATAACCATATAGAACCAATGTTCTTAGAAGGTTTAATAAACACTTAAGCTAACATTATTATCAAATTATTGAAACACAATATTTTAGCACAGTTTGAAATATATCAAGCCCATTCATTTATACCTAGATATGAAAGGAACAGAGACAAATATATCAGCTGATAATTTTTGCGTTTCACTGCTGTGTTTAAGTTACCAGGTTCAGATAAGAGGCACAGCAAGGTATAAATATCCTTGCACATAAATCATACAAAGACATATGTGCAAGATACCACAGAGAATAAAACGATAAGAGTATCTATGAGAATGTCAGAATAATAAAAATGGTATATGAAAGTTATGAATAGGTACAAGAGATATGTATAGATATACACAATATTTACCTAAAAACCATTATCAAAGAACAAAGAATATAATTTAGTTTCAGATAAAAATCTGCTGACCAATCTAGGTTTCCCCATTTTGCTAACTGCTGGAAAACCTCAGCTCTTATTTGTCAATTGGCTTTGTCTCATGTCAAAGATAGGCGTATCCAACCCATGTTTACTGGTCATATAATAATTCTGCTAGGCATCTATTACATGTATCTATCACCCTCTCAGTAATATATGTTTTTTAAATTCTACAAGGTGCATCATTTTTATTATATATAGTAGAGTAACCTACTCAATACATTTATTAAATTATTCAAAATTCTTATTTTCTAAGTGTTACATCTTTGCAACCCTATGGACATGCTATTACACCCACAAAATATATGGATATTACTAAACTACCCCTTCTCATTAGTCATCCCCTATCCCCACATAATGACGATCTAAACCAATATCAGAAGTCGCTGATCATCACGTGTCAATAATTTTTGAAAGCATATACAAGTGTGAATACTGGGGAATGTTGTCCACCACTGAATACCCCACAAAGGACAAATGGTTCCAGCTCGCTTGTAGCCAAAGTCTAGCCTGAATTACCACTTTACAAGAAATTAAGAAGTGTAGTAATTTATTTTACTTAAAGGTGAGAATATTCTTTGGGAAGCTTTTATTAAGAAACCATTTCACAGACATAATGCATACATTTTGGAAATTTTAAATCCATTATGATAAATACAAAAATAAAGACAGGAGGACAAATATTAAATAAGTGGAACACATATTTATGACAACCCAAGCCAGAATACCGAAGGGAAAAATCATCAGGCTGAGGTCTGAATGACAAGCTCCTTTTGCCTGCTTCTTTTTTAAATATAAGTTGAAGGACAACAATCAGAAGCATTAACTGTCGCACAGCATAGTATGTCCTGTCTTCCAGTATACTGGATGTTAATTTATACATGTATGTTCAAGTATTGTTATCCATAAGCGGGGCATGGCGGGTCTCACCATAATTGTTAAGATAACAGACAGAAGTAACCCAACCTCTATGTTGCAAGAGAAAAGCAGTACCAATGCGATGAAACTAAATGGACTGCATTTATTATTGTTTGCTATGTGTGCTGCCTCCATAGAGTCCCAGTGTCCTCCTGTTTCCCAGAGATCATACGGCATTGCTTTAGTCCATATCTTCTCCTTGCTCTGTGTCACTGTTCATGAATGGCATCAATGCTGGCAAGCGGTCCCCCCACTCACTGTTTCTGGCACAGCGATACAGATCCCTGGGTAGACAATAATACCGTCAACCGTCACAAATATTAGATTTGATTTTTCATTTCTTCAAAGTCTACTTCTACAGCTCAGCACACTATAAGAGCATATGTAAAAAAAATATAAATTAAAACCAGAGGCCAACTTTTCCCAAAACATCACCCTTTGGTGGATGATGTTGGTCCTAGCAGCTTTTGTGTGGATCGTGATGTAGAATTTAGAAGATTTCAGAACAGAGAACTAACCATGCTAGTTTTGTCATAACTTCCATGAGGTTAAATAGTTTCCTACGTTTAACTTAAATATCTATAAAAACAGTTACACCAATTGAAAAAGCAAACACGAACTATATATAGTTTTAATATTTTCATGTTTACTGCTTATTGGAGCCCAGTGCATTTTACTGTTTGAAATATATCAAGGCCATTCTTTTATACCTAGATGTGAAAGGAACAGAGACAAATATATCAGCTGATAATTTTTGCGTTTCACTGCTGTGTTTAAGTTACCAGGTTCAGATAAGAGGCACAGCAAGGTATAAATATCCTTGCACATAAATCATACAAAGACATATGTGCAAGATACCAAAGAGAATAAAACGATAAGAGTATGTATGGGAATGTCAGAATAATAAAAATGGTATATGAAAGTTATGATTAGGTACAAGAGAGGGACGGATTGATATGTATACACAATATTTACCTAAACACAATTATCAAAGAACAAAGAATATCATTTAGTTTCAGATAAAAATCTGCTGACCCATCTATTTAGTATTTTCATGTTTATTGCATATTGGAGCCCAGTGCATTTTACTGCATGCAAAGTGATGCATTGTTTAGTTACTGGAGTTAGAAAATGAGATTTCTGTCTCATTTAACTCCTCTCTGAGCTGTCTCTACTGAAAGCAGGGAGCGTATGTCAGTAAGATTTGTGTACATACGCAGTAGAGCCCCCATTCTAAGTCAATAGGCGCTGATTCCTTGTGAAACTCTATAGAATAGCAGCAACATGTATCAGTGGGTTCAAAATTTCTACATACTAATCTTTCCTGGTTTGAGCAAAGTTGCGCAAGATAAAAATCTCATTTTCTGACTAATAACTAAACAATAAATGATCAAATTTGCACTAGATTCAATGCAAACATTTAACATGCAATACTCATTTGAGAGCTTGATTATTAAGGATTATGTGAAAGTAGCATGAAACTCCCTTTTTGGGTCAAGAAAGGAATTACAATAATGAATAATGATAATTACAAAAGCAACTTTAAGTGAGGTTAAAAATTCTTTAGTGATAATATTCCCATGTAAGAAAAAACAATCTAATGAGTATTATTTGTCTCTGTCACTTATGGGATATCAAAGAGTAGGATAGTAAGAAATGAGGTTGATGCAAGTTGTACACTATTTGTCATAATAAATTCACAGCATGCGTTGTGGCTGTGAAGCTCACCTTCCGTGTCTTCGTGCAGTGATGACATCATGATGTATCTTCCCGTCAGCACAGCACATGTGACAATGCACATGACGTGGCCGCCGCAGCACAGGGCTAATCACACGAGGCCAGTGTGCATCAGGTTTCCCCTCAAAGTTACGGGACAATATCAGGAAGGAAAATTTCTCACATCGCTGAGGAGAGTTCTGTCATAATGAAGATGAAAGGGTACAATTAGAATAAAAGCAATGCCAATAAGCTGGGTATGGGGTAATATAACAGGCTTTCACTGTCTAAATCTGTGCTGAACTAGCCAGAGCTCTTGAACGGAACTCACCCAACTAAGATTAAGCGGTTGGTAGGACTGTGTGAAGTTACAAGGCACCTGAATCTTCTGAGCAAGTTTAGGACATGGCAGGTCATGTGGACACTATGACATAAAAAGAGATGCATTACAAAAGTCAGTTCTATTTCTCAAAACTGTACTTTGAAAAACATTTTTTAAACAAGTAAATACCGTATTTGCCCGAATATAGGCTGCACTTTTGCCCCGCTTTAAGTCTTTGAAGTGGATGTGCGGACTATAATCGGGGTTTAGCGGAGGGATGTGCTCGGGACATGCGAGCCAATATTGTATTTACGTAAATATGTTGTTTGAAAACTAAATTTCTTTCTTTAGTGACACTCCAACAATAACAGAGAAATATGTTATCCAAACACCTGTTACACATAAACGAACTAAAAGGAAAATAAATAATAATATGACATGGCCTGTGATCCTCACTGGTGCAAATACATGTGGCGGCCGATGGTCCCAGATTTCTTTATCTTGTTTCTGTGGGGGGAAAACAAATAAACTCTAAGTATGACATGAAGCGTTTCGACTCTATGATGTTACACAGAAAATAAAGGCACGGTTTACAATTCCCACAAGTAAAATGTTCTTGTAATGCAGCCAAATCATTAAATCAATATTTTACCTGAAGTACATTACCAGAAATTGTTTTACTATTCATAAATTCTAGCTTTACGTAAATAAATAACAATCCTGACGCTAACAAGAGTATTTTTCATTTTTTTTCCAAGAATGAAGTACGAGGTTAATGTGTAAAATAGCAATTTTAATGCTAGGTAATGAAGTACAGCAATCAGCAGGGACATTTAATTTGTTGCAATTGTGACTGCACAACTATTACAACTTTCCACAAGAACAGCTCCTTATCCCTAACATGACTATGTTTGCTCCTTTCTTCACCCAAAAGAAAAGCCAAAAAAACACAATTTCTCCCTTGAGATATCTCATCTGAATTCTTGCAATGCTTCTAATTGGCCTCCACCGCTCCTGCATTTTACTAATCCATCCTGAACTCATTTTGCTATCCCACTTTTCTTCATCTGCTACCCCAATGTGGCAGTCAATCCATTGGCTCCCAAAACCCTGAAGAATTCAGTTCAAACTCCTAGCTCTGACTTCACAGCCTTTTAACAACTCTACACCCCTCTATATCTCTACCTTCATATCCAAATACTCTTCCAATTACCCCCCCTTCATTCCACTTATGACCATCACGTCTCTCTTCCACCATTATTATCTTTTCCCATTTATGTATTCAGGACTTCACCCCTGTTGTACCGTTTCTTTGCAATTCCCTACTCTGCTCCATGAGACTTTCTCCTACTTTAATTTAATAAACGCTCACTAAACAAAATACCACACCTATTCAGAGAGGCATGCAACCTTTCCTCTTAATACCCTCAACTAGCAGCCATCCACCAAGCCTGCAAGATAAAGATAGAGTTGTCCTACATATAACCCTTACTACAATCAACTCACTCTCACTCAAACAGTCCCTCTGCCCTCTCCATCACCCAAGAGACTGTAAGTTTCCAAGAGCAGGGTGTTCTTTCTCCTTTAGTACCAATATGTTTTAATGTCCCCTATTGCAACATTGCTACAGAATATCTGCTATATGAACATAATGAAGTGTAATTCATACTATAGGAACAGGTGTAAAATCAGATTAGGCTGTCTCCCTAAACAGCACTCATAGAATAAACAAAATAAAAAGAGCAGATCTGCATACTAATACGTGAGAAGCTGGGCATCTTAGCTGTGATTACGTAATGTAACAAACATGGTATTATGTGATTAGGACACTTGAGATATATACCGTATGTAATTTTGTTGTTCTTTTATTCGACTGACATTTGAGAAATACACTCAACGGACTATATGATTATGTATTTGTTGCATAAGAAGAAAATACAAAATGTGCTAAAAACACATTTCAAAGTCACTTATGGCTCACAGTGGAAAAATGTTAAACTAGCTCTTATGTTATTGCCCTAGATGTGAGCTTATATACTTCTATTTGTGTGTAGTTACCATAGTTAAAGACCTGACTGATTACAACATTAAATTTATTGCACGCAAAGTCTGTTCTCTGTAAGACATGTTATCTGTTGGCTACTACTACTACTACTATAATGTATAATCCCCTAGAAGTAGACATTTCCATGTGTGTTTCTGCTAATACCAGATTTTTTCTTTTGTAGGTATAGAACACTGTAAATTGGGAATAAGAGGTGTTAATATGATTGCCCTATTAAACAAAAGAAAGGGGAGATGAACTGTTTTTTAGACTTTTCATTTTCTATATTTTATTTTTATGAACGTGTACATTTACTTATGATTTCATTTTGATATGTATTTTGTGATAATTTAACATTTATTATGTTTTTATACCACAATCCAATTCATTGGGTTTATATACCAAATTTCTAAAAATTTCAAGTGTATAGTATACATACAATTCGATTGATATATATTGGCTTTGATGGGTCTTTGCTTTGCGTGACCCACCTCCTCCTGGAAGTTAGGGAGATAGAGGTAAGTCCAGGATTCAGGACTTACCTCTTTATCAGTACTCCCGAAGCATGCCTCCATCTATCTCAGGGGGCAATTGCACCGTTGCCCCCCTCTGTATCTGCCAATGGACTGCATAAATATTACACAATATACATAAGCATATAATGTACAGCTAACACAAAATGTTTCTGTGCGTACTAGAGGATGGATGGCTTACTTTTAACACAGTTTCACGAGCCTCCATAAGAAGCTGATGTCCCTCTCTTGTACCATTCTCCACCAGCACCTTGAAGAACGAGACAGAGAATGTGAATAAGATCAGTGATGACACAAGGAATGACAGCCAGGGGTGGATAAAAGCTCACAAAAAGCATACAATAAAATGTATTTTATGGAACAAGAAAGCATACTAGGTTTCATGCTACATTATCTGTCTGTCTCAGATTCAGCCAGCATTACCACTGAAGAAAGCAGCTTGCTATTCTATACAATACTTCAAGCAAAGGGCAGAGCTTAATATCAGTGATTTTAATTATTCTATAAACAATATGTAAATGAAATATAGCGAGATTATCCCTTTATGGTAATTCCTCAAAAGAAGGGATCAGGTTAAGCAACCCCTCAGACCCCCCCAAAACTAACACAAATGCACACATATGCCAAACACCACATTCTTACACACACACAATATTGCGCTGAGTCTGTATTCAGTACATCTTGCACACCATGCCAGCTGCTGCACTGCTGTTGCTGTGTCACGTAACATTATAGTATGTGACCTAACAAGGCCCCTGCCTCGATGAGTGGGCAAGCCCAATGCAGACTCTCCCTGCTTGACGAATCTGGACCAGCCAGCCCAATCCCTGCTAAACCCCCCCCCAGTATACTTTATTAACAAAAAGCAGAAGAAAAACACAAACCAAGAAGTTCCCCGTTTTCCTCCACAATGTTTGGATTGTCTTCTGTCGTTCCGCCATACTAGGAAGCTCATTCAGAGAGAATGCAGAAACTACAAGATCATACTGCACCTATTTAAAGAGGACAACATGTACTGGAAAAAACAGTACAGCTACAAGTACAACTACATAGGAAAATGTGCAAAGCATAATCAGAGCAGTTAGGGCACCAAGGGATTTATTCAGCAGAGTTTGGCAGTAGAGTTTGATCTCGCTGGCTTCACTATATAATATGAAGGGCCAACCTCAGTGAGCTTCTGTTCCAAAAATAATTTGGCCCTGTAAAAAGCATATTTAAATCATATTGGTGATTTAACTAAGGATATTTCAGAAGTATCTTAACCGTCTTTGTAGAAATATTTGCCAGGTATGAACTCATTATACAGTATATTGCACTCAGGGTGTGAAAACCTCAACTCTCCTGCCAACTCCCACCTTAGTGAATAAACGTCAAAGTCCAAAGACTCCAAGTAAATTTGCCATAACTGAACACAGCATCAGAAGCATCATTCCTAGAATTGCTTAATGCTGAAATCCTTTCCCAGAAAGAATTATGTAACAAAGTAACATTTTGCCTCCTCTGTTTTTTAAGAGAGTGCTTAATGGGCACTTGAGATAAAAGCAGGAACCTATTGTTGTCACAGAAACGCAAAACAAGTCCTTAAAATATGGATATTTTGTGCGGTTAAACGTTCAGAGGAAATAGTAAGATTACAGATCTGGCACAATGCTTTAATTGTCTAAGCAGATTGTCTAGGAGTAATTGATAAAGCAGGGATAATTTACTGTAAAACTGAATGCAGAGGATCTCAGACACCACCCAACTTGTCAGCAAAATAAGGTGAAATGTGATCACTTACTTTTGGAGAAAGTGGTAAAAACTGGCGAAAATAAACCCCAGAGATATGCATATTACCAGTCTCTGTTCCTCCTGCCAAGAGAGTTTAGTATTCAGAATAATGCACAGATTTCAGCATCTAATTATGAGCAGACAGGCCAGTAGGGTGACCACATGTCCCAGATGGCCCAGGACAGTCTAGCAATGGACCTTTAAGTCGCAGGTCCCAGGCAGCCTCAATCCGGGATAATGCATTGTGCCAGAATTAGGAGGTCTCAGCCAATCAGGATAGACTACTCAACTCTCCTGATGGCCTGAGAGTTCAGAAGCCTCTCCTGATTGAGTCCCTCCCTCACACCAAGCTCAGTGTGAGCACCAGGTATGTGTATTTGTGACTGTGTTTGCTTGTTTGTGTGACTGTGTGTGTGTGTAATGTCTGGTAATAGAGGGGTTAACACTCTGAATCTACTCATGTATTGTATGTATATTATTAAATCTGAAATCAACATGGTTTCCAAAGCTTCCTAATAATTAATATATGATAGTGTATGTGAATCAGTGTGTACTGTATGTGAGCTCATCCACTACACAGTGGAGCAAACTACGAAGTAGACAATGCTATGGGGCAGCACCAGCAAAGGAGACTGGGCAACAAAGAATAGTGGCTCTCATATGGAAGAATACAATGAGATTTTATTGCTAGGAAATAAATACATGCACAGATCTAAAGGTATATGTGATCAGTCATGAGATTAGAGACCAGCTGGGGTTCAAGCTTAAAAAACGAGACTGAGTAAATGGACCAGTTGTGGACTTCCAGAAGCCTGCAAATATGAGCAAGGTTCTCACCTTTCATTACTAGTTCGCTGAGTTTGTTCATGGAGGCAGAAGCGTCAACACACAAGTATTCACCAATACTCTCACCCCACACAGCATGGGCTGCCCTGCAAGACAAAAGACAATATTCCAGTGTCTACCGTTCAGAGTGACGTACGGGATGTGTGCACTATCTTCCGTTTTGGAAAACACTATGCTGTGAACATTTTTCTCTATTTTGCTCATTTGGAATTCCATGTGGTATATATGATGGCATTGCTCAACCCTACTCTATGTATGTTTGTAATGCTTTTTTGGGGCACAGGCATGCAAGTTTGTTTCTGTACAATTTAGGGGTTAACTCGATCATAGCACACAAATAATTCACCCCATTTTGTGTCTGAATAAGGTAGTGATGACAGATATATGTCTCGAACAATATATAAAACAAAGGACACAAATCAAGCTATTTACCAGATCAAGGGTGATTAAAGTAACAGCTATGGCAAGCCAACACCTGTCAACTGAACATACTCCCTGCTAAGGCCAATGATACCAAACCCTGTGCGGCATATACTCTTGCAGACAATGTGTTGCTATCTGCAAAGTATTACATTCCCAGAGTGACCTTCTTCCAGACAGCCCTTTGGTATGTAAAGCAACTGGCTTCAAAAATCATATCATAGGACCATAGCAACCTACCTGTTTAAAGAACAGTCCCTTGAAACACACGCCTATTTCCATAGTTCATATTATAGTTAGCTTTCTAAAACAACCTTTCAAACTTACCATGTCACCGTCCCAACACCAGAACCAAAATCTAAGAGCGTCTGAGGAGTGAATTCAGGAACACGCTGACGAATCTTTGGAATTGGAATGAAAGATATTTAACAAATTAAGAATACCATTACACATTTAATTCTAAATGAATTTACCACATGTTAGGTATTTATAAAAACAATATACAAAATTATTTACAGGTACTCGTCTAAATTACAGTGGGGTTACATTCTGATGAGCTCAGATGAACTGATCGTAAGTTGTACTCCTACATCACTACATGTACTGTATCTGTGTCACCCTTGGGTAATCAAGCCAATGCATTGAATGCGCATCACTATCGCTCCATTGTAAAGCAGAGAGCATCGGTACTGTTTTCATTAAAGAATAAACATGATCACAGAGTACTTTAACCCCTTCAGGACCGGGATTTTGATACTAACGTGTCGCTAAAGGACCGGAGCTGTTTTTGTGTTTTTGCCATGTCTTCCTTCAACTGTAATTTCTCTCTTATCAATTGGTGCACCCACACAAATCATATATTGTTTTTTTCAGCACAAGTAGGGCTTTCATTTGAAACCATATTAAGCTGGGTATTACATTGTTTTGTTTGAAATAAACTGGAAAAAGTGGGGAAAAAATGAAAAAAACGAATTTTTTTACAGTTTTGTATACATACAAATTGTACACACATTGAACCAATGGGAAAAAAACTATCCCAAATATATTCATTAACTTGTCCTGATTTGGAAACCACCCAACATGGCCAGGATTTTTATCTATTTTGACCGGTATAGGGCAAATATTGCAAGGCATGCATCACATTTTTGAAATGTAATTTTTTTCAAATTTGGCATCGTAGTCTAATAACTGCAATAGTTGTCACAGATACTGATTATACCCCCAAAATTATATGTTTATGAACAGTAGATAGGTCAAGGTGTACAACTAGGGTCATTGTGACACTTTTCAAACAGGGATTTTATCGCCAATTGCTGCCAAATTTTGAGGTATTTTTATATTTTTTTGGTTTTTTTGCATATGTTGCAATGTTGCTTTAGATTTTATATTATATTTTGTATAGAATATGTGCAACTGCAGAAAAAAACACCAAAC
>VKOC01000001.1:39518936-39566081 GCA_009364415.1 Spea multiplicata
CGTGTTTTTCCTGAACAGGTGGATACCCTGCTGCTGTTCACATCCTCTCCACCTGGGGACGAGTTTCGCTCAGTACTGCAGCATTACCGACGGGCAGTAAATGCAGACTGCCTGTGTGTGACTGTCCTGCCAAATGGTTTCAATAGGTAACTAAGCTTCTTTGTACACATTGTGTCCTCCTTTCTATTCACATTAATTTTATCACTAGAGGGTGATTGAGTGCATCTTCATGATGCTGAATTGCGGGACAGACTTCTATTATGATGACTAGCGTAGTGTGTCTGGTCAGTGTTTTCAGTAGTCCCACTTTGTGGACTTTGTATCCACTAAAATAGAAATATTATGTTGCTTTCTTTCTGCTCCTGTTATTTGTGTGGAAATATAATAGAGGATTTCAATATTATTTAATACAGTAAACCTATTTGTATTTATGTACGGAATCTTAAAAGAAAACCATAATCCTATTTATTGCTGCGTAAGACTGAGCCTGTTAGATCTGGTCATTCCAGCTCGGTAGAACTTTTGCCTGTTTGGCAGACAAGTATTACGGTATATTGGAATAGACACCTGCGGGTATAGGTTCTGTAATAGACTCAGTTCCTGTGCATGTAATGCAAAGGCTACTTGTTTCAGTGAGGCAAAGACTCCTATAATAATATTTCTAAGCAAAAACAGTGATCGTATTGTATTGCATCACATAATTCTGCTAAATGTCGACCTTGGTGTATTTATTTATTTTTTGCAGTGAGGATAAACCTGATCAGTACAATGATGTCACTCTTTGTGGCTTTACAGAGCAAGTCCTGCGGTAAGCTAAGCCCTGTGAAATGTAGAATATTGTCAAGAGGTACATATATTCTGAGCAGTCTTTATTTTTTGGTAGGTATGTGTCAGAGCGGGGTACATCCCGCCTCATCGATCATGTAGAAAATGTGAATAAGAGATTCAATGTTCCCGAAGACCCAGACAGTGTGAGGAAAAGCCATGCAGCACCCAGGGGGATCATTGTGCCTGCTCCAACACAACGGTATTACCGATGCCTTCTAAAACCGCATCAACGGCCACAATATATTTGTAAATCATTCCTGGTAATATCTATGCTGACGGCAAATGATGTGTGTCATGGACCTCCTTGATATATCATCTCTTAATATCTCAGGTGGCGAAGCATTCGCATCTTTATATCCTCTACGTTTCGTGACATGCATGGAGAACGAGACGTAATTATTGGCAGAGTAATACCAGAGCTGCGTGTCCGGGCTTCCCGTCATTATCTCTCCATAGAAGAAGTGGATTTGCGATGGGGTATTACAGAAGAGGAGGCAAAGCAAGACAGGTGGCTAAATGGCTCAAAGAGATAGGGGAGGCGTTTAGCCAAATAGTGTTGGGAGTTGATAAAACAATGTAAATATTGTAATATATAATATATATTTTCACAACTAATTTTATTCTTAATTTTAGGCAGTTGTATTTGTGTCTTTCTGAAGTCTCTCGAAGCCAGATCTTTATCGGGATCCTGGGAGAGCGCTATGGGCACATCCCAGGAACATATTCCGTGCCACTCCTACCCGAGTATAAATGGGTAAAATCATCACTCTTTGTATTGGTAGAACAATGAATCAAAAATATGTTTACCAAACGTTTTCAGACATGAACAACACAATTGTTTGTTACTAGCTGGAGTAGAATGTGTGTGTCTGTCTATTGTTATGATTTAGTTGAGGATTAGACATCGAATTTAATGACCGACATCTGCAGAAATCCAGGTAATTCAAGAGGGTTCACACACTTGTTATATGTACCATTGAGCTGTGTATCATGATTGTATACCATCATTTTGTCTTTACATTTGACGTTAAACTTGCCATTTCCATTCTGTAATCTGGATATCGCTTGCTCAGTTACTGGGGATGGAATGACTGCTTTGAAATTGCATTTTCGTAATATTTCCACAGTTGAAATAAAAATAAGTAAAGGTGTAATGGGCAACTGTAATCAATCCATCTCTAATAGATAGACTTCCGTTGTACTTAACTCCATTGCACTTTGTATAGGGGGAAGTTGATACATTCTTCATCAAAAGAGCTGTTTCATGGTTTTATGTATTTTTATACAATCGTTGTTTTTTATGTAGATAATATCTCTGTAGTATTAAATCAGCCTTGAGATGTCGAGTCAAACAGTATGGTCATAACATGAATGTTGAAGAAAATTCCCTATTGTCTTGTAGGTTCAGACGTATCCACCAGGACGTTCCATCACTGAGCTGGAAGCTATGCAGTTTTTGCAGAACTGTGACCCCAGTTCAAGAGGCCCTAAGGCTTTTTTCTACCTGAGGGATCCTGAAGTTATCCGGTATATTTGTGCTATAAATAACACATTTTTAATATTAATGAAGTCTGTGTGGCAATGTATAATAAAGGTAACATTTCTTCCATGGGTAGAAGTATAGAGCAAATATAGGCAGGGGATGTCCAGAGTGAGTCAAATGGTAAAAAATGTGCTGGCTTTGCGCACTGACAAAGGGGGGGTTACTCCTGTTTGTGTGCCAGTCATTTGTCCTTCTGCTCAATATTTCTAATAATTCCATTTTACCAATCTTACTATACCTGTACATGTCTTATTTTTTTTTTAATGCCACTCTCATTATTCAGTTCTGTGCCCAGTCGCTGGCTCCCGGATTTTGCAGCTGAATCTCAATATGCAGAAATGCGGATGCGCGACTTAAAGAGCAGGGTTACCAAAGAACCAACAGCCAGGAGCTATAAGTGAGTAGTAACGTATTGCTGCCTAGTCAGTCGGGTAGAGCACGGTTGTGAACCTTATCCCGTGTTGAATATTTTTTTTTTCTTCTCAGATACTCCAGTCAGTGGGGTAGTGAAAGAGATGGAAAGCCATCGGTGGCTGGATTGGAGGACTTTGAAGCTCAAGTGTTAGGAGATATTTGGCATGTCATAGAGAGAGACTATATCAGGGTACGTGACCTCATGTAACCTGTAATACAGCATCACTTCTACAGCTCTGTGCTGGTCATAAAGAAACAGCATGGGCTGTAGAGATCATTGTTTGTGACTTGGGACTCTCCTCTGTTGTAGTTCATATTGGAAGAGGTTAGGAATCCAGAACGGTTCCTCCCTTCTTATTTGCGCTGCCATAGTTGCCTAGCAAACAGTCACGTCTCTAATTTCTCTTTCTCTCTCCCCCTTTGTTTGGTATTTGTTTTCTTGGGACGTTGACTATTTCTCCATTGTCAATTTGTTCTTTTGATTTACAGGAACCATACATTTTTTTTCTATCCTCTTGATCCTATAAAATGTATTTTCTCTACCTGTGTTTGCTCTAGTGTAGGAAAGACTATATTTCAAATTAAATATCACTGTCAGTATGTGGTGCCCATCCTTTTTTTTTCTTTTTTAGGAAGAGTCAGATATCGTTGATGATGATGATGAGGAGCAGGAGGGTTTCCAGGAGTGGCAGGAGAGCATTTCTTATGCCAGAAAAAAGTTAGTTGTGAGCACATGTGCCCACATATTGTCTAAAAGTAAATCATCCCCAGCAAATGGACGAATGTTACTTGTTTGTGGACAACCTAGCCAAGGAAAGACTGTCTTCATGGTAGGTTTTTGCTTGGCAGAATCAGGAAGTAGGTCATAACTTTGTATTTTTTTGTTCTATCCAGCTACATCATTTGGGAAGTACCGTATTTATCGGCGTATAACACGCACTTTTATACCAAAAAAAATAAGTTTAAACCCTACCTGCGTGTTATACGCCGATAACTTTCTGTGCTGCACGATCTGCAGCCGCGTCTCCCGCACTTCCGGTTCCGGCGAGGGTGCGTGTTATACGCCGGTGCGTGTAATACGCCGGTAAGTACGGTAATATATTGAGTGTGGAAAAAGTACAGCTTACTTTGTAGAAAACTGAAGTACCAGTAAATCGGTTTGCATCAAACATCGATTTTGTTCTCATCCTGGCAGGCCGCCCTCGTAAAAGAACTGAGACTTGCACCTTCATCGTTGGTCATCTACCACTTCACAGGAGCCACCCCTGAAGCACGAGAAGCAGAGAACATGCTGACGCGACTCTGCAAACAACTGAGTTTGCATCTGCAAAAGGAGAGCTGCAACATTACCTCATACAGGTTTGTGGCTGTGAACATAAGACTTAAAGACCTTTAGAGTTTGGATTCAGCTCTATGGCTATTTTGTGTATTCTAGCTAGTGCTTCTCCTAAATCTGGCCATGTACTCTTCAAAGTAAGGTATGTCTTTTTGCCGATGATACAAAGATCTGCAACAGGCAAGATGTTCCTGGTGGAACAAGGCAAATAGCAAGTGACCTTGGAAGAATGGTTGTAACTGTGGCAGCTGCAGTTTAGTGTTTTTAAATATAAAATGTAATGTACTAATTCTGCACAAAAATCGCAAGACAGAATATAGCACTCGGGAGAAACAGAGAGGGAGGTGGTTTTTGCCCCTTTACAGATCTCTGGTCAGACCTTACTTAGAGTATTGCGTACAGTTCTTGAGACTCCATCTCCAGAAGGATAGCGACGTATTGGAGAGAGTTCAGATGAAAATGGTGAATGAATTGAAAGATAACAATTAGCATGAAGTACTAAGGCCACTGAATATGTATACCTTGGAGGAGAGAAGAGAGATGGGACAATGTAATAGAAACATTTAAAAACTTAAAAGGATTTAAGAATGTAGAGGATGAATGTGTATTTCAAAGGAAGAGAAATGTTAGAAATTCAAAGGTTTAGATGGAAGGAACTTTTACTTCAGAAGTGGCGGAGGCAGATACAGTGAAGTATTTAAACTCCAATGGGATAGATATACAGCTATTCTGAATATAATACAAGACCAAGGACTGATTAAGGTCTGAGTTTTTGCACCATGAAAAATGGGCAGACTGGAAAAACTGGTTCTTATCATTTGCCAAATGCCATGATTCCCAGCCACATTTGTACTGTGTTGCAATCTGCTAATGGTGATCTGGGGTATCATTGCCTGTGTCATTATCAACCTTGTGTAGACTAACCTGTCTGCTTCAGCATCATTGGGGAAATACAGAAAAAAAATATTTTTGTGAAACATAAAAGAAATGCGATATCTATTTTTTTCCATATGCTTAGGGCCCTTCGGGATGAGTTCCATTCTCTCCTCCTGTTAACGTCCCGGTCTTTGGGCCGGAGTGGCACATTGACGCTGCTGATTGATGGAGCTGACCTGTTGTGTGGAAATGCAGGGGAGCTCACTTCTGACTGGATCCCTGAACACCTCCCTAGGGTACAAATCATTTTAACCACATTTTAACATTATCGCTTTTATGGTGAAATGGGGGGGGGGGAAACTTAGGGATTTATTTTGGATACTAAAACTCTGAAATACATATGTCAGAAGAACCTGTTTTCCCAATACACAATGTATTAAAGGGCCATACCGACATGTTCTATCCATAATATAACACCATCATCCCATATTTACATAGCTTGAGTGTGTTTTATTCATTATCTTAATATATATTATTGCAGCACAAAAGCAATAATCTTTTAACTGTTCTGAAGATCGTCCTACATTTAATGCACTCAGGTCATCTGTTCTTTACTGTGTAAAATAGGCTGAGCATTCCAATTGAATGGGCTCATAATCCAAAAGTGATTTTTGTTTTTCCCTTTTCTTTCCCTTTCTTATTCTCCAAGCAATTGGGTATATGTTGTAGGTGATAGTCTTTTGGTGTCCAGTTGATCAAATATATTGTTTCCCCAGCATGTAAACCTGATTCTGAGCATGACTGAGGGCTCCTCTCTCTGCTGCTCCCTGTCCAGACGGAAGGACTCTGTGCTCATGTCCTTAGGGACACTAGAACCATCAGACCGAGCAGAACTGGTGAGGCAGAGGCTAGCTGTATATGGGAAGAAGCTGGATGAGTCTTCCTTCAACAACCAGGTGTGTGCCTCAGTGACCAAAAGGAAGCTAGCTCTAGAATACATCATATTGATTTGAAGCATCTTAAACACCCTTTGTGAAATATTTATTTTCCGTTTCAGATGCGTCTCTTGCTTATTAAAAAGGGCTCACGGGACCCCCTGTACTTGACTCTGGCGAGTGAGGAACTGCGTGCCAATGCTGTCTTTGAAAAGGCTGGTGTTGACCTTTTTTTTGGCATTCCAAATTTAGTAGTGTTCTCCATCTGTTACACCGACACATTACTTATGAAATACTTTTCTATCTCTGTTTTTGTTTCGGTAGCTCTCTGATGACATACAAAAGATACCAGCTACCATTGGCCCATTGATACAAAGGAGACTTACGAGCTTGGAGGAAGAACATGGGCCAACCTTTGTGACTATTGCACTAACTGCCATTTGTCTCTCACAGAAAGGTGAGCATTTTGGTATTCCAAGGTGGTAGGTTTGAGTGACCCTCATATTCAAAATTAGCATTATTTTCTTTGTATTGTTGTAGGACTGGAAGAGAGAGATCTTCTAAGGATCTTGAGCACACTGAAGAGTCTTAACTCTGTGTATACTGCAAGCTGGAATCAGATGCGAAGTGCAGCCACACATGCAAAGAACCTTCCAATGGCCAAATTTTCCTTCCTCCTTAGGGGTCTGAAAAGGTGAGATATGAGACTTTAGTTTTGCTGTACCAAAGCTCGTATGTGTGTGGGTTATTCTCATATATCATTTTTTATTACGATTTCTTCTAATGTGTCCCACATGATGATTGGTACCTTTTTTAAAGTGCTTTTCTGCAAGTCGGTGTGATTATTCTTCTCCATTATGCTATCTCGTCTAAGGTTCTGTTAACAAAATATCTTCACGGTAATTACACGGGCTGACAGGCTAAAAACACAAAGATCCTTGGAACTAAAGTAAGGTTATGATCTTTTGAGGCCATCAGATTAAAAAAAATGTGCTTCATTTCCAGTGTACTTGGTCTCTGGAACGTTGATACAAGACTTTATCTCCCGAAGTGCCTGCTGAGAGACGCAGTGGAGAAACGTTATTTTATAAGGCCAGATGTTGCACAAGCTGTTCACCTTCTCATGGCTGGTGAGATGTCCTAGTAGTTTTCAGTGCGTTTCCACGTGTAGCATTCATGTGTTTTGTTGGAAAAATGATCTCTTCACTTTCTGATAGAAAATAAGCACAAATATTGACAGTATTTCATAACCACACATGTATAGGGACCGGAATTCTATATGGTAAGTAAAAGTAACTTTCCTAGATGATATGGCTCCCACAGTCGTGGCATTTGACAGATCATACACTAGAAGAAGACACTACAGCCATCATAGGTACTTTAATGCATATGATGACTGTGTGGTCCTTTTACCTTTTTGTGGTGTCTGCAGATATCCCTATATGCATTTGCCCTCTCCCCCACCCCAGCAGGAGCCTGCAGTAGATGTGTATTTACCATCGGTCAGCTCCGGTGCTGGCGGATTGAATGCTCTGAGCCAGAGTCTGTTCCCTTTTCTGCCACTGATTGGCTACTTGGGGAAGACGGAAGCTGCATCAACAGGGCTGCAACTTTTAGGCCAAGTTCAATTTTGAAGAATGCAAATAAAATACTCACATAGAATTTTAATGTGCATTCTTCTTTAATGGGGGTGTCAGAGTCATTAAACTATCCCTTTTTTAAGTGTTGGCTGACACTATTGGGTGCTCAACCAAGTCTGTAAAAAACATACTGCGTAATATTTAATTTATGGTAATTTCTCCACAAAACTTACCAGAGTTACCTATTTCTCTTTTAGCTCATTTTTGGACAGTGTGCTTTCCTGAAAACCCTGAATCCAACCCTGTGCCCCCTGCTGAGTGTGTGAGTGAGCTGTCCTATCACTTGGTAAGTTCACTTGCTCTGTAAGCCTGTATTAATGATACTTAATGATCATAGTGAGATCAAAATGTGTGTAGAAAAGTATAACGTCATAAGTTCTCATAAATTTTACTTACAATTCCCCTATCATCATGTGAAGTTCTTATGGTGTTTATTTAACGTGATTCTATTGTTCCAACATTGAATGAGTACACTTATGATTGATAAGGCATGCACCAGCTGGTACTTGAGAATTAATAAGATGGTGGTAGATGGCTGGAAGAGCATCCCAGCAGAAGTAGTAGATGTTAATATAGTGAGAGAATTTCAGCATGTAACTGTCCTGAAACATCAGAAAAAAAGGCAGACTAGATGGGCCAAAATATTCTTTTTTTTGTCTGCAAAATCTATGTTTCTGTATAAACCGAGAGCTTATTTACACTATGGGTTATTTTATGTGACAAAAAGTTTAGAAGAAAAACATAAAAATACAGATCTGCAAAGGTTTGCTTGCTCAACATGCGAGAAACTGCAATTCTTCCTTTGTCCTGAATAGAACAGCACCTTTAACCAGGGGTGTAACATAGGCTCCCAAAATTTTTCTGGTGCACAAATAGATCCTTTTGCTGCTGGGACTGATGACATTTGCTTCTGATACATTTTGTAATTGTTTTATTACCAAGCATGTGCAAGGTGTTGTTGGTCACTTATTTAAGAACTAAGTAAAAGAAGATATGAAAACAACCCTTCTTGATTCTACTATATACTACTATATTATGTTCCTCAAACCAAGGGTAGATGATTTTGTCTGTTAAGCCTTTCTTGATAAATGCGTGAAACCTGCGGATGGTTGAGTAAAATATTTCTCCACTTCAGCTGTGCAGTCAGCAATTGCATACTATGGGTCACCTGCTTGCCCATCTTCCCTTTCTGCGGACACATGCCACACTAGGCCTACTACCCCATCTGTGCCAGGTCTACAGCCATTACGGTGAGTATATACTTCTCCCAGCATGGGAATAAAGCAGTGTCATTAAAGGCTTTCCTTTGTGAAGCATTCTGAAACACAGCTCTCACAGCCGTGTCTCTTTAATTTTGTGCTGTTGTATAGTCGAGCCGGTCTCCGGCAAGCAGGCTGAGGCCAGCTGAAAAAAGTTTGATGCCATGTGTGAAATGCACGATGCCACTTGGACAAACCTATTATAGCGCAAAGCATGTTTGGCTTTAAACTGGGATAAACATATCGTTTTCCCGCCCTTTGTGTTTTCATTTTAAATGCGATTCCATGTTTTTCTTATAGAGAAGATAATTGCTTGATGGGGGAATGGCGACACATTTTATTCATTTTCTTTGTGTCTTTAATCATTATTACTATTTTATAGACAAAGCTGTATCAGAGAAGACCTCTTCAGGCCAAGATCGCCAGAAATTGCGTGAGCAGCCACCGGAGCCATTTGTGGGGGAATTCAGGGAGTTCATTCAGCGCTCTCTTCCTATTCTTTCAAGAACTCCATCCCTGTTTTATCAGCTGGCCTTAAATGAGCCGGACTGCTCCCCAGTGTGCACTCAAGCCCAAGCTATTGTGGATGCCCGGATCTGCGAGGATACCCAGCTCGTTATGAAAAGACGTAACAAACCAGCATTCGTGAATGTTTGCTCCAGGTCAGAGACTGGGCTGCAGTTAATTATACGTGGCTTTGCAGTTAGATAATGGGTGGACAAAAAAAATCATGATATGCGTATCTCTGTCTGGAAGTTTCATTTCCGAACACTGAAGTATGTGAAGCTTAATATTGTAAAGCTTAAAAGATGCTGCCCTCCTTCTATCATTCACAGCAAATCAATAGAGGTCCCCTCTTCTCCTGGCTGTGCTGCCCTGAGCTCTGAGGGAAGGCTGGCTGCAGTTGGCACTAGTGACGGCAATGTTCACCTTGTTGACACAGACAGTGGCAAGGTAAGAAAATGTACTCCTGTTTACTCTGATCATGATTCTCCTTGTATAATATCACATGCTAATATGGTGTGATCATAACTGGGTTCTGCTATGTTTCTTGGTGTAGGAAGTAAGAATTCTTCACAGTGGCTGCGATGGAGTGTCTGCTGGTGCATTTATCACCGCTGATATACTTTGTGTCTCATCATATGATGGAACCCTGGAGATATGGAACATACATGATGGCTGCCGGTAACAGCTCTGACCTTTCTGTCTGCATTTGTTGGAACTATGCTGCATTGTGAAATATCTGAAAATTGAATGTTCATTTTGTACGGATAGTTATAACACGATGATTATAGTAATGCAAATTTAGTAAATGACAATTTTTTTTCTTTGTAAATTTTCCCAGTCTCCTGACAGTACTGCCAGGTCTTTTGCATATGTGTTGCTTTGTATGTTTACAAGAGTGGCAGGATCAGAATTGAGCCTTGCTGTGACCCATTGGCATGTTTGCTTACTGAACGAGCTAGAATGCCAGATCATGGTAGGGTCCAAGTAACAATGCAGATTCAAGGGATTGTAAGTATTCCAGTGCTCCAGGAGTTCAAGGAATATGAAGGATAAAGAGATTTTAGGTAGGGGAAGGAGCAGATATCTTACATATTTATTGGTGATCATTAGCCGGTATAGGAATAAAAATACATGTTTTTCTGCTTTTGTACAGTAGGTGCATGATAAGCATATTCTACTGACATATTTTGTATTCCTTTGTTTACTGTACCATAAATGAAATGTCCAGTAAGCAGCTGTCCTTGAGTGCACTGAACATTTTTTGAAATGTTTGAATATTGTACATATGCTGTATAAGATATTGTCTTTTGCCTTGTTCAGCTATAGATTTTATAGAGTGTAGATGTTTTCTCAAAATATGCTGGATGTTGAGGTTTAGGTCACAGCATCTAAAGGTTCCTGGGCTTTGATCAAATAATTCTAAAAATCAGGCACATGTGATTTAACATTTTGGGATATTTGTTTTATTCAGTTTCAACCTTTCTGCTTTTAGCATGCACAGAACTGAAGCACACAGAAGGATGGTTACAGGGTGCTGTGTTAGTGCGGATCATAGACAGCTCCTGACCTGCTCTCTTGACTCCCAGCTCAAGGTGAGTTATGTCAGACGTGTCTTATTGTGCTTGCTGCAACCCTGTGTCACTGTCTTATCGATCATTTTTCTTCAACCCTCATAAAATCTGGAGTCTGAATGTGGAGTAAACTCACCCCCACCTAAACAGTTCCACTCACCATATGTTTTCTCCTTGGCTTAGCTCTGGGAAACAAGCCGTGGTTCCCTCTTGAGTTTCACCTCTTTCCCGAGCCCTCTGAATTGTGTGGCGTTTCATCCTAGAAGAAATGTAGCTGTGGTGGGATCCTGGGATGGAAATTCAACGGTGCTGAAATTGGACAGTTGGAAAAGAGAAGCTGTGAGTACCTCCATTAGTCAGTAGACTACTCTCCAGCTTGTAGCCTTTTTAATGTATTCTAAAGGTGAATCCCAAATATTTACCGCCAATGATTTTTCCTTGTTCTTTAGATTCTTGGTAGTGGCTCCTCTGTTAGAGCAGTCTCTTTCTCCCTTGAGGGGAACATGGTGATATCAGGGAGTCTTGATGGCTGGGTGTCACTCTGGGCATGGGAGGCTTGTGTCCAGCTTGCTCACTTCAGAGCCCATAGTGGTGCTACTCTGACTACAAGCTACCTGCCGCAAGGAGAACAGTTATTGACTGGGGGAGAAGATGGCAAGGTAAGCACCTACCATTTGTATACAATTGAGAATAAGCTGTACTGAGTCAAAGGTGTTTTGGGCAAAATACATTCCTTAGCTAAAAGGTGAGGTGTAATCCTCTATTTGCTTAACAGGTGCAAGTGTGGTCAGGTGGTCTTGGAAGGATGGCTGGGCAAATACAAACAGAGACTGCACAGTCTCCTGCACTATGTCTTGCCATCTCTCCTAATAAAAAACTTCTGGCTGTTGGATATCACTCGGGTTCTGTCTCTATCTACAATGCTGACTCGGGTAAGAATTCTCTCCCAAAAGAGCTGAGGTTTTAGAACTTCAGTTTGTCTTTATTTTCATCAGAAAATAGATCTGACTTGTCTGGTAACAGATTTGACACCTATAATTGTACCTGTCATCATAGCTTAATGAGTTGTTCTAAGATTTTAATTCTGGCACTTGAGAGCATATATCTGACTTAGAATGTTTTATATTTGCCTATGCCTGCAGCAGACCGATACCTTTATTCATAGATGGTGGAGGTCAAGGTAATCGGGGTAAAAAGACTTTTCGAAAAGTTTGTCCTCAAAATGTTACCTTTTATACTGCCTGTCTCTGAATGCTTCTGCTCTTTTGGCAGGTGACCTTGTATCACAATGCATCTTTCCTGATGTTGCTGTGGGGGCTGTTATATGGCTCTCGGACAGTAAACTGGTCACTGGGAGCTCTGACAGTGTGGTGCGGGTCTGGAACATCTCACCTGACGAGTCTCGTTGCAAGTTTTCTCTTCGTGGGCACAAACGCGCTGTCCGAGCCCTGTCGGCCTCCTCTCGACTTTTAGCGTCGGCATCTGGTGAGCATTCTATCCGCTGGTCAAATGTTAAGTTATTGCCTGCGAACCCTTTAATGCTATTTTTTTGCTTCCTTTTAAATCACATCTGTTCCAGCTGAAACATGTTTATTTTGGGACTTAAGACTTGCAGTATTCCATCCATTGCTTTAAATGTAATGGATTCCTGCATATATGTTGATGTTGTTGTCAAATAATATCCTGTGTGCCGCTTCTGAACGCATGTAATATATTTGATTCAAAAGTAATGTCCGCTGTATGTTATCGCATCGGTTAAAAACTGTGTGAAAGCACCTTCTTACTATATTTTTTTCTGTGGTTTGTATATTACTGGTATTTGACTAATAAGACATACATTTTTTTCTTGTTTCAGAAGATGTTTCAGTTTGCCTCTGGCAGTTAGAAGATCTGCTAAATGCCGTTTCACCTCCTGCCCCGGTCTCTGTTCTGCGAGGTCACACTGCTCCAGTTACATGCTGCTCATTCAGCAAGGACGGGCAGTTCCTAGCTACTGGAGGACAGGATCGGGTGAGAGGAGGAGAGGGGTTAAATTAAATGTGGGAAAGTGAAATTGTGCATGGTTAAAAGATATTTACTACCAAGGTTCATAGGGGTTAGGAAGGAGTGAGCAAACTAAGGCAGGATAGGTAAATATGGTAACATGAATGTTGTACGTGGCTGTTAGAAAGACATTGGCATGATAAGTGATGGAACACCGAAGAGGCCGATTATTTGGTAGGAGGCGCTGGTGGGTTTGAATCGCCTTTGTCTTGTAAGGAAAAGCTAGAAGACCGGTTATATGAAAAGTAAAGTAGATGATTAAATAGTGGGTGGAAAGGGCACCACTATCTGTAGGTACAGACTTATAAATAAGATGTTTCTTTGTGGTGTGGGTAGGCTTTGGCCTAAACACTGTACTAAAAGGTGTTAAGTTATTACTATATCTGGTTGTAGATAGTGATCTGAATTTTTGCCTATACAGCCATCAACTTGCAGTGCAGGTATAATATATTTCAATTGGTAGGGTGCCTACACAGGTGTGAACACAAATGATTGAGATAGTAGATCTTAAACGCCTAAATACTGTCTTTCAGTCTGTGCTGTGCTGGGATGTCACCGTAAATCCGCCTGTCACTGTACATGCTCTGTTGTCTTGCCATAAAGACTGGGTATCTGACTGTGCCTGGACTGAGGATACGAAGTTGGTAAGACGCAGTAAATATATTTTTAATTATTATTTATTTATTTTATTACTTTTTTTTGTCAGATTGTGGCCAGTTACCAAAAAAAATATATAGAAATATGTTTAATTTTGAGAGTGGGGTTTAGAAAAGTGAATTTGTGTGTGCGTCACATTGTACTGAGCTATCCCAGTGGGGGCGCTACTAACACAACCCCTAGGAGGCTACTATTGTAGATATGCCTTGAGGAAGAAGTCCTGCCACTGTGTCTACTAAAAACAATCCTCAAAGAAAACATTCATTGTGTGTAAAGCTGCCTAAAGAAAATTATTAAATAAAAAATGCAATCTGGGGGCTGAAGGCGCTGATGGGATACCTAGCCCTGTCAGAGGAGAGTCCTGAGAGGGGCTGGCTAAGTGTTACAAATAAATAACGAGAGACCCTGTTTCCAGACAGGACAAAAGCAAAATCAATTTGGACAAAACTGTTTCGTTTTTGCCTTGTTTGTTTTCTGGCAACAAATTTTGTTTTCCGATCGTTCGGTTTCACACAAAATTCAGAGGGCTTTTTTATGCAAAATGAAATTCGGAGGCGTTTCCAGACCAACTGATATACACATCCAGCAGCATACTATGGGACTCAATTTCTCCCAAAATTGGACCATTTTGATTAACTGACCCCTCAGAGTAAGGAAGGTGATAAACCAGCAGCATTGCGTATACACACCCGGCCCCTTGGTACAGGACGCTTAATTTCCCTCAAAATTTAGAAAAATATTTATTGATTCCTCAGAGTAAGGAAGGGGATTGAGTTGCAGCAGCAGAGTAGGGCAGGGACTGGGCAAGTTCAAGCAGACAGACAAGCAGGCTGAATTTCCCCAATATTTGAAAAATCTAAATAAGTAAGGAAGGAGATAGAGCAGGAGCACTAGAACATCATTCACTTTGAATCTTGAGTGCTGGGTAGCCTAATTTGGGCAAATTAACTTTCAAGCCATATTCTCCACAAGGTGTAGGGAGACCTGTGTTCTTTGGGGGTTGAGTTTGCCTGTGGAGGTACTGGCATTTCTTCTTCAAAGTAGGCTTTGACCATTTCAGAGGTGGACTTACATCCTTCTTTTATTCCCCCATCATCTGCTGACTTTCCTTCATGTTCCAGTTAAAGGGAATTTAAGGTGGTGCGACAGGGGAAGCAGTAGTGGGAAGTGAGGGCTCTCCTTCAAGCACCTACCTTTTGACATGCCCCTTGAATTGAAAATGTTCTAGCGTAGACCAGTTCAATGGATATCTTTGCCCCACCTGTCTCTCAGAATCAGAAGGCTGAGGCCTCACCACGCCCTTTGCTCTGGCTGCTGCTGGTGGCGGCTGTTGTGTGTTTGTTAAATGCTGCCAGTTTACCCCTTAAGAATAGCTGCTGTCATGACTGCGGGTACTGGATAGCAGCCTCTGTGCAAGGACAGGTTCAAGCTTAGAACTCAACATTGGGCAGGCACTAAAGAGTGGCTCCTCTGTGGTATTTTTTGCTTTAGTGAATAAACTTAAGAGTTTTTTAATGGCGTCTCATATTTTCAAGACTTCAGAAGTTCTCATGACGCTTCTATGACAGATCGGCTTTTAGTGAACAAACTAATGTTGCAAAAGTTTAGGTAAGGAGGGTAGGAGCCTCCTACCATACATTAAATATAAAAAAAAAAATAAAAAAAAATATTTTTTGCGTTTAAAATAGCACCAGGGTGCCTGTAATAATCGCATGCGGCCTATATTCGAGGCAATAAGGTATATCATAAAAACAATCACTGACTTCTGCAGTAATCGGTATCTGAATTTTTTTATTTTTTTTTTCCTTCTACCTACAGATTTCGTGCTCAGGAGATGGGTCTGTATGCCTCTGGGACATCACACAACAGCAATGTCTCTTGCAGTTTGCAGGGCACCAAAGTGCTGTGAGCAGTGCTATTTGTGTGGTATGCTTTTATCTACTACCGGGTCAGGGAACGATCATATTCTTCCCTGACCCGGATTTTATAGCTTTTGGTTTTGTTTTTTCACCATCACAGGGAAAACATGTGCTGTCAAGCAGTAGGGATGGATATCTAAAGGTGTGGAATTTAGAAGGTGTTGAGATTTCTAGCATCCCAACCAATCATGGGCAGATTTATCAAAGCATCGCATATTTGGAAACCGATGAAAATAGGGGTGAGTGTATACCCAGAATAACTGTTATGCAATGGAATAATAATCTGCAGACATTGCTGAAGAAGCTTATCAGGATTGGGTATTTAGAAATGCATATGACCTCTGCTAACAACTTGTGTTCTTCTTTTAAGATGATGCTGAGTTGGTGGTTTATACAGCAGGTTCTGATGGCTCTGTTTTAAGGTGGAACCCATTACAGGTAAGTCTTTTTAGGAAAACTATGCATACAAACAGTGTTATAAAAGAGATGTATGTAAGATTCTGTGATTCTTGTCCATTCATCTAGATGGACAAGGTACAAACACTATATGGTCACGGGCATGCAGTGATATCTTCATTAGCCAGTCCCAGATGTAATGCCATTGTCACAGCTGCATTAGATGGCTCAGTACGAATATGGGGAATGCCTTGCAGAGATGGTATGTATTTGTCACTGTAATAAGCAATGTATTACTATGGCTAGCCATATCGCAAACCTGTAGGTGAATAGAATGCTCTAAAATGGTACATCCTGCATGTAAACCAATTGTAAGCTATGTGACTAATGTTCATCGATCCTGTGTGTTTCTCTCTACACAGAGCATCCTTTGCCTTATCGTCACGTTGGTGCAGTAACAGCTGTTGCATGGTCTCCAGACGCAGAGCTAGTGGTGTCAGGTGGAGAGAATGGAGACCTTGTGGTGTGGAGGAACCAGAAGGTGGTGCTCTCTGTGCAGGTAACACAAGTTTACCCAAGTTGAGGGATAGATGTCTAATTTTAAATGAGTCTACTCTGGCCTGTAATTAATTATATTGTTACTTTGTGTTACAGTGTAGCAAGTTTTGTATATCTTCGGTCGTGTTCACCGCCCCACGCTCATTCTGTGTCGTTTCCAGTGATAACAAAGTTTCCAGTTGGCTCCTTTTATCTTGTAAAGGAGATGGCTTAAGGTGAGGATGTTTCAGGAGTGACAGAAAGTTAACACACAGTGCAACTTGCCCTATTACAAAACATGACATCTCTCTACCTACAGACTCAAGAAAGTGTACAGTGTAGAAATGGATTCCCTTGTGGTCGCTGCACATATTACCTCTTCAAACCGGGTGCAGTTACATACAGTGTCTGGGAAAATATATCTCCTGGAACCAAAGACTGGTTTACTACAGGTACTTTTGTATTACTGAACCTAGACTGCAGATATCGTATACCTGAATGTGGGAAAAGGAATGGTAATTTTTATGTTGCATTTCTTGAAACAAAACAGTGTTTCTTCTCCTTAATGCAGCATGATATGCGGAGTGTACTAGATACCAGTTTCCAGCCACCACCAGAGCAACTGGAGCCTGGCACCATTGTCACAGTATCAATACCCGGCTTTGGTAAGGACTCCTTCACAAAAATAACACTCTTAATATTTCTTAGAGAATATTTCTTATGTGACCATTCTTTTATATGAGGCTTGGGTGTGGCTCCTTTTCCATGCTTCATACGTGGTCTTTCTCATTTTTTACATGTATGCAATTGAAATGTGTGTAAATGTTTTTTTTTTTGTGTGTATATAGTATATATATATATATGTGTATATATATATATTACATACACCGTATTTGCTAAAATATAAGACAAGGTTTTTTGTCTTGTATTCGAGGTCATCTTATAGCCACTAGCCCAGACCTCTGAGGAGTGAAACATGTCAGGGGGGCTCTTTGTTTGAGTTTTTAATAAGCCCGTGTCACTGGTCATAATTCTATTATTCTTGTTGTTAGGACTGCAGCCATCAACAGTATATATGATGTGATACTATTAGTGTTATACGACTGTGGGCATATGCCCTCGTGTAACAATAACGTATACCTTTTACGGTAGGACTGGTGTTTTTAAACATCTTTTTTGGTTATATCTTTTAACAAACACGTTAATAAAAGTGATGTTGAGGTTCGATTATAAGACTAAGAACCAGTGCTGCAGGGGACCTGAATCTTCCCCTCTGGCAACCTCCGCTGCTGCCGGCACTTCCTCCGGAGCTTCTATGACAGAGCGCTGGCTTGACATAACCTTCCGGTGTCCATCATAGAAGCCCAAGTGGAAGTGCCAGGCAGACGCGGATGTTGTCTATGCACATCGTAAATTTTGCAAATGCAGTGTGTGTGTAGTACATATAATTATATATCATTTCTTCAAGCAGATTTTTGCTGTTAGCTTGTAGTAATTGGCTATTTTGCTTTTTTTACTTCCATCATATGTAAAGGCCATCAGCTTTTTTTTAATGAAATTTAGTGCTTTTCAGCTGCTTTCTACATTGACCTTTATATTTTATTCAGGCATATGCGACTCAGCTGGAGGGCTGTGGCTGCACACCACGGGGATCAATGGTTCTAAAGACGAGGCAGACAAGTGGAAAAGAATACAGGTAAAATTACCTTGTGTGTTTATTTTTTATGTGCAACATCAACTCCCAACTGAACACTTGTGTATATGCCTTAACACAAGCTATACCAATGAAATAGTGACAAAGTAGATGGCTACAAGCAAACTCCTATTTACACTGTACATGCCTGTTTTCTCTATTTTACTATCTGTATACCCTGTATGTAAAACAGCTTCTTTACTTGGAAACAAGTGAAATCTCAATGTATTTTTCCTGATAAAACACTTTCTAAAAAAAAAATAAAACTCTGCCTAATATGATTTTGCAGATGAAATTGTATTTTTATATATCTTATTGAGCGTTCAATCATATCAATGACAAAAATAAAAGTCTGCATAGAGAATCGACATTCCTGATATTTGGGAAGCTATAAATACATGTTATGCAATCAAGCACAACAATTGAAGTGTTTGCCTACGTGGAGCAAGTTTAGGGAACCAGCTTCTCAGCAATCCCTCCAACAGTCAGCTCACACATTTAGATACATTTCAGATAGATAACGTCGTTTGGGGGGCGTTCCCATACAGAAGAGGTTCTAGACTTTCATTATAGAAATTTTAAAAAAGTTCCCCCAGAGTTAGGATAGTCAAAGAGGTGCAGTAGTAGAGCACTGGGCCTGGACACGCAGACACTAATACATCATAGGTACATGCAGCCCGGTGGAACAGGACTGGATTTCCCCAATATCAATTTTTTTTTTTTTTAAAGGATCCTGCAGAGTAAGGACGGTCAGAGGTTTCATTGCACCTCCCCCCAACACATTAATCTGGTTTTGGTTGCAGTATAAACTGATTTGTGTGCCCACTATGTAGGAGGTGAGAGTAGGTTCTCACCCTATTGAGAGTGTGCCTTGACGTGGCGGGTGAGCTTAATTATGCTTTGGCCAATTCATGTAACCAAAACCTCTCATTTATATTATGTTTATATATTTGTTGCCAACTTTATTAGGGTAAGAAGCGCAGACAGTATTTTGTTTTTTGTATACATTGTACAGCCAACACACTGTATTTGCAGCATGCTCACACTGTTTGGTAGGCCTCATATTATACATTTGTATTATTTGAGCCTGTGACTAGCTTAGCGCACCGACATTTTTCTTTTCCCTGTTCACACTAAGTATATAATGTTTTTGTTCTGATTATTCCTTGTTCTCAGATTCACCATGCATCTGTCTCTTCTCTGCTCGCAACTGATGGTTACGTTGTTTCAGCATCAGCTGACAGGACTGTGAAGGTCTGGGAGTATGACCCATTCAGACAGGTGTGTGCGCATGTTCATGCAGTAAAGGCTAATACAATAAGGGAATTTAAACATGCATGGGATCTGGTTATCCTGGATCTTGATGAAACCAAGGACCGATTCTGAGTCCTTACATCAGAAAAAATAAATGGTTCTTATCTACTAGTCTGTTTCCATTGGCTTATCCTGCCAGTGGTCTGTCTACTTGTGCTAATTTTAACATGTATTTTCAGGTAGGAGTTTTCCATTGCGAGGGAGGAGTTACCAGCCTGTCACTCGCTCCTAAACTCCAGAGCCAAATGGCAGAAGAGTTGTGTCAGATTGCCTGCGGAGATCAGTATGGAAATGTCTATATCCTCAATTGTATTTAAAAAGTTGAGAAAAATGTAACTTGACTACATTTAGCATATCCTGGCAAATGTAGCCTAAATGTTAAGGGCGTGTTTACATACAGTACTAAGGATCTGGATAATGGTAATAGTTACAGTATCAATTTATTCCAAGAGATTAAATGTATTTGCTAATGCAGTACTGATTCACAGAGTTGTCTAAAATAAATCCACATAATAAAGATTGGTGTAAAGATTTTTTCTTTATCACAAAGTGCACACAGGCACCAGCACAGCTTATTTCATCAACACTAACTGTGATACCTTTTACTCAGGAGAAACTTTAACCAACTGACATTTCCTAATGTGTAGATAATGCAATAAACTGGCATTTCTGCTCATTGTTTAGTGAATTAAGCCCACGTCATTACATTGAACATTCTCTTTATTGCGGGTTACAAGGCAAGACTGAAGACACATCAGACAATGTTCCTCACAGTCATCAGTACTCGGTATTTTGTCTGAATTTTTAATACATAAATATACAACAGTATTAGAATTCTAGCAATACATGAAATTAATGCAATAAACTAGGTCCTTATGAGACACGTTTTAGAATATCTTCATAATAAGTAGATAAAATGATCAAACCAACATTCTCCAACAAAGTTTCTGTCCAATCAACAATGCTTGAGGGTCAGGATTCAAATTGCTCTAGTGAGATATATATCAGACCTAAAGAAGCAGTCTATTCCAAGATTAAAGGAGTTATATAGTCCACACTCCCACCAGAGTGCTTTTTCACCATAAGGATGCATAGTTGAAGCGCACTTGTAGCAGATACTTCATCCGAACTTGGTTTGGATTGTAAACAATGTATTCATTGTAATTGAGGGTGTAACCAGCTTCATTTACGAGTCCTGTGTCCACAAGGGGCCCCAGTGGGACCAATGCTCCATCACTGCAACAAGTATTAGTTTAATTTTAGATTATTGGCTAATGGTAAGGAGTGTGTCAGGGTTTATACAATGTAAAAAGTCAGTGCATTTATTTATGTAGCGCTTTACAATCAGTCGGTAGGACAAATTTAACATTACAAACTATAGTAAACTGGTACGAAAGGAGAAGTTGGCCCTGCTCTTGCAAGCTTAAAATCTACATACTTTCCTTTCATGTTGATGAACCCTGCCTACGTCTCTCCATACAAAAGTCTAATAAAGTCCAACAATATTGCGCTTTCAATCAAGTTCTTTGGTTGTGAACCACTAACCAATAGAGCGCTGGTCTGCAAAGGAAAAGGGGCCAAATGTTCTCCAGCCCTGTTAAGATTAGCAGTGTAGCCACCATAACCATGGGTAGTTTATCATGCTGCACTTGAGAAATGGTGCTTTCCACAAACAAGCTTACATACTAAAGGAAGTTGGGGAAAAAGTGTAATGTGGATTTCTACCCACAATGGCTGCACATCTAATAGATTTTCAGTATGTTGCATCATAGATGCAGTATTTAAATTATAATTTGTAGGAATTTGGCCCTCAAATAGTGATTGGAAAAAACGTATTCATGTTGACGAGCAACAAATATCAGTGTGTTACTCACTGTGTGATGATGTTCTTTGGGTCAGGGATGCTGCGACCTAAACCTTTAGTGCTGTTTTTTCCCTTCAGCTTTTCTTGAGCGGCATAATCTGCAACCAGGAGCTCATTACATTTACCAAGGGCCACCTGATGGTAAATAAGATGGATAACATTGTTCTGTTACATTTATTTATATAGCACCGCCGTAAAATAAAAATCATAAACTGGTACAAAAGGAGAAGAGGGCGAGCTTACAAGTAAAACAGTAGGAGAGCACTCCTTGGATGGGGATGAGCTGGTCGAGCCATCATGATCTGTTGAGGTTGTTCAGATGGCTTTATTACAATGTTGGCTGAGTGTTATGAAAAGAGGTTGTAAGCTTCTTAAAGTGGGTTTTCAGGTACCCTTTGAAAGTCGCATGCGACTGAGAAAGTCTGATAGAACCAGGAAGGGGTACAGCACAAGTAATTTTAGTGACTGCGGTCTCTGTGAAATACTATACGATAAAGCCATAAAGGTTAACAAACTTGATAACATTTTCCAAAACAGGGCTAGAGTAGGAAGCATGTGACAATACCTCTGATAACAACAAGATCCCCACATTGTTTTCACGGGTAGTAAAGCAGTAGTTTGCACTCTTCGAAGAGACGTCAGCAAAGTATATGCCTTTTCCAAACTGTACGCAAAGGGAAATAGATGACTTTGTTTGAAGCAGCAAACATTATTTGTAAAATTTTGATTACGTAATAAACCGCTCTGGGTGACTGCCGATTACCTAGTCACTAACACTCACCACTCCTGCTGTGAGCAATGTGATTTCTCAAAAGGCTGATAAAGGAGACCCTCGAACATTTCTTCCTCACTACAGGAGCGGTGAGGAAATATTGCTTTGTTCACATATATTCTCAGCTAACCTGGACAGCTGCAAATGCACCTTGTTTTCTGAATAATAACCATCAAATAAACAGTTACCGTATTGGCCCGAATATAGGCCGCACTTTTTTTTTTTAAAGTGGGGGTACAGCCTATATTCGGGGTCTAGCTCCCGATGCCCGGGACATGCAGTCCTGGGCGCCGGACAGGCAGCGGGGTTAGGATACAGATCCCCCGCAGCGGTGCAGGGGACCTGTATCCTACTCTCTGATACGCTCAGACAGCCTCCCCTGCCGGCACTTCCCACGGGAGCACGGGAGATTGTCTAAGCACATCGTGCAGACGTTCACCGGCAGCGGTGATGCGAGCATCAACAACTCCTTCTGCACGATGTGCTTTAACAATCTTCCTTGCCGGTACTTCCCACGACGGAAGTGCCGGCACCGGAAGTTGAATACGCGGTATGCTTAGATGTCCCCAGACTCTGTGGATGGGGACATCTTGGGGACAGAGTGGCAGCATATCTCGGGGGGGGGGTGGAAACTTTTTTCTTCTAACTTTTAGGGTGCAGCCTATATCCGAGCCAATACGGTATTTTAAATGTCTTGTAATTTTCATAAGATTATACAATACATATTGACTGGCTATTTAAAGCATAACAAGAATGAAGACTTCTCTTTATCCCTGCTACTGATACAATGATGCACCTCCCAGAAACAATTCAAATGTACTGTCCGATCAAACAAATAACCACCTCTTAAAGCCCTTACCAAGCCGAAGAGCTTTCAGTACTATGTATTCTCCTGCTGAGACAAATATCACTTGTGGCGTTTAAGTACAAGAATTAATGTGACATCACAAGTATGCAAAAAAACAATTTTGTCTTACCATATAACCAGTGACTGGAGCCTCCGGTGGAGCAACACGCAGCCCTTGACTAAGAATCCCAACCCAGTTTGACAGACGTGATCCGTGCCACAGCAGCATCCTATTCAGAACATGACAGGATGACCTTGAGTGATGCTGTAGATTATGTTAAGTGTCTAGCTAGATCCCCATCACAACTATTTAATTCAACTAATCAACGCATTATTTTAATCAATGAACTTGTGGTATATCCAGAGCCATACTTGTCCTGATCTCATACATTTCCAATCTACACTTGTTTTACAACCTAACCCCCCCCCAACAAAAAAATTGCTAACATATGCAAACAAGCGCACACATTGACATCCATCTATTATCTCTAACCTGTTTGGGATATCATGTTGGAAGTTGCTTTCCTCCCCTTCTCTCTGTACCTTGAATACATCCAGCAGGGTCATTGTGTAGTCATTGTGCGTAGGAGCATGGGTGCTCTGCAGATAGCTCTCAATAATCTATGAAACAGAGCAAAATAAGGGTACATAAAATAGTGGTACTGGTACAATCGTAGCACATTTTGTCTAACGTAGGCACTTCAGCAAAAGGAGTAATACAGCTTGGGTGTTTTGTACCTGAAAGTCGTTGGATGTCTTCTCCAGGGGCTCAAGTGAGCAGTGCAGCTGCCGATACTGCCGGTCCACAGGATGCTCCAGAGAACTAAGTTCCATACTTGCCAGCTTAACTGCAATCTGGATGTCCCCCAGAGCCTGTGGAGATAAGGGAATTCTTGTCTGTTCGGATCAATCATGTGAGCCTAGAAGGAGTTGTGTATCAGTTTGCAACAGTAGAAAAGTTAAAAAAAGAAAAAGACAACGAAACAAAGAAAACAAGAAAAGTGGGGAAAGCAGCTTCTAACACCCAGAGCAGCTTCTAACACCTAGAGCAGTTCCCAGTGCTCTAGAAAAAGACAAGGGTCTTAGGTACATTTTTAATATGCTAGGTACATTTTTAATAATTATATGAATTCCCTGCAGTTAAAGGGATGGTCTAATACGTAAAATTGTTTTTTTTTTAAATATTATTTTAATGCATGGAAAATCCAAAAATAGACTCCAATATATAAACGAGTAGGAGCCCAATTATTTCTATACAGAACACAAATCCTTTTTATTTAGGAAAAGCGTGGGACAGATAAAGCAGAGAAAACTGAGTCTGCAAAGACATTGGTTGACAGCAGGACAGTTGGTCAGAGAGACAGATTTGTGCCCCTACCTCCAAGAGGCACACTTTCACAGCAAGCTCCTCTTGGGTCCTTATAAGAGGTGGTGTCCGGAGCCTGAAGCGGTAGACAATATGTGTTTAGTGTCCTTTTCTAGATATGCATAGACAACTTCCCAAAACAGATCCAACTAGATACTAACCCAAAATCATGGGGGATACGGGTGTAAAACTCATTACATGCCTCCAAGAGTTCTCTGCCAAATTTCTGCTTTTTGATACAGTTCTCTATTTGCTGCAGAGAGCAATACCCAGCACGAATTTGCTCTACAGTCAGTTTTCCTGTTGGACACAGTAGGTTTCGTCATCTGATTAGAAGACAGTATAGCAAAAAGGATTAAGAAGCAATATGAAGTCTGCACAAAGAAGCAAGAAGGTCTCACCCAGAGGTGCTTTCTTGATATCATATTTCATCTCTAGGACGGTCTGCTCCATGGCTTGTAGGTTACAGATCAGCCGGATCAGTTCCTGGAGTCGCAGATCTAACTTGGATTCTGGTTTGGGTACATCTTCTTCCTTCACTACTTTCTCTTCTTCTACCTGTGGTAAATATCAGACAGTTATTGTTATTAAGTTACAGAAGAGGTAAATGTATGCCACATTGGGTGTGCAATCACAGATATACAGGAATTCAAGCATTGCTACAGAAATTCTGCTTGCTCTATGACCCTCAACCCTGGCAAAAACTGCTGAATGAAACAAAGTGAGGTATCTATTCAATTTTACATACACAGAATACCTCCACTATATGTGGTATATATATCCTAGAATAATCATACCTCTGTCGTAGAATTATAATCCATCTTCAACATGTCATATTTCCCAGGAACTTTTTCAAAACTTTCACGTTTAGACCATTCATTCTTTGTCTTATCAAAAAACCTTAAAATAATGATATATTATTTTAGTCATAAAATAAAGGATGGAACATTAAATGGTGTAAAAAGTTACACTTTAATTAAATGATGAATATGTGGCTCATAATATTTGCAAAAAGCAGTTTAATAATCTCACTTTTTTGTAAAGATATCCTTTGCTTTCTGGAGATCCCCTCCACAGGCTACCAGAGAGTTCTGTCCGATTTTTCCAACTGAAAGAGAAATGAGTCTCAAGTCAGAAAGGAAAGTCCAGTCCTAGCTCTGCAATGTAGTTCAACTGAAAGAACCATCTAATTTGCAAAAGAAATACCGATTGAGTCCGGGAGTGTGTTATACAGGCTAACAGTGTGATTTGAATCCAGTGCCATTCCATTCCAAATCATGAATTTGAAAGTTCATTTTGAAAAGTGGATGGCTCTGATGTGACTTCACAGTAGGGAAATTTACATTTAAAAAAAAAAAGGTAATTGCTTAAATTAATTGTAATGTATACAGGTTCAGAAAATGCTTAATTGAAGCCATAGAAAACCCTTCCCCGTAATCCCTTAAGGACCAGGGTTGTTTTACAATGTTTTCCAAAAACAGAGAAATGTTTGTGTTTTTGTGTTGCGATTAGCTTACACACACACATTTTTTTAGGACAATTAGGGCTTTTTTAAAATAATAATAATTATATACATAAATATACATAATTATATACATTTTTCATGGTTTCAGATAGAAAAGCTGCGCATTATTCCCCCCCCCAATGTTTTTTTTTTTTTTTTTTTTGCACAGGGTATATGCAAGTGTACGAAATCACCAAAATGCATTCAGCTGGCCCTCCAGATTACAGAAATACGATAAATGTATAGGCTATTGTATAATTTTGGAGATCTACAGGGCACACATACACATACATGACATGCTCAGTTCACTGCCCGACAGCACACAGCCTGGGAGGGCATGGTAGTCACACAGAAAATAAGTTAAATGACATAATATACCAATCAAACAAAGTTGAGATTAAAAAAAATCATAAATATTTAAGCCTTCTGCTCATTTTGCTAATTTTTCTGGGCTACAACTCGCATCACCTTTATCATAACTCTATCTGAGGGTGATGGAAGTTGCAATCCAAAAATGGTTATCAGCCTCACCATAAGTTTAGTTTTAGTCAATATTGAACTGGTACGTTCATTATATGCATAGAAAAGCTGTTTTGTATTGTAAGTCATCGAGTAAGCCTGTTATTTCTTTTTCTCTATTTAGCATAGAAATACAAAATAAGCACACAAAATACATATGTTAATACAGTAATATGATTATATCACACCCCCAAATCATATTTCTTAATCCAGGAAATAACCTAAATTAGTCTACCAAGGTATACGATCAACCAGATGACACCTCACCTCTTCCCCAACGCATCCATATGCAGAAGCTCCTAGCACAGTCATCTTCTAGCAGCTGTATCAGGTAGAACTTATTGTTGTTGAACTGCAGGTTAGTCTGAAAAGGTGATAAAAGATTATAGAGGTACAGTTGTACTCAAGGGTTTGCATACCCTGGCATAAGTTGTGAAATGTTGGCATTGATTTTGAAAATATGATTGATCAAGGAAAAAAACTGTCTGTTATTTAAGGCTAGTGATCACATAAAGGCATTTATTATCACATAGTTGTTTGGCTCCTTTTTAAATCCTAAAGATAACAGATATCACTCAAATGGCCCTGACAAAAAATACATACCCTTGAATGTTTGGCCTTGTTACAGACATACCAGGTGACACACACAGAGTTTAAAATGCCAATTAAAGGTTAATTTCCCACATATGAGGATTTTTGAATTGCAATAAGTGTCTGTGTATAAATAGTCAATGAATTTGTTAGCTCTCACACGGATGCACTGAGCAGGCCAGATACTGAGCCATGGGGAGCAGAAAAGACCTGTCAAAAGACCTGCGTAACAAGGGGAACTTTATAAAGATGGAAAAGTATATAAAAAAACTATCCAAAGTCTTGAAAATGCCAGCCACTACTGTTCAAATACTTTTGAACAGTAGTGGACAATTGTGGGGAACTTTTGATTCCAAGTCAAGGTCAGGTAGACCAAAAAAGACTTCAGCCAGAACTGCCAGAAGAATTCTTTGGGATACAAAGAAAAACCCACAGGTAACCGCAGGAGAAATACTGCGCCAATACCACAAAAAAAGCCCAGTTACAATATGCCCGACAACACCTTGACACACCTCACAGCTTCTGGCACACTGTAATTTGGAGTGACGACACCAAAATAGAACTTTATGGTCACAACCATAAGCACTATATTGGAGAGGGGTCAACAAAGCATATAGAGAAAATAATTTCACCCCCCACTGTGAAGCATGATGGTGGCTCACTGATGTTTTGGGGGGGGGGGGGGGTGCGAGCTCTAAAGGCAGGGAATCTTGAAAAATTGATGGCAAGATGAACACAGCATGTTGTCAGAAAAAAATGGCAGATAATTTGCATTCTTCCACATGAAAACTACGCATGGGATGCTCTTGAACTTTCCAGCATGGCAATGACCATAAGCGCTGCGGAGATCTGCAACTTAGTCTTGTAGTCAGACCTCTGTTTGAAACAGTTTGAGTCCCTTACTTCAGGGAAAATGGCAGACTAGATAGGCCGAATGGTTCTCTGTCATCAAATTCTATGTTTTTATGTTAATCGCAGTCAGTCCCACAACTAAATACTCTCAATCTTCTCACACTAAGTAAAGACCACAAATACGGCAGTGTAAGTGTTATAAAATAAAAGTAAGCCATAATTGATGTTAGATGTGATGTAATTGAAATTTGAAAGTTTTTGTTCCCATGAACAAGTCTCCTTTCAAAATCTCTGAACCGCTGCTGTTGTCACTTGGAACCCTGTGTTGTATCTCAGGAAAGTTTTAACAGTTATGCAGTTCTATACATTTTTAATTATACTGCTAATTTGATTGGATGTACAGCATTTTAAATTAAAAAATAATTATGTTAAGTGTGCTCACCTGGTTTAATAAGACATCATATATATCATCTCCTTCACAGTATACATGAGCCTAAAAGAAAAACAAAGACAAACAAACAGGCTAAATAAGACAATGTGCAATACGACACACAGTCAAAATAAATATCTATCTAGATTTTATATATACATACACATGCCTTGTCGTGAGAAAAATGCATTGTCATCAAGCTTGCTACTCATGTATTTGTCGAGGGAAAAGTTTTAAGTGTCCATTCACTACCAAAATGATGATTGGTATAAAAGTGTGTTTCTGTCACACCACTGCACATAAAAATATAGACAATCAGAGTCTTGCTTCAGACCAAAAACCTAAGGCCCATCAATTCTACGTCCATGGTTCACTTTGTTTTTTTTAATCTGCACCATGACAAGGCTCTGAGTTTTGCGGTACATCCAGAAGATTGTATTCACATAAACATGCAACTGCCTTCTCTTCTGTGCAGATGATTTTTTTAACAACATTATAGCAGGGCTATAAGGAACTTCTTACGGGTACTTGTGCTAGACAGCATGCATGGAAGTTTAAATGCACAATAGTTTAACGGTAGACCACAGATTACAAATAGACTGCATGCTAAATTTGCACCAACAAAATAACAAATTACATGAGTAAGCTAAAAGTAAAATATGGATTGCAATGATTTAGAAAAATTGGGAAAATGCCTTAAGCTTTTCTCGTTTAAGAGGTTAGTTTGGCTTTATGATTACTAGTAATTTGTTCTGAAATTTTATAGTAGTTGCAGTTTGAACATTGAGCAATTTTTTTCAAATTTATCTGTATAACAGTATTTAATGTACATCATTGCTTTAGAATTCTATTACATGTATAAGTAGGCAGAATACCAGATCTAGTAAAACTCTGTATGTTTAAGAAATATGTACCTTTCCCAGCTTGCTGGTGCATTCGGGGTCTACAGGAGCTTTGCCTTTCAAAACCAAGGTCCTAACTTGTTCTGCATACATAGAGGATTGGAAAAGGTTATAATTAGTGCGCACTGGTAACAGAAATGAGGTAGAAAAACACAAAGTGGAAACCCAAAGTGTGCACATACACAGAAAAGGGGACTTGCTTCACAGAAAAATATCACAAATTACTATAAATAAATCTACACATCTCCCTGTATAATTGGTATGTCTGTATATTCTAAATTCAGGTGATGACCAAGTATACTTTTCTGGAAAAAAAGGATGTGTTAACTAGTTTGGATTTTTAGCACAATGGTATAACATTAAGTGATAACCACCGAGATCAGCGTAAAAGGAGGAGTAATCTGTAAAGAAAGAAAAACATATTTATGGCCTACCTTTGCATTCCTCTGCTTCATTCTTGACGCTTCCTGCATTCTTGCGTACTCTCTTGCTCAATGGTCTGTTACTGATATTTTGATTCTGTTGATCGGTCTCTGCATCTGCTGCCCCTAGGACAATCATTAGGTGTGATCAGAAAATCAGAAATTACATAACTAGCTATCAAAATGCCCCCCCCATTACAGAAACCCATTCTCTAATTAAACTACCGTAGTTGATGCTGCAAGAGTGCTTCATACTGGTCCCCATTTTAGCAATGTAGAGCACATACCAGATAAACAACGTTGAATGTTCCTCTTGTACTGGGTACTACAGTTCTTTTGAACCATGGCCTTAAAGTCCATGTTGTATTGCCGACCTCCTAAACTGAGAGTCACCAATTTGGTATCAGAGTGAAATGCTGTTTCCAATGAGACACAAGTGTCCGCATCATAGGCTAGCCAAACATCTTCATCGGACTGCCACTGCCACACAAAGACTGAAATAGATATAAATAAGTGCAAAAGTCATGGTTTTAGAGCACTTAAAGTTGCTAAACAATTTATAAAAGGCAAAACTCACATTGTCCCTGCTCTTTCACAGCTAATCGGATGGGTCTTTGGAAGCCACTTTGATTATTCTTCTGAATCATTTCCTTTAGATCTACCTGTAGAGAAATCCCCACAGCAGGAGAGACCACCACAGACTGCTTGCCAGAACTAGTAAAACATAAAGTTACTTAGCAGATTAGCATAAATGGACTAACGCACAGGCAAACAGGCCACAAGCAATTGCTAATAGGTCCCCTTTAGGTTAGTCAACATATATGAGGTAAGTTAACATTATACGGTCATGAGACCCTCAAATCACGGGTGTGTAAAGTGGTTTCAAGACAAGAAAGTTGCACAGGTAAACAAAAAATGAGCACCTCATAATTTGGGGCAATAACTTTTTTTTACTGTATGACCCTTTCCCTGATGGCTGTCACTTATGTGAGGGGTCATCCAGTAGCCATCATGATTATGAGATCACTCCTATTGGTCACTAATGATCATCAACAGCACACTCCAGATTTGCTCTGCAGCAGTTTTCAGTGGTACAAAGCAGCTCAATAAAATACAATTAAATACCCTGTGGGGAGGCATTAGCCCCCCCAACAAAATATACTTAGAAGTGCTCCTTTTTTCTATTTTTTTTGTAAAGGTCTTATTTTTATAATAAGTTATCATGATTAGGAACAAGGAGATTTGGACTCCCAAGAAATTCAGGGGTTAATACATTACACAGTCTCAGTATGTAAACACCTCCATATTGGTACTGTGAGTGAAAGGTACATCATGGATTTCCTGTGGATACTATAGATATATGATGGGTTTCTCACCTAAATGCCAGGTTTAACTGAGTGTTAATCTGAGGAGAGTAAACCAGCCACACGTCTCCATCACCTTGCCATTCCCAACGTGTCTCAAGTTCTGTTTTTACACCATTCTCATCCTCTGGCTCAGTTTTCACAACAACCTCTAAGTCAGGATCTGCCTCAGCTTTCCTCTTCTGCGCAGCCACTACAAATAAAAAGGGACAAGCCATTTAGAGTAAATACAAAACAAGTATAAGGAGAAGGGATATAACACTGGCAGCAGTCTAACAGGACAGTGAGGAAGACTCAGAAAAGAAGATATAAAAAAAGTATTTCTACTTCAGAGGCCAACTAGTGACTAGTCAGATGAACGAAGGAAAAAACATCTGGAAAAATGATGTTTTTGGAAGTGAATGTCGGCAATGCAAAATGTAGAAAAGTAAATACCATAATCTCAAAGAATACTGTGCCACCTAATCCCTTATATGACCACGACTGGACAATATTTCAACCCAGAGGGTCTTTGTTAGGCGGCCCTGAAACTGAAAGGGACGCTACAACCATCATATGTTCTTTAATGCATATGATAGCCAGGTGCCCCCTTTAAATGTTTTATTCTCTCATGCAAATATAGGTGGGATTCATCAGAATCCCCCTATGCATTTGAGCTTTTTGCCTGCAGTCCAGCTCCTTGGCTTGGAGGAAATGATTATGATTTTGCTCAATGCTCCAGCTCACACAGAAATGTAATAGGTGTCTTACTGGAGCACAGAAAGAGCTTCCAATGAGAGCTTTGCTATCAGTGGTTGGGTGCTGCATTCTACAGAGGAGGTGTCATGCTGCAGCTCTGGAGCTGCAGTATTTTAAGAAGGCGATTACTTATTATTTACTTAACTTTAATACGCATTCTACGCTGGGAGGCTGTATTGGACAACATCCTATTTTAAAAGACGACAGGGCCACATGTAAAAGGTAAGGTACATAAAACATTGCCATAACCAGTCTATTAGGTGGGGAGTTTTGGTTTCGACTCCCGTAAATCAGTATTCATTATGAAGGGTCAACAATGGCAGGTTTCTCCAACACGAGAAGCTGAGCTAGCCACGTAACGGAATGGTCGTCACTGATTTAACTATACATTGCATGGAGCCGTTATAGATGTTCTTGCCGCAGACATTCATTAAGGTCGGCTCTTCATAAAGTACAGTGAAGTCAAGGAGTTGAACCCACAACTCTCCTGTAACCTCTCCCTTTAGTGAATAAACACAAAAGGCTCAGCCGTACACATTGGGGATAATTTGTTAAAGCAAGAGATGTGGTTTTATTTCCCTGCTTTACTTTTTATTATAAAGGGCCAACATTGGCAAGTGTCTCCAGCAAGATGGGCTGATCTTTATTTAATGAGTGAGAAGACTGAAGATTATCACTGACTATACACGGTCAGTTGTGCTTTTCCTTTAGAAGTGGTTCACCTGGTTATTCATAAAGTACAATGAAGTAAACAAACTAAAATCTCTCATACAAACTCGCCTTATTAAATAGACCCCTCGTGAGCACTTTTCTGTTGATATGAAATCCCCGCCCTGGATTCTGCTATCGCTTACCAAATTGTCACAGGTGGATTTCAAAGGAGTCTAGGGAATGTGTGTTAAATATTCTGTACCCGTGCCAACAACCCTCCCTCATCCATCATTACTAGTATAGATACATAGTAATTGCTAGCAGATGAGAACCATCTAGCCCGCCAAAGACTCGCATCTTAGCAGATGAGAACCATCCGGCCCATCTACCCACCACAGACTTACATCTTAATCAGTCCTTGGCTTCATGGTTTAGAACAGCTACGATAGCAAATAGCAATAAAGAAGTTTATTGGAATTAAGCCATAATGTATACCTATGGCTTGATGTAAACATTTTCTGTTTAGAAGGTATTGCTCGTTTGCCCTCTATGTTCACGTTTATGTATATTGGAAAAGCCGCACTTCACCACATATTCGTTGACTTTATTTCAGCAAAGTTATTTAATAAAACTAATACCCTCCTCACTGCCGTTAGTTGTTCTGTATGTGAGGAATAGCGGCTTGCCACGACTCCATCCCCCTTTGTGTCCCATAAGAGATACGTATGCAGATACACCTCACACTTGTGTACTGTTACATAAATAGCTTCTTCCCAACACTGTCATGCGTGTTGTTTCCGTGTAGCTCCTGAACGGATTCTCTCACCCTGGGGCTTCCGCTCCCTCTTTGCACCTTCCCTTCGCCGACCAGACATTCCGCCCGATTCCTGAGGCCGCCGTCTAAAGTCAGTGTTTCCCTGTCGCCGATTAAACTACAACCTACACTGATTGGCTGAATTAGACGTCACTTTAGCGCGGGGATTGGTTTTCTCCCGAGTCAGGTTGTGGTTGGTTACTTTTGAGAGGGCGGAGCTCCAGAATGGAAGCGTTCTAACTGACTCTTAGGTCTTGAACATACGTAGTGTGATTGACACATCCGAAAGTAAATGTGGACATCGCTAGGCCCGCATCATGTTGTTGGCGCGTCTCCGGTTGCGACAGATTCGGGTGAGTCCTTTTATTTATGGTAATCCTCAAATCACCTACAACACAGCGTGACATGGAAAGCACATGTATCCAAGCTCCGCCTATATATTTGAATATTAGTCGCAGTGGCTTCTGGGTATCTGTTCACGCACTGATGTCTTCAGTTTATTTTAATTCTTTTTTTTTTTTAAATCTACGCTTTTTTGTCGTATATTTGCTTACCGTTAACTACGCATATTCGCATAAAACACAAACATTGATTGTCTATTTTGTCACTATAACTGTTAAATACAAATAGAATTTGTGATATATATACTGTGCATCCAGCATCAAACGGAAAGCGGAAGGGAAGCTCAATGATGAGGTTACGTGCTGAGTGCGTCATACGTCACTCCCAAGCCTCCTCCGGGAAGGTCTGAGACAAGAGCCCATCGCCGCTCTCACAGAGCGTCACCCCATGTTGCGGGTGAGTGAGTCCCCAGCAACCCCACGTTGGAGTGGACCGGCCCGTCATGAGGAGGAGACGTATGCAGGAGAAGCTGCGCGGGCAGCCGAGGAAGGGGCCGGGCCACAGACCAAGGTCTGCACCCCTCTCCACAAGCCGCTCCGCCTAGCCGATGCTGTCTCCTCCCCGGGCCTTGGAAGTGGCTCATGGCTGGCATAGATAAGTCCAATGGCTGAGGCGAGGCAGCTGCACGGGATGTGTGCGCGCCTCGTAACCCAAGTCAGACTACTCTCCCACCGCTGCTTTTATTCACATATTAAAACTATACTTTATTATATTCAGAATGTTCTTTATAGACATGCAAAGGTTACAAGTTTTCACATAATTTAGTGACATTAGTATAGTGTTATTTTATTGCACCTGTCTGAGCATTCTGGAACCAGACCTCAGGGCCGTTTAACTGCCCCTTAAATATAAAGGGAGCATTTACGAATATACTAATTAAGAAAGCAAATTCTGACAGAATGGGATAAGAAACTCCAAATAAGTGGTACAGCATGGGTGAAATCATGCACATGCAAGTCTGAAGAGGTAACAACAATAGAAGAGATGCAAATCATGATAGCAAAGAGGGCAGTTAAGAGAGCCTTTGGATATGAGAACAGGGCCTTGACTTGTCGGTGAAGAGATTGAATTTAATTGTGGAAGGTGTAGGGCAGGCATGTCCAATCTTTTTTAAAATGAGGTCATGAGATCTATATTTGGGCAACTTATCTGTGGGGCCTTATCAGTCCGGAAAGCGGGCCGGACTTTGGACATGCCTGGTGTAGGGGGTCAGTGTAGGCACTGGTATAGTGGGGCAGCAAACATAGTCTGGTTCAGGACAGGATGGATTGGAATCTTGAAAGGCGAAAGAGGCCAGGGTACAATAATCCAGGTGGATAATACACACAAAGTGATGGATTTTTTTTTACATTTTTGATTGAGAAAAGAAAAATTTGAGATAATTTTCTCCAGTAGAGGTGGCACGGTTGGATGTGATAAAGTAAAGAGCATCAAGTATGACACCAGGGAAACTAACTTGGTCTGATGGCAAGTCTAGTCAAGTGGCCTATTGGGCCATCGAATCAGTCCACCATCCATGCCCATCTTTTCCTGATTTTCTAACGCATATTGATGTAATGTGATGGCATTGAGAGTACATGAGTACACTAAAAAAAGTTATCATACACGGGATGCCTGAAGCCACAATATATTGCCACTAATCCTTTTTAACAAGATATGCAGAGTGAAAAAAGTAAATAACACAAAACCTTTACTTTTCCTCTCATTCATTTATAGAAGTGAGTTTTGTCCTCTGAAGTGATTACAAATTCAGGAGGGCGTTTTATCTCTGGATAAGTAAAAAAGAAATAGTTCAATTTATTTGTACAGTAAGTAAAATGCCAGAAAACAGATGACCAAATACACACACCAGGACAAGCTCTGCCACACCGATACCCAAACACACACCAGGACAGGCTCTGCCACACCGACACCACCAGGACAGGCTCTGCAACACTGACACCCAAACATACAAACCAGGACAGGGTCTGCCACGCCGACACCCACACCCGGACCAGCTAAGCTACAACAATAAAAAAATCTAAATATATTTTCCACACTGCTTTGTCGTTGACCCCATGAGTCTATACATCCCCCATACTACAGAGTAGTGTGGTCACCCTAATGCCCCCAGACCCTTGTGTATTGCCCCCAGCTAGCCCCACATTGTATATTTATCCCAGCCCCTCCTTTAGTATTGATTTATGTGATGCCCCCCACCAGCACTCCCTTGTGAATTAATGCCATTGATTGCATCCACATGATCTGCCCAACACCCAGATTAGAAGCATAGGACTTGCCACCTTTGCCCCCAAACGTCCTGCATGTGGCGTCCTAGCCTGAAACAGCCTCCATGTGGCATCGTAGCCTCAAACAGCATTCCTGTGCCATGCTTCCCCCTATTTACAAATCCATACTATCACACACATATTCATTAATTTACTCATATCACAGATACTTATTCATTCACAGAAAGGCATTAATTTCCTCAATCACTTATACTTGTTCATACACCCTCCCCCACCCTGAACTTGAACTACAGAGCTCCCGGTGCCGCTCGCAGACTTCTGCAGGGACGGGTGCTTTCCTCTGCATTGCTCGCACTCTGTGCAAGCTTCTCTTGTACCGCCCAGGGGAACCAGGAACAGAGCAGGGCCATGTGACGTAAATTCACGTGACTCCGCTGGCTTCCTGCTTCCCCTGGGCAGAACAAGAGATGTTGCTCACACAGTGTGTGCGAGCAACGCGCAGGTAAGCAACAGGGCCCCTGAGGAAGTGATTAGGCCGGTCGCAATTGCCCCGCATTAAAGACGGCCCTGTTGGGTGGATTGTGCAATTATCAGGAATTGTGGAGAGAGGGGTGGTAGGTTAAGAGCTTCAGATAATGGGACACCATCCATGATGCAATTGCTGAAAGAAAGTTGGTGAGGCAAATTAGAAGAGAATGAGAGGTCAACAAAGAAAGAGTGTCATCAACGTTGTACTGGAAGGCAAAGTAAGATATTAATTGTACAAGGTAAGAGTAGAGGCTCCAGAACTGAAATGAATGTTTCAAAGAACGAGACTCTAAAGGTACAGTCAGAAAGGTATGCTTTGAGCCAGGAGAGAGACAGATCATGGATGCCATGAGAATGTAGGTTTTATAGAAGGAGGGAGAAGGGGTGGTGAACAGTGTCAAAGGCTACGGAAAGGTAAAAAAATATATTCCACCATGAGATTATTAGTAATTTTAGTGAGGGGTGGCTTCTATAGGGGCATGCTGAGCGGTATAAGAAAGAAACTGAGTTAGGTTAGCTTGGATAATGGTTCCTCTCTCTCCCCCTTCTTACGCCACCTCCTTCTTTTTCTGTTATCTGGAGTCTACACTATTCTTATAAAGCTTATCACTTTTGGTAAGGTATCGGACATTGTTAGATCTCACGCTCCGTGGCTTTTTGTTCTATTTTAATCAATAAGCATTAGAATATGAGGTAATAGTAGATTAGGTGTTACATTAGTTCAGAGGCCAGAGAAGAAGACAGTAGCTTGATGGGAATTATTTGGAGAGATGGAAAGCAGAGGTATAGAGATGGAGTATGAGTTTGTAATACGCAAAGCCCTTGGGTAAAAATGATTACCTCTACAGACCTTTAGGGTTGTGTGAACACCCTTGGAAGTAGTAGGTGTGTGTAATGCCATGGCTGATTTGGAAGGCAAAGTTGTAGGTCCAACTAGCATGGAAACCTACTTATATACAAATCATATAGATCATATGTACTAAGTGAATTGTATATAGGCACTTCACAACATTTACAAAACTAGCCATTCAGAACAGGTCTTCTGATATAATAACTGGATTTATAAAATACTAATGAACTTCGCTTCTCAAAGACTGACCTGGAATACATATTATTCATGTGTATCTAGTTTGCCTGGATATAATTATGGAAACGGTCTTGGCATAAAAACTTCCAACAGTTTCCTTTTTAATACACACAATTCAAGAATGCTCCCAGTCCCTATATATTCATAAACTTCTACTCATATAATAATATTGCTTTGTCAGCCACTCTTTATAGTTCTTGCTGTTGACCTCATGTTTCTCATGTAATAGGCTCTGAGTTCCCAGGCACCCGGATTGACTCAGCTAGATAACTCCTCAGGGCTCCTGTCTCAAGTTCTTCATCGCAGACATCCAGGAATTATACGAGTGAAATTGGTTCGCTTACCGCAGGAGGTCCATAATGCAGTGCAGGTTCTGATGAAGGGTAAGTGCTGGTTGTGTTCATAATATCGTGGCAGGGTATTCATAAAATGCAATATATGAGGAGGGGGTTTATCAACAAAATATTGCATGGATTGTGGAGAACCTCAAAAGGATATTTCTGGGCATGTGGGCTTCAGTGGTCAATATTTATTATAATTTATACATTTTCTAAAATGCAACTATATAAAATGTATTTTTCTATGCATTCAGTGTAAAGCAAAATTACCATGTGTTGACACAATTTTCATCTATCAAACCAAAATGAAGGCTCCTATTTTTATTCCTTTAACGTATCAGATTTGTATTTAGTGGGCAGTGGGATATACTTTATGCTTTGAGAAGTTTGTCCTTTATCTGTATTTAAATTAAAGGGACAGTTTGACCACTTGTTCCTTTGTTCTGGTTTCAGAATGCTCAATTAGACAGGTCGAGGAACGTGTCTCAGCGCTGAACAATTACTTGTGGAGTCGAAAACGGCCAGCTGAGGAAAAAGATTTGAGGGGCCAAGCTGCAAAGCTGGAAAGGAAGTACAGGGAGTCCATATCAAGCAGTGCAGGTGACTGTGTGATGGTCAGAGAAATTCAGTGGTTACCTTTGCATATTCCATAAGACCATAAAAAACATGTACTGGCAGTAAGGCCACTGGGTCTGTGTGCAGAAAGAAAATCACTCGGCTTGTCCCAGTCTGGCTATTTATATAAATTGTTTTATTGTAATGTAGAATAAAGTTTACGCAAAAGTAAACCGATGTTTTGTAACAGCACAAAAACATTTACCTACCTGAGTATTTCTGTTGTAGAGATTTCTACAGACAATTGTTGTACAAGGAGATTACAATTCCACGTATTGTTACAATTGTAATAATTACATTTTCATATTAGTTTCCAAATCTAAAGTTATATTAGGCCAAAGTTCTTTATAATCATGTTAATAGGGTGATTTAGACAATTTTATAAATAGATTTGTAATGTTGTCCATACGCCATTCATTGGGAAAGAGTTTTTTAAGTCTACACCATATCCATACCATATCCTTCTTAAGTTGAATGTAATGCTTGTTATATAACAAAAGTTACTGATGAAAACCATTTGAGGGAACAGTCATGGTCAACTGTCACTACAGGTTATAATGTACCTGAAGAAGAGACCAAAGTGGGTTTGATTGTTTGCAATCAAATATACTTCAGACAGCCATTAAATTCATCCGTTTGACAGAGCTTGCATATTTTCTTTCTCCTGCTAACCCGATTCAGCGCTTTACCAGGAGACCATTATCAGATGGCATCTGCTAATTGCATGCTAATTTGGGATCGCAGTTGTATATTGTCATGGTAAAAATATTACCAGAATAAAAATGTGGGTACTAACTAATACACCTTAGTCAGCTAACTTAAGTCATATTGTACAAAGTCATAACTTACAAACACAACAGGAGGTGTAACCTTGGTGTATCTTTGCCAGATGAGAATGATTCCCAGCAGCTTGAGAAGATGAAAAGCAATGTATTGAGAACTCTGCGGAAGAATGTATATCACTGGCAGCCTTTGAGGTGGGGAAGTCCTCTCTACACACAAAGACACATGTTGTAAAAAAAAGGCATATATTAATGTTTTGGGGGTTATTCACTAAACTGTAAACTTACAGGACAGTTGTGGTTTCCACTCACTGTATTGAGTATGCATGATCAAGGGTCATTCCAGTTCGAAAAACTAGCACTAGTGTAGAATAGAAAACAATACAGTATTTTTTGACAATTCATTTTTAATGTAGCTTGTTGATATGGTTGCTTATTTGAAAGGGTGAGAAATGTTAGAACAAGAGGTCATGGCCTAAAACTTGAAGGCCAGAGGCTTAGATGTAACAGTCTCCCAGCAGCAGTGATGGAGGCTAATACAGTGAGGGAATTTAAGCAAGCATGGGATAGACATAAAGCTTTCATCAATATAGGACCTGTCCAAAGACTGATAGGGGGTTGAACCCCTTACATCGGGAAAAATGGGCAGACTAAATGATCTGAATGGTTCTTATCTGGCATCAAATTCTGTTTCTCTGGTTTCTACTTCCTTCTATTTTCACAGGCCTTACTTCTGATTAGGGTTTTCAGCTGAGGTTGGAGTTGTACCAGGTTTATACAGAAGCTAAAAACTTTCCTTACACTTTTGTAGTTCGCAGTTAGCAGCCAGTTCCAGTTACCGCTGAGTTTGTGTTAGGAGTAGCCAAGCTAATAGTTTAACTCAGTATTCTCTAACTTTCTTTGTGCAAGGGATATTTTTAGTGAACAGATCCATCATAATCTGATGTATGGCTGTATTATGTATTTACACAGTGAGTCTCATTTTGTTCCTGTGTAGTTACACAGATGAACTAAGTTTGGTGTATTTAGTCTCACGCTTCGATGGAGGCTTTGCTGCGGTAACAAGAGCCCTTCACGAGGTAAGGCAATTTATTAAAACCTAAAACCTTTTCGCTGTCTGATCATTTTCTCTATTTCCTTAAGATCACAGGCTTCATTGCATGCCATCTCTAGAGAGGCAAAAATGTGCTCTCACTGAAACTATGTATTTAGTGCTGGACTATTACTACTATTCAGTGATGGGAATTTTGAAATACACAACAATTTGTGTTATTTACATACACACAAGGGAGACTGAGACCATCCAGGGCCCCAGGCAACAAAAGGTCGTGGGTCGTAGTGATGTCCCTCCATTAGCCATGCCGTATCATGATCACACCTCTTCCTGGTTAAGTCCCTCCCTTATTACATGTATTGTTACACATATGTAATTTTTTAGTATTTGTATTAATAAAAAATAGATAACTTTTTTAAACAGTGTAAACATTTTTTTCACAACATCATAAAAATATAATTCTCATTACACACACACATATATATATATATATTTCCCCCCCACACTTTAAGTCTTTAAAGTGGGGGTCCTGGATTTTCCTCTCTAGCAGCCGGTGGACGTCTGCGCAATGCAGACAACCACCACTGCTTCGGCACTTCTGCCATGGCTTCTACAGTGGAGTGCCGGCGTGACATGACCATCCAGTGCTCCACCATAGAAACCCCAGCGGAAGTGCCGGGGAGAAACAGAGGTTTTCTGTGCGCATTACCAGCTGCCAGAGATGAGGATCCTCCACAACGCTGCAGGGGACCTGGATCCTCATCTCTGGCAGCCGGTGAATGTCTGTGCGATGTGTGCAGACATCCTTTACTGCTGCTGGCACTTCCGCCCAGGCTTCTATGACGGATCGTGCAGACATCCACCGGCTGCCCCCGCTAGACACCAGGGAGTCTGGGGATGCATTGGTAAGTCTGGGGGGGGGGGGGCGGCAGAGTGGCATATCTGGGTCGGCAGAGTGGCATATCTATAAGTAAGGTGCATTATGAATTAAGGGGGGCTTAAAATGGCTATTGGTTTTCCAAATTTCTGTTTGTATATAACATACGCTGAGTAACTGCATAGTAGATACCAAAAATTTTAGAATACATTTATTCCTGTTTATTAGGTAAAATACCATTTTATCTCATTCCACTAATGTGTATTTATTTCTTTAAAAAATAGCACCAAACTATAATGGTGCGGGCTATAATCGGGCCAATACGGTGTGTATATATACATATATATATATATTTATATATACTGTGTGTATATATATATATAATATATATATATATATATATATATATACACTATTGGGTACCCATCCCTTCATCCCAGGATGTCTAGAGTGAAGGGATGGGTCCTCCAAGGGGTGATGGCAGATCAGGGGACTGGTGGGCCCTCAAAGGGGTGTCTGGTGTGAAGGCATGGGGCTGTAGGGGGGGGTGACAGCATAAGTGTATTTTATTTTTTCCCAGTTTTGGGAGAATGTGTATTAACCCCTTCAGTACCGGGACGTACCTGGTACTTCCTGGTTAACAGTCACCTGTAGACCGGGACGTACCAGGTACGTGTCTCCCAAAAAACGCCCCCACATCACCACAATCGCGGTGATCGCGGGGGCGCTGCTGCTGCTGTCTGCCCAGGAGTCCTGGGCAGACAGCACAGCGTGTCTAAGCCCTCCCCCAAGCCTACGATCACTCCCACGGAGTGATTCTCTAGGCATTAAACAGCGATTGCAGAAAAATCTGCAATCTGCCACAGGCAGCTTCAGGGAAGGGGTGGGGGTGTTGAATGGGTCCCCACACAAGTGTGGGGACCTGATCCAACACCCCCCTGCTGCCTGATCGCTCCATGAGAGCATCAGTGCAGCGTTAACCCCTTCAAGGCATTGAAGGGGTTAATTCCCGTTTTTCAGGGGGTTCTGCTACTGGTGGTCTGCCTGGAAGCCCAGGCAGACCTCCAGCAGCAAAAACGAACCCCCAGAAGTCTTCTGATCAGCCCTGTAGGGCTGATCAGAGAGACTCCTCTCCTACAATCTCCAGTCCATTGGAGATTGTGTCCCAGCTGCCAGAGGCAGCTTCAGGGACAGGGAGACAGGGCTCTTTGGTCTCCACATGAGTGTGGAGATCAGCCCCCTCACCCCCCCTCTTCCTCAATTAACCCCTTCAATGCTGCGATTGTTTATGACCCCCATCGCAGCATTGCAGGGGTTAATATTAGTCCCCACAAGCTTGTGGGGACTAAATATCAATCAATGCTGTGCTTCAATGGAGCATCAGCATTGAAAGAGTTAAAAATAAAAAATAAAAATTAAAAAATAAATTAAAAAAAAAATAAAATAATAATAATAATAAAAAAAAATAACAGCACTGACCTGAAAGTCCAGGGTGCTTCCAGGTCAAATGCTGGGCTGATCAGATCGCTCCTGGCCAATAGGAGTGATCGGATCATTATGGCAGCCCACGGATGACCCTGCTCTACAAAGAGAGAGGGGTCATCTAGGGTAATTATGAAAAAACACAAATTATTAATAAATGAAAAAATCATAATTATTACCTGATCACTTGTCGGTGACATTTTAAGTCGCTGATTATTGATCGGTCTCCCTGATTGATGTCAGCGGCCTAAACCTGTCACTTACAAGTAATCTGATAAAAAAAAATATTTAAAAAAAAGTAAATGCGCATGTTCCAGTTTTGCCCTCATAGCTTCCTAAAAAAATGCATGAACCATGCATGTGAGGCCTTGTTGGAACCGGGGGATGTTGGTGAACAAAATGTGGTGTTTTCTTCCACTGTTGCACTTATGGTGTGCAAGAAATTCAGTGCAACATTGAAATGTATGCGTTAAAAACGCAATAAAATAATTTCCCTGTGAAGTTTGGCAGACATCAGTGAAGAAATGGCTAGCTGAAAACTGTCAAAACTACCCTAGTTGAACACCTTGACTTGTCTACTGTTCATAAATATATACTTTTATGGGGTAATTTACAGTGGGGGGCTTCCAAAATGTCCCAAATGGGATATGGGCCCAGGAAACCAATTTCTGAAAATTCCAAATGTGAAAACGAAAATGCGCATGTTCCAGTTTAGCCCTCATAGCTTCCTCAAAAAATGCATGAACCATGCATGTGAGGCCTTGTTGGACTCATGGGATGTTGGTGAACAAAATGTGGTGTTTTCTTCCACTGTTGCACATATTCTGTGCAAGAAATAAATTTTAACATTGAAATGTATTTGTTAAAAACGCAATAAAATAAATTTTCCGTAAACTTTGGCAGACATCAGTGAAGAAATGGCTAGCTGAAAACTGTCAAAACTACCCTAGTTGAACACCTTGACTTGTCTACTGTTCATAAATATATACTTTTATGGGGTAATTTACAGTGGGGGGCTTCCAAAATGTCCCAAATGGGATATGGGCCCAGGAAACCAATTTCTGAAAATTCCAAATTTGAAAACGAAAATGCGCATGTTCCAGTTTTTCCCTCATAGCTTCCTCAAAAAATGCATGAACCATGCATGTGAGGCCTTGTTGGAACCGGGGGATGTTGGTGAACACAGTTTGGTGTTTTTTTCTGCAGTTGCACATATTCTATACAAAATATAATATAAAATCTAAAGCAACATTGCAACATATGCAAAAAAAACATATAAAAATACCTCAAAATTTGGCAGCAATTGGCGATAAAATCCCTGTTTGAAAAGTGTCACAATGACCCTAGTTGTACACCTTGACTTATCTACTGTTCATAAACATATAATTTTGGGGGGATAATCAGTATCTGTGACAACTATTGCAGTTATTAGACTACCATGCCAAATTTGAAAAAAATTACATTTCAAAAACGTGATGCATGCCTTGCAATATTTGCCCTATACCGGTCAAAATAGATAAAAATCCTGGCCATGTTGGGTGGTTTCCAAATCAGGACAAGTTAATGAATATATTTGGGATAGTTTTTTCCCATTGGTTCAATGTGTGTACAATTTGTATGTATACAAAACTGTAAAAAAATGCGTTTTTTTCATTTTTTCCCCACTTTTTCCAGTTTATTTCAAACAAAACAATGTAATACCCAGCTTAATATGGTTTCAAATGAAAGCCCTACTTGTGCTGAAAAAAACAATATATGATTTGTGTGGGTGCACCAATTGATAAGAGAGAAATTACAGTTGAAGGAAGACATGGCAAAAACACAAAAACAGCTCCGGTCCTTTAGCGACACGTTAGTATCAAAATCCCGGTCCTGAAGGGGTTAAAGTACTCTGTGATCATGTTTATTCTTTAATGAAAACAGTACCGATGCTCTCTGCTTTACAATGGAGCGATAGTGATGCGCATTCAATGCATTGGCTTGATTACCCAAGGGTGACACAGATACAGTACATGTAGTGATGTAGGAGTACAACTTACGATCAGTTCATCTGAGCTCATCAGAATGTAACCCCACTGTAATTTAGACGAGTACCTGTAAATAATTTTGTATATTGTTTTTATAAATACCTAACATGTGGTAAATTCATTTAGAATTAAATGTGTAATGGTATTCTTAATTTGTTAAATATCTTTCATTCCAATTCCAAAGATTCGTCAGCGTGTTCCTGAATTCACTCCTCAGACGCTCTTAGATTTTGGTTCTGGTGTTGGGACGGTGACATGGTAAGTTTGAAAGGTTGTTTTAGAAAGCTAACTATAATATGAACTATGGAAATAGGCGTGTGTTTCAAGGGACTGTTCTTTAAACAGGTAGGTTGCTATGGTCCTATGATATGATTTTTGAAGCCAGTTGCTTTACATACCAAAGGGCTGTCTGGAAGAAGGTCACTCTGGGAATGTAATACTTTGCAGATAGCAACACATTGTCTGCAAGAGTATATGCCGCACAGGGTTTGGTATCATTGGCCTTAGCAGGGAGTATGTTCAGTTGACAGGTGTTGGCTTGCCATAGCTGTTACTTTAATCACCCTTGATCTGGTAAATAGCTTGATTTGTGTCCTTTGTTTTATATATTGTTTGAGACATATATCTGTCATCACTACCTTATTCAGACACAAAATGGGGTGAATTATTTGTGTGCTATGATCGAGTTAACCCCTAAATTGTACAGAAACAAACTTGCATGCCTGTGCCCCAAAAAAGCATTACAAACATACATAGAGTAGGGTTGAGCAATGCCATCATATATACCACATGGAATTCCAAATGAGCAAAATAGAGAAAAATGTTCACAGCATAGTGTTTTCCAAAACGGAAGATAGTGCACACATCCCGTACGTCACTCTGAACGGTAGACACTGGAATATTGTCTTTTGTCTTGCAGGGCAGCCCATGCTGTGTGGGGTGAGAGTATTGGTGAATACTTGTGTGTTGACGCATCTGCCTCCATGAACAAACTCAGCGAACTAGTAATGAAAGGTGAGAACCTTGCTCATATTTGCAGGCTTCTGGAAGTCCACAACTGGTCCATTTACTCAGTCTCGTTTTTTAAGCTTGAATCCCAGCTGGTCTCTAATCTCATGACTGATCACATATACCTTTAGATCTGTGCATGTATTTATTTCCTAGCAATAAAATCTCATTGTATTCTTCCATATGAGAGCCACTATTCTTTGTTGCCCAGTCTCCTTTGCTGGTGCTGCCCCATAGCATTGTCTACTTCGTAGTTTGCTCCACTGTGTAGTGGATGAGCTCACATACAGTACACACTGATTCACATACACTATCATATATTAATTATTAGGAAGCTTTGGAAACCATGTTGATTTCAGATTTAATAATATACATACAATACATGAGTAGATTCAGAGTGTTAACCCCTCTATTACCAGACATTACACACACACAGTCACACAAACAAGCAAACACAGTCACAAATACACATACCTGGTGCTGGCTGCAGCTCACACTGAGCTTGGTGTGAGGGAGGGACTCAATCAGAAGAGGCTTCTGAACTCTCAGGCCATCAGGAGAGTTGAGTAGTCTCTCCTGATTGGCTGAGACCTCCTCATTCTGGCACAATGCATTATCCCGGATTGAGGCTGCCTGGGACCTGCGACTTAAAGGTCCATTGCTAGACTGTCCTGGGCCATCTGGGACATGTGGTCACCCTACTGGCCTGTCTGCTCATAACTAGACGCTGAAATCTGTGCATTATTCTGAATACTAAACTCTCTTGGCAGGAGGAACAGAGACTGGTAATATGCATATCTCTGGGGTTTATTTTCGCCAGTTTTTGCCACTTTCTCCAAAAGTAAGTGATCACTTCTCACCTTATTTTGCTGACAAGTTGGGTGGTGCCTGAGATCCTCTGCATTCAGTTTTACAGTAAATTATCCCGGCTTTATCAATTACTCCTAGACAATCTGCTTAGACAATTAAAGCTTTGTGCCAGATCTGTAATCTTACTATTTAGTCTGAACGTTTAACCGCACAACATATCCATATTTTAAGGACTTGTTTTGCGTTTCTGTGACAACAATAGGTTCCTGCTTTTATCTCAAGTGCCCATTAAGCGCTCTCTTAAAAAAAAAAAATAAAGGAGGCAAAATGTTACTTTGTTACATAATTCTTTCTGGGAAAGGGTTTCAGCATCAAGCAATTCTAGGAATGATGCTTCTAATGCTGTGTTCAGTTTTGGCAAATTTATTTGGAGTCTGACGTTGATGTCTGACTTTGACGTTTATTCACTAAGGTGGGAGTTGGCAGGAGAGTGGAGGTTTTCACACCCTGTGTCCAATATACTGTATAATGAGTTCATACCTGGCAAATATTTCTACAAAGACGGTTAAGATACTTCGGGAATATCCTTAGTTAAATCACCAATATGATTTAAATATGCTTTTTACAGGGCCAAATTATTTTTGGAACAGAAGCTCACTGAGTTGGCCCTTCATATTATATAGTGAAGCCAGTGAGATCAAACTCTACTGCCAACCTCCGCTGAATAAATCCCTTGGTGCCCTAACTGCTCTGATTATGCTTTGCACATTTTCCTATGTAGTTGTACTTGTAGCTATACTGTT
>VKOC01000001.1:39572326-39589110 GCA_009364415.1 Spea multiplicata
TCAAATCCACGGCTGGGCGCCAGAAGGGTTTCTCCACCTGCGCTTCCCACATCACCTCTGTGTGCCTTTTTTTCGGGACAGGGACATTCATGTATCTCAGACCAAAATCCAGTCACTCCCCACAAAGTGACAAAATTATTGCTTTGTTGTATAGTGTCATCACTCCATTACTCAATCCAATGATCTATAGCCTCAGAAATCAGGAGGTAAAAAGTTCCCTTATGAAACTGATAAATAAAAGGATTTTGGTTAGTAGTGTCTCAAAATCCATTTCTTTTTAGGGAGGTTTACACTTGATGTTAATCAACAGGGCATAAAACCAAAAATATCTGTTACATATATATATATCAACTACATAAATGTTAACTTTAAAGCTGTAATGAAACATTTTTAGTCTGTTGGGAAAATGTGGTTTTCTTTGGTTAGAGTGCATATTGCCGAACCTTCTACTGTTTCCTAAGTTATAAAACTTGTTACAAATATTTTTTTTTAAAAAAAGGGAGCAGCCAATCAGGAAAAGCATTCATGTGTAGCACTGTCAATAATGGTTTTAATGACTCTGCTTGCTATTTTTTTGCTAAACATAATTTTATTCTTGTTTCCTGTTAAATATTTTTTCAATAATTTTTTTCAATAATTCATGCAATCTACAACGTCATATAGAAAAGAAACCGATGGACTGGTTGATGAGATCTGAACATCTCTTCCCATATAGATCACTTTTCACCTGCTTTTTTGCCATCTCTATCCAGTTATTGTCCAGGAGTGCTGGGATATGATATCACAGTGGCCCTCTGGCTTGGGGCTGGTGCACATTTTATCTACATGAGGCATCCACTAATATGTCTAACCAATTTATTGGACCACATCCTACTTTAAGCTGTCCCTGTGTAATATGACAAAAAAGGCGAATGTATGGTGCCATCAATCAATAATAGAATGTAATTACTTTGTAATACAAACATCTTAAAGTGTTATAAACTGTAAATGTCATTACAGAAACTGTCCTACTGTAGGTGACTCTAATAGTACATAATCAGAACATTCATTATGATATTATCTAGTTTTCTTCTATTGTGCGTCTATTCGCTGCTCCCTGCTAATTCTTGCCTCGCCTCGGTTGTGGTCGGATTTAACCCTCACATTTCCATCTATACCTTGCCTTGTTACTAGTCCATACTTATAGGGCCATATGGCAGCTTTTGCTACTTTTTCCTGCATTTCTCATCACTGATATACCTGCTTATATAAGACATTGGATAAAGAAGTCTTAATACTATTAAAAATAGATGCAACACTTAGTAGCACCCATAGAAGGTTTATTCACTAAAGCTTTTTATTTGCTTTACATGGTGAAAAATTCATTTAAGCATTTATGACCACAGAAGTTCCTTTTCAGATGCAATTAATTATGAGATGGACTTGGGAGGAGATAAAACTAAGCAGAAACCTACCAGGGTTGTAAACAGTAAGCAGAGTGCCAGCTTATAGTGCTAGAGGCATTAGTAGCGGAAAGCGGGGAGGTAGTGCTTAATGGCTGGGCCCCCATGCTTCTCTCATTAGCCCACACCATGTCCATCCTACTCATTGATCCACCAATTACTCCACCTTAAGATTATTTCGTATGCACCTTTTGAGAACAGAGGCAACCCTAGGGTTAGTGGTGCCTAGGTGCAGTATTTAAGGCCCCCTATAAGTAACACACAAACTCGCTTTAACACGCACTCACTCTTGCACTTACGTACACGTTCTTTCTCCTGACCCTCCACTTCTCCTCCTAGGTGCCACTAACCATAGCCTCACCTCTGACATTCCAACTCCACATGGCAATGCACAAACTCACGATAACATCATAAGCTGATACACACACAGGCTAACACCAAATACTAATAAACATACACTCATGCTACACATGTGATAGAAACATTTAAGTGCATAATGATTTGACAAAGTAAAGGAGGGAAGTTTATTTCTAAAGAGGAGAAGTGTGTCAACAAGAGATCATAATCTAAAACGAGATGGTCAGAGGTTTAGATGTAAGGTGGTGCAGTTTTACTTTACCGAGGTAGATAAGTGGAACATGTTCCCAACTGTAGAGGTTAATACATGAGGGGATTTAAATATGCATGGGATGTGTGTATGACTATCTTGAATCTAAGACAAACCCCTGATTAAGGTTTGAGTATTCATGGAAAATGTTAAGCCTTCAATGGGATAAATGGTTCTTATCTGCTGTCAAATACCATGTACTATGCGCAAGGGGGAAAACATTAAAGAAAATCCTTAAACACTTAATAAGTGCAAAATTAGTCTGCAAAGACACCCCTGTGCCTTACAGTGGAAAAATGCAGTTTTCTTTTTTTGCCATATAGTTTAGAAGAGGTGGTTGGGGGAAAAAAAAGTGTATTAAAAGTGATGGAGTTACCTTTGTGGACTACCCTAGATTGTCTGCTTTTTAGAAATGTAAATTTTTATGGGACAGTTTTAGAATCTGAGAGAGCTATCATATCCCAGCATATCAATTCTGAGGAACAGTTTGGAAAGGTGCATATCCATTTTAAATTCTAGGCATATGAATTGTTTGAAAAATTAGGACAAACCATTATATATACTTGGATTCTTCCATTTGAACTAGCTATAATTTTCTTTTCGTGAAAACACACCCATAGTAATGAAGCGTATTAAGTTAATTTGTAAGTACTTTCAAGGTCACTTGTAATTGAAGAATGACAAGGGAACTCATTTTCACCTATACATTGTACTAACCAAAAGTCAAAAGTTACTTACATTTTACCCCATTATCTCTATGCTTGTTTTCATATTGAAAAACACAGGAACTGACAAGGACAACATTATGATAGGTACACTGTATGACATAAGTATGTGGACACCCCTACTCATATTGAGTTTATGTGTTCCAGTCACACCCATTGCTAACAGGAGTGTAAAATCAAGCTAGTATTGGGTAAGTAGAAGCGTGTAAAAGTAACAACAGCTTATCCATGAAGTGGCAGATCATGCACGCTGACAGAACCGGGCTGCAAAGTGCTAAAGTGCGTAACACAAAAAAAACTGTATTCTTTAAAATGATTTGCTACAGAATTCCAAACTACCTCTGGAAACATCACCACAAGCACTCTGGGGTGGGAGCTTCATAAGAAGTGCTTACACACAAGCCGAAGATCACTATGCACAATGCCAAGCCTCAGCTGGAATGGTGGAAAGCACACCGTCACTGGGCTCTGGTGTAATCAAAATGTGTTCTGGAATGACGAATCATGTTCATTATCTCGAAACTGGGTTTGGCGGATGCCAGCAGTATATTATCTACCAGAGTCCATTGTACTATAAAGTTTGGTGTAGGAGGGATAGAAGTCTTGGGATGTTTTTTTTTTTAAGTGTTACGGCTGTTTTTAGATCGCTTCTTGACATTTTAGACAATTTTATGTTTCCCGTTTTGTGGCACAAGTATTAGGAAAGACCTTTCCTCTTCCAGAATGACTGTACAAAGCAAGGTCCATAAATACATAGTTTGATGGGTTTTGTGTGAAGAAGCCTGAGTGGCCTGCACAGAACCTTGACCTTAACCCCAATTGAACACCTTTGGGGTGAATTGGATCCAAATTGGGACTCCGGCCTTTTCATTCAATGTCATTTACTGACATCACACATGCTCTTTCCCCACAGACACTTCCTAAAATATTGCAGCATGCCTTCCCAGGAAGCATTACCATTGAAATCAATGGGGGCTCTTTCTGTGACACCCCTGCAACTCTTGGTTGATTGCATCACCTGCAAGACAAGGATCTGGAGTGGGGGGAAGAAGGCAAATGAACATGGGGGAGGGGTTTCTGATAAATTACACATTATTAATGGAAAGAACATGTTTCATACCATGGCTAGAGCGTCCCTTTATTTATTGATCATTGTTAATTGATTTAGATCATTTATAAATGCATGCTGGGAAGTGGGAACCATATCTTGGAGGCAGAAGACACCATTAGGTTTATCATTTGTAATCCACAGCTTTTGCACATCTAGTCATATTTTAATACAACTGTTTAGAGAGGCACTTTCACCAGAATACCCCTAATATCAGAGCAGGGATAGATCAGAGTTTCCCAACATACCCCACTGCTTTTAGTCTATGGGCTTTTGTTTACTGTGCCAGAAAGCTAGCAAGAGAATGCTCATTAACAGCTAATTAATGCCCTGAGACCCAAAGGTGGTGGTGGTGGGGGGGTGAAAAAATAAAACAAAACAGAAAAACAACTTAGCACTTGGCATTTTAAAAAGTTTTTGTTTAAACAAAAAGGGTGTGTCTCAGGTCCAAAATTGTGCAGCCGCTAACCCATTAGTGCCTGGCATTGTTGGCAGAAGTCTAATAAACTTGCAAAGGAGAAGCCGTGTTTTGCAATCTCAGTTAGCCACCTCTCACTTAGAGCATAGTGAGGAATGAACATCTCTCCCTTTGGCAGATCCCATACATTGTTTGGCATCAATATGTTTTCCACCTGTTGTCAACAAGTTGCAATTACAGCCTACATTCAGTAGATGGCAATAGAATATCTGAATTGAAACTATTATACCAAATGAAAAGTCACTATTTGCACATGCCAGCATAAAACAGAGTAAACATTTTATAACATTTATTCACTGAAATTTCAAACTTGTTTTAAAATATGTAGCATTTTATTTTTTTTACTGTAACCAAGTAAATCAACCAAATCAATAGGTTGTACTGAACTATTCACAAGAATGCTGGATGATCAGCATGCCTTCTATTACCTTCTATTATTAGCAGGGTAGAAAGGTTTTTGTAGGTCTTCTGGAGCAGAGACTTTTCAATAACAGCAGAGACACTAGACACCGGAACTATGTCAATATGGGAAACATACATACTGGTTCAGAGACAAGGTCCCAGTAAGCTAGCTGTCTATCAGTAATCAAATTTATGCCCGTAATACCAGGAGGAACCATCTTAACAGACTGTTTTGAGGATTTGGATAATTATTCATTCCCATTTTGCCGCTCCTCTGGTGGAAGCTGGTTTGTTATGGCTGCCTTTGGACATGGTTAACTCTCTAGAGGAGAATAATCTAACCTTGCATTATGTTATGAAGGGCCAACACCAGGAAGCACCTGTTCCCAGAATAGATTGGTTTGTCAAATATAAAGCATATTCACGTCAATGACATTTCTAAGCCACCTCACTGATCTAAACTATGATTATGTGGGGCCAGCTCAATCCATCTTCCAGAGGAATCTGCCAGGGATGACCCATTACGTAATCCATGAACCATAGGCGAACTTCTGCAAATTCGCAGAGGTTGCACCCTTTTACACAAGTTCTCCAAAAGGCCATAATAATGAAGATAGATCCGATGAGAAACATTTTTGCACATCTCTTTCTGCACAGATCTATCTGCATTATTCTGGCATCTGTGCACTTCCGCAAAGATGGAGACATGGGGACAGCCTCTCCTCTGTTCCGCCAATTGGGGCTCTGCTCACTTGTTGGAGGACTTGTCCACAGAGAAGGAGAAGAAAGAAGACACAAGGAGCAGCAGACAAATAAAGAAAAAAAGAAAGTAGAAAATGCAAGTGAAGAAAGTACAAGTATGTATAGTTTTTATGGGTGAAACTGAAAACAAACCCTACTTGCCCTGAACCCCCCCAATATATACTGTAATTTTGGGGGTACACTAAATGATTTAGTGTGAAATCCCAGTTGAATAGAAACATAGGGCGTGCTTACTTTTTCACATGACTGCATGTTTCTTCTTTTGTTTTTAATGTAACTATCCCTTGTTTTACTTTCATTCCTTTTCTCATTTATGTATCTAAAAAAGGTTTTATCTCCCTTTTTTAATAACTGGGCAACTTTCTATTCTGTGTGTGCTTTGGAAGCTCTCATAACTTGCTTTGTTTTTTAGATTTGTCTATCTTTCTCACTTTGGTTTTTTTGTACTTACTAAATGCTAACTTTTTTACTATTTTGGCCGCTTCTGCGGAGTACCACGGTGGTTTCTTTCATCTGTGGTCTGACAAGCCTGATACAGTTCTATGTTGCCTTCAATAATTTAATTTTAAAATAATGCAATTTCTCCTGGACTCCATGTAAATGGAGTCCGTTACACATATTGTCATATTACAAAAATCAGCTTTTCTACAATCTAAAGCTTTTGTTTTTGTGTGGTGTGACTCAGTCACTGTTCGAATAATTAACCACACCGACTGATGATCACTATCTGCCAAACTTTCACCTACAGTAAAATCTGATACCAAATATCTATTTGTGAACACCAAGTCTAATATGCCCTCCTTTCGAGTTGGCTCCTCAAATACTTGTTTTAAAGATAATCCCAGTAGGGAGTTTAGAACATCTGTACTCTTGGGCCGACCAGCTTCTTTGGTTTTCCAGTTAAAATCAGGAAGCTTAAAGTCACCCATGATTACAGTTTAACTTCCCCCTTCAATTGTCATTTTAGCCTTTCCCTCAAATAGTAGATTATCTTACCCTTTTACTTTTCCAGGGGGTCTTTAAATCAAACCTACTGTAGACAAGTTACTCTACTTAATACTGAATACTAATGTAATCCGAATTGACTATGTTCTCCTCACTAACTTGCATTACATATAAGACCACCCAGTGTACCATATGGCCCTGGCATTGCTAGATCCCAGTCATTTTCCTCATTATACCATGTGTCAGTAACAGCCACTAAATCAAACTCTCATTTGCCACTACTGCCACACACGTTCATGGATCTTATTCCCTAAACTGCAAGCATTTTTAGAACTTATCATTTTACACACATGCTGCAGGTGCCTTCTTTCTTTGTTTTGGGGGACACAATATATGCCTCTCTCTATTATCCGACCACACCTAGCAACCAGATCCACTAGCTATCCTATCCCTAAAACTGGGCACCCGGGAGACAGCAAACCATTCAGCTGCTCTGATCAGAGCCACAGATTACCTCTACCACCACAACCTTCTTGGGCTTCCCTTCCTTCTGGACCCCCCCTTCACTAGATGAGCTGCTCTGCCTGTTTTAAGGGTCTCACATCTGAGTCTGCCTCCCCAACATGCTCACTTAAATTTGTTGGGATTGAAACAACTCACTGGCTTGCCTCCCCCACTGTAATGACATCTAACCATCACCCAATTATGTGCTTGGCTTTCTTCTGACTTATCTCCTCCCTCACTGCTAAGGCCCCATCTAAACACTGCTTGGTGAGCAAGAGACCCCTCTCAAGATTTATATACCCTCTTATACCCAAACACATGTCTTATAGATACCCGAGTCACACTATTTGCCATACAAATAACTATAAAAACTTCTTTTTATCACATTATTTGTATTAAAATGCCAGAAAGCAAAAGTGTTAAAAGGCCCTAATAAATGAAATACATTAGACAGAATGGAATCAAAACACTTGCTACTGCAAACATTTTTAGATGAAAAAGTTCCATTTTATTCAGTGGAACAAAACAGTGATCACATTATTCTTCATGATATTCTTGTAAGAAACTTTTATTTCTTATAATTCATACCCTATATGCCAGGTGCATATCATGGGACATGGTGGCATATAGGGGTATAAGGCATTTCTGGAGGCAGTGGCATATAGGGGGTTAAAAGGCATTTTCTAGAGGCAGAGTGTCATATTGGGGGTTAAAAAGCATATCATAGGGCACTCTGCTTCCAGAAAAGCCTTATGCCCTCTGGTGTCTGGTGGAGCCGTTCATGAAGCTGCGCTGCCCAATGGCCTTGGCTCAGCTCTTTGTCCCACCCCTTTTAAGATGTAGGACGAAGTGCTGAGGCACGTCCATTGAGCGGCGCGTGCACGCCCATAGCTGGTGGAGGCGGCCTGGCTGACGCACCACAGCCGATTTTAATCCCGCTCACAGCCCCTCAGTGGCTGTTTTGCATGTTGGTCTGCCGGCCAACTGGCCCACGGACCGACCAGCCCTACGGGAAATTTCCTGGTATCCCAGTGGGCCAGTCTAGAGATGGCTTTCATGAAATGAGATCCAAGGGTGCACAGCTAACTGTTCACTTGATAGAGTGCTAAGAGCTGCCACATGGACCTTCAGGGTGGCTGGAGACAGACCTTTATGAAAACCAGCTTGGAGGAAATCTAGACTGTTGCTGATGGAGACATTATCCTGCTGGAGCACACCAGGGGGAGAAGGACTTGTGATCTTCTCATACCGGAGGTTGGAAACTTGCTTCCAGCTCTTCATCAGAGTTTCAGCCACCTCTTCGGAGAGACCAGCCTGATTTAATCTCTCCCTTTCAGGAGCTTGAAGTAAGAGGGATTTGGGTGTAGTACCCTTGACGGAGCAGGTCTGGCTTGTTCCCCAACCTCTTTGGAGGCTTAAGGGACAGACAGATTAACTCTGGCTACCAAATCCTTGTGGGCCAGTCGGGAGCTATCAGGATCACCCGGCATCTGTCTCTTTTGATCTTTTGGAGAACCCTGGTGACAAGAGGAAGAGGGGGAAAGATGTAAGCCCAAGCTTGGGAAAAAGCATCCAGAGCAAATGGACGGCCCCCCAAGGACAGGTAATAAAACAGCTGCAGTTTCCTGACGTCGCCATGAGGGCCACCTGTGGAGTACCCCAGTTTCTCGTGACCTGCAGAAATGTTGCGGTGTTGAAGCTCCATTCTCCTTGAAGAACAGATGTTCTGATGAGAAAATCTGCAGTAATGTTCTCCTTTCCATGAATGAACTCAGCTGAAAGGTTGGAGAGATGGAACTCGGCCCACTTCCCAATCTTCTGAAGAAGAGCACCCAATTGAAGACTCCTTGCGCAACCTTGCTTGTTCAGGAAAGCCACCACCGTGCGATTGTCTGTCAGAACTCTCACTGCTTATCCCTGTAACCTGGATTGCCAAGAAAGGAGCGCCTTCCAGACTGCCAGAAGTTCCAGCATACTGATATGAAGACAACGTTCCTGGTTTGACCAAAAACCTTGTCTGAAGTATTTTCTCAATGAAAATAATTCAGATTATACTTTATACAGTACAGCAGTCATTCAGGATTGTGTGCTTGGGCAAATATAACTCAATATTTATAGTTACATTGCCTTGTATTCTAAAACAGTCTATAAAAGAGCAAAGGGCATTCACAATGCAGTAGTCTTTTCCCACAAATAAGCAAATTATAATCGATAGTCTTGCACCCTTCCTGAAACATCCCAAACCTTCTGGAAACCACCATCTGGAGAGAGGCCTTCCAAGAATCAAAAAGTATGAAACCTCATTTGGACTTTGCCAGATCAGCAAGCAAATTAACCAATATTTTTTACTACAAATGTTTTTCCGGTATATGCACCAAATTTAGTTTTGGTCAAATGTTTACTTTGGTAATGTACAATTCTTATATTACGTATTGTATATTTGTTATGTATGTGTTACCTGCTCTAATTACATTATACAACACTGTGCAACAGTTTCAGAGCACAGGCCACATCACACACACCTATCAGCCAATACACCTTGTGACAAAAAAGGCTAATTTCCGGGGACCTTGGTGCATCACAGGCGTTTCGCATACGACTTCGGAACTCTTGGCAGGAGCTTGGGCCTGGGACTAGAAGAGCCTATGGGCATACATGGCATGACTGGAATCGTTGGTGCTTGGAGAGACCCCTGGATCCCGTTCTTGTACCTGTGACCTCAATTCTCGCATTTTTATCTGCTCTCTTTGAGCAGGGTTTTGCTTATCGTACAATTAATTTGGACAGATCAGCGATTTCAGCAGGCCATAGAGGCTTTGATGGGTTACCTGCAGGTAAGCATGTCCTTATATGCCGCCAGCTGAAGGGCATCAGATTTTCTCGTCCCCCTCGTCCAAAGTATTTCGAGGTCTGGGATATCAAATTAGTTTTAAGAATGTTTGAGAGGTGGCCTGCAAACCATGAGCTATCATTTTGTCAATTGTCAGCCAAGTTAGTAACCCTATTATGTTTAATTTCCTGTAAAAGGGGTTTCGGATGTTTGAGCCCTAGACATTACTACTAGGTCCTTTACCCCAGAAGGGGTGAAATTGGATATTTCAAAATGTACAAAAACATAAAAAAAATCTTTTTTATCCAAAATTTTCCTTCTCAGTTGTGTCCTGTTTTATGTTTGAGAGAATATGAGGATAGAACGAAGAATGTCAGGAAACTTAAACATTTAGAACTCTTTATTGCTACAAGAAGTCCGTATTAACCTGTTTCTACTGCATCTTTAGCTAGATGGGTTAAATGGGTTTTGAGTGAAGCAGGTATAGATGTTTCTATATTTGGGCCTCATTCCACCTGAAGTGCAATGGCTTCAAAAGCAATACTTTTGGGTTGTAGATCTCTTTAAGGCCACAGATTGGTCTAGAGGTACCGGTACATCCATAAAACACATCTAAAGACACCCCTATGAACGTACTGGTAAGCCCTGACCTTCTTGCAGCGACAGGGATACAACCCTGCTGCTACCCTGCTGTCGTTTGACAGCCTGTATTTCCCCTGTCAGCAGGGGAAGTACAGTATAGAAATTCTATATAAATTAGGTATTTCTGAAATCAGGACACCTGATTTTCCACCACTTTACCTAATTTTGTGAGGATTCAGAGGGAAAATATATATAGGAAAAAAAGTTTTCCAATTCTCGCTAGGTTTTACTAAAAATTTCTCACCCTAAATTTACAGTTTAGTTTACATGGGTACACTATTGGCAGGAAAAGAAAATTGCTAAACTGAAAGCAAAAATGGCAAAATTGCTTCAGGCTTTGAGGTACCAAAAATCCCTGGGACTGAAGGGGTAAAGAGGTGAACATCACTCTTGCTTTAATGTGGCAAAATGAAAGCCATTTAGCAATTCTAGAGAGCTTACTAGGGCAGTTGTCTAAACGAAGAGATGTCAAAATGAATATATGCAAACAAGCAATGTATTTTTTCTCCAAACATGCCGCAATCTTTATATAGGATAACGTAGATGACATTTAGAATGTAAAAAAAAAAAAAACCAAACATTTTTGGATCACTTTTATTAGATAGCTCAACAGCTACCAAGGAACTAATTATATATGCAAGGTACAACATACAAAAGAATCTTTCATAGTTATGCCACTGTGGGGAAGAAGCCATTCTAATGGCTTCCTTAGCAGTACACATAACCAATAGCCCAAACTAACGTTTTTATTACATCTTTAGTGCCTCGTTTTAGCTACTGCTTCGAATGTCATGCAGTTCCTGTGCTTATATTTACAGTTAGGGAACAAAAAAAGATAGACCTTAATTTAACTTTAATTAACTTTAGAGATCCATGAAATGATCTGAAAACAAACGATAAAAAAGGCTGTTATGACAAAGTTTCACCCTCTCGAGTAAACCAGACGAATGATTTTCATGCCATGCCTATAATCTTTGTTAAAAGCGATTGCTCCTTGCCTTAACTCTCCCCTTTCCTTCTATGTTCATAAATAATCTGAGGGGGACAGAGACAGTTCCATCAAGCTCAACCACGCAAGAGGATTTTTAGTGGAGACTTTGTAGTGCTTTTTACACTAAGCCCAACTCAAATGGGCATTAAAATGTTACCTAGAAACATATAGATTAAAGAAAAATGGTTTTGTATTAATAAGGGATTTCTCCATGTATAAATCCAAACAGAAGTTTAATTGACATCAAACTGCACATACAAAGTTTAAAATGCAACAGTTGCTAAAAAAAATAATAAAGTAATTTAGTTGGAAAGTTACCACTTCCCATGCATTTTATATTGTACTAAAATAAGGTAGACTGCCAAACCTTAAAGTAGCAACTGTAAAAAATGTACAATTAAACGTAACTAACTAAAGTTCAGCTGGGCCGCTGCCTTTTCACACTATTGAAGAGCACAAAATAGGGGGATGGTGTCCTGCTTTGCTTGTTTCTTTCCAGCTTTGTCCTCAGTACTTATGACTTGATATTTCTTGTCTTCATGGCTTGTAGTTAATTAAATAAATGGCTCTTAAAGAGGCAATTAAATTGTACCATTTAGGGATGCCAACCAACAGGTTATGTCATTTAAGCACAAGGCTCCTGAGACCCATAGCACAAAAAGCACAATGAATTTAGTTATGTGAGCAACAGGATCAAAACAAAGACCAGGTTAAAAACAATACACTTTTATTCTAGAAGTCGCAGAGGTATCAAAATGAAAGAGGCTGCAGAGAAAGCGATGGGTGCATATTAAACAAGCTTAGAGAGCACATTGCAACTGTGATGGTTGGAGGGGTAGAGCTATGAACGGAGAGAATAGCCAGGTTAAGATGCATATAACATTTAAGAATCTTCATTTGCACTGTCCCCTTCATCTTCACCTTCCTCTGTCTCTTTGTCACCATCTTTAATTTCTTCCAGCTGAAAAGATAGATTTATATTAAAATAGAACTGATGGCATCATACATAAATGTATATCAGTTGAAAGGTTTTGGAGATATTTAGTCCAACATCACAATGGAAGCAGATATTTGTGATTATACTGGCTCTGTAGCACTGAGACAATTTCCTGTCCTAGAGTTTTCTTCTTTCATCTTGCCCCCTCCAACCCACAAATACTCCCATATTCCCACAATTAGCAATTACATGAGCAAGGGAGATCTATAAAACATAAGCAAGCTGCACTACTTCAAGATGGTACTGAAAGTGCTCTAGAATATATCGTTTTTGCTCTACACTCGTGCTTATTACTATAAAATTACAAGATCTTGATTCTGCTTATCTTGGAAAGTAATTCACATGACTCAGGCTGCAGATCAAAAGCCAGAGATCTGTTACCCGCTAGCCCTGCATCAGACCTTGCTGCATGCAGTTCAGTGACACATTCTATTAACATTTTTTCATCCTTACTGTGTCTTCCCCCTGTTCATCATCATCATCAAGGAGGTCTCCTTCTTCTGCAGAGTCACCTGCTTCCTCTGTAACGCTTTTTGCACTTGTTTCCTCTTTCTTTTGAGAGCTACTGCTCTGCTCGTCATCTAATTTTGTCTCTGAATGAAAAGATGTAAAAAAGGTAGAAAATTACTACAGAAATCAGGTGAATAGCAATATGATGTTCTTGCCATTTAACCAGCCATGAAATGCTGTAAGAGGGGTGCAGACAGTACTAGATAGGAATTTACCTTGTTTGGATTGTTCACGCTCGATACGCTCTAGACTTTCCAAGAGAGAATCTACTCTCTGTTTTATCTGACTCAGCTCCTTTTTAATAGTTTGAAGATCATCACCCTTTACTGTGACAAAAACAGCTGCAGTTAGTTCGCAAATATTATACAATGACAGTATATGCAATAAGGAGAAAAAAAACATGCTATTCATAGTATAGGTTTACAGGATACATTCAGAATGAAAAAAATATACATATACAGCAATGTGCAATGTTTTAGGCAGGTGTGAATAGGCATGTTATTTGTATATTTTTACAAATATATATATATATATATATATAATATATATATATATATATATATATAACCGCAAAGAGAGCGAACAGAAGAACAATCTAAATCAATTACTCAGCAGGTAGGCCTTGTAAACATCTTGGAGAACCACAGTTCTGTGGATTTAGGGAAACTCAGTTGCTGTATATACCCATGGGGTTAATGGTAAATAGCTGTTCTAGCTAATCAATGTGAAATAATTACACTTTACAATTGGCTGCTGCTACTCCCCACTACTGGGACAGCTATACATGTGCAGGAAACATTTAAGCGTACACATTTCCCCCCCAAACTTAAAAATACATGTGTACAGTAAAACGGACTCAAATTTAATTAACTTGATTTGGGGAAATAACTGTCCATTTAAGGAAAAACCCCCAAAAAGGTTACAAAGGTGTGTGTATTTATATATGGTATACATGTGTGTATATACTGCATAAAATATTAACATATAGGAGTGGGAATTGTGGTAGAATTTATCCTAACTTATCTACAGCAAAAAAGGGCATGAAGGAAAAAAGCCAAACACTTTTGCACATGCTAGACTTACGCCGACTAGACTTGGAGGAACCGCCTCTCTGGCCACTCTTTGAGTTGAAGCCACTTTTACCGCGGCGTGATGTATTTCCAGAAACTCTCTGGCGTTTGGACGGCACTACAGCCCGTGCAATAGGGGGAGGAGGCGGCACACGAGTTGCTGAGTAGCTGTATATTCACAGGAGGGAAGAGGCAGGAGAGAGCATAAAGTATATGGTTGAAGTGTACGTACACGTGTGTGCATCTGTCTATTTATTGTTTTATATAGCACCAAATTTCGTAGCGCTGTACAATGGGTAGACAGGACATAAGTAGTAACATAAATTGAGTAACAAACAGGTGAGGAGGGCCCTGCTCAAACAAGTTTACAATCTATCTCAAAAAACACTTTTTTTTGAATAGTGAATGTGATGTCAAACATTAGTAACCTAATTGAGGACATTAACACATGCTTTTACCTGTCATAATAGTCTCGCTGGAAATCATAATCCAGATCAAATGATGACCTATAATGAGAAGGCAAATTATGAACTAGGTCATGTATTAACATACACATTAAACTGCATAATGTCCTCAAACAGAAATATGACAAAACAAAAATAAGTGCCTACCCGTACATATCAGCTGCCGATCGTTTGACACCTCCTTTCCCTCTGTTAACCTTGGGCTCAGCAGCGAGATTAATATCTAAAAAGTAGAGACCGACTTAGATAACAGATAATGCAAAGACCAACTAGAGTAGAGCTACAGCTTAATGGTCAAGTATGGTTCAATTCCAATGTCTGATGCTCAAAGAAACATGGCAAAGAGCAAGCCATAGCTATTTCAGCTCAAACTTTTCCTCCATTCAAATCCCTTGGCCCTGCGTGTGCACATACTGATGTACAATGGCATTTCCTATGTGGTGGAAAAGTTTGGCTCTGAACACAGCTTAGAATACCAAACTTCAGTCCGGCTTGGCCAGGCCAGCATTGTAAAAAGATAGCTTCCAATCGAACCGATCAGAATTTCTCCGGCTACTTGGTATAAGGTAAGACTGATGCCAAAGCAAAAAGTGCAGTCGTGTCAGCATTAACTTTGGGAAACAAATCAAGCAAACAGGATCATATCAGCGGTATAGGCAGGCAAAACGAAGGCTAGAAACATTTCCACACCAGTTTTTGTTAAGTTTAAAACAATCTCACACAAAGGGTGAGCTTTACAGACACATCAAGATTTGCAGATACAATGCTGGTTTCAATGAATACCTAACTGCTTTACTGCAAACTACAAATAGCACACCATATAACTACACAACACACAATACTGTCGCACTGAACACTCATTTGCAAAATGATGAATTTATTAATTAGGAAAGCATTGCACCCAAGTTGTAGACATGCTCATGAGGCTTGTGAAGAAAAAAAAAAAAGAAAAAAAAAAATAAAATATGGTAAGGTTCCTTATACTGGATTTAAATCCAACTAATACTGCCACTCACTTACCAAGGACCTGGCCGGCAATCATACGCCCATCTTCCCCAGCCACAGCAGTACGGGCATTGCGTTCATTAGCATACTGAACAAAAGCAAAACCCTTGTGCACGGAGCAGCCCACAATCTTGCCATACTTGGAGAAAATGGCTTCCACGTCTGCTTTCTTCACTACTAGGGTGTTAAGGTTCCCAATAAATACACGTGAGTTTAGTGAACGAGGATCTGTTTTGTTAGTGATGTTGCTTGCCATCACGTAATGCCCTACGGGAGAAAGTGAAGCCTAGAGGAAGGGAAAAACACAATGAAGTGGCAATAACCTAATATATGGACAAAGAATAAGGAGGGCATGGAAAGCTACGCCTGCTCGGAATACAGAAGAGAAAAAAAAAGAAAAGAAAAGTGTAACGAGATGAAGAATGTACGTGCATAAAAATCGCTCATGACCCAGAATACAAATGTGATGATTTAGTAGTTTTGTAAGGGAGCTGCTCAAAGGATGAAAAAAAGCCAAGGAGAATGGGGAGCATGTTCATAATTCCAGTTGTTTCATAGGAAAAAAAAGCTAGTAAGCGTAACAGAATTCTGGGCAGACGTTACAGGTCAGGGGAAAAATAAATTGGAGGTGTATTACATGATAAATAGAATGAAAATGCCGAGCATAATATGGCAGTGCTAGATGACTGAATAATCTACAAAAATCAATTGCCTATTGAAAGTTAGGGGGGGAAAAACTCAAGGAAGAAACAACTAAATCTAAAGGTTAAGAGGTGTGAGTTAAAAAAATAATAATCTAGTGTGCAAGTGTTTTCTTTAACTTAAAACAAAAAAACTTCACAAAAGCTCATATTCATATACAACTGCAAGCTAGAAGAGCTGTATGAATCATTTAGTTTTACCTTTAGTTTTTAAACTATTCTTACCATGTGCCCGAAGGATTGGATGCCAAATAGATCTTTGTCCGCTCTTTGCTGCTGGCTGCCAGTGATGGGGCAGAGGGATGGAAGGGAAGGAAGAGGGAGGGGCAGGAGTCTGAATGAAGGGAACTGGCAAAATATCAAAATCTACTCCCACATACAAACATGGTGGGAATTTACAATAATAAAGCTTCTAAAAAACATGTCTTTACCACACGTCATTTGTAATATAAAAAAATATTGATGTATTAAACTTAAAAACAAAACATTTAAAGATACTAAAATTACTACACAATGAAATCCTTGGCAACAGAGTAGAAGACATGGGTAGAAATGTTAAACTACACAAAAAAAAAAAGTATTGACTACTCACAAATTAAAT
>VKOC01000001.1:39597446-39639490 GCA_009364415.1 Spea multiplicata
TGATGTCACGTGAACTCTGCTAGGTTCCGCTTCCTCTATGCAGTACAGAAGACCCTCCCACAGGTAAGTAGCAGAGCTTGAGGTGCGGCCCACGTATCGGTTGCCCTGGCTGCCGATCTTACACGGGCCGCACCTCGAGGTTTCGCGGGCCGCATGTTGGACGCCCCTGCTGTAGAGGGTCAAGGAGGGAATTAGAGGAGAGGAAGTTAGTAACGAGATTGTACACAGTCCGTTCAAGCAACTTAGAGATAAAAAGAAGCAGAGAGATGGGGCAGATGGGATCTGAGGAAGGATTTTTTTTAGAATGGGTGTGATTAGCTCATACTTGAAGGCTGTTGGTAAAGTTCCAGATGATAGAGAAAGATTAAATAGGTGGCTAAGGGATGGACTAAGGGATGGACTAAGGTATGGACCTAGAGACTTTGTGAGGTATAATGGGATGGGGTCAAGGGGACAGGTTTTTGGGTGAGAAGAAGGAAGAAGATTGTAAGCTTGCGAGCAGGGCTCTTCATCTAATGTATCGGTTTGTCTTAGTCTGTCAATTCTTGTCTTGTCTTAACCCTTCAATACATGTATTGTATTAAGCACTGTGTAAACTGTTGGCACTATATAAATAAAAGATAATAATAATAATAATATTGAGAGTGGCTATTTCTTCTTCAGTTGTAGGGGAAAAGGTCAGTATGGGATTAGTGGAGAGAGTGGTGGTGGGTGGTGTAGGAGTGGGAGGTGTAGGAGGGGGTTGTAAAGAAGAGAGGTCTTGTCTAATAGTCTTGGTCTTGTCTTTGTTTGTGGTGTGGGAATAGAGGTGCAGAGAACAAAGTTGAAGGTAGAAAAAAAAGGCGTCGCGGGTTAGAAGAAAGGGAGGATATGAGAGTACAGCTGTTGTTAGGCGAGAGAGAGAGCGCGGGGATGTAGGTGTAAAGCATGAATTTATAGTGAGTCCTTATCTGTCCTTATAATAGATATAATATGTATGGGTACAGTAAAAATGAAAAACTGGAATCATAGCTAAACAATCATTATAAAAACATGAGAAATTTTGCTCTTGGTAAGCATTGCAGACTTGGTTGTATCAAACGTAAAACAGGTTTTTCTAATCTAGCCACTCATCACTACGGTAACGCCATATATTACCCGCGCTGCTATTTTATTGGCTATATACCTAGGAGGAGTTTGTCCTCTAACACTACTGAATGGGCAACATACCTGCCAATTAGCAGCAAAGGCCGATACCTTTCTTTCTTCTATGGGAGGGGTCAATGTTAAAGTAATTGGTCAATACCATGTCTATTATTTCACATCCGCTGTTCTGATTGGACTATTGCATGCAAAAGGCGGATTCGAGCGCATTCACAGACGGTTGGACAACTCTGCCCCTTTCTAAAGCTTGATTCGTTAGACCTCCTGGGTTACATATTGACTGACGGCTCGTTTGTCGAATGAGCGTCTGCGAACGAGTTCGTCTCAGATTACGTTTGATTCTCAGACGAGCTACGCAGTGAGGAGATTTTGCTGCGGCCATTTTGTGGTTAAGACGCTGTCCGAAGGGTTCCGTTGTTATCGGTTTCGTTCGGCACCGTCTGATATTTTAAAGAGAAATCTTTGTTTGAAAAACGCGTTGCAAGATAACGTGCAGCAGTGATTACTGCAGGAGAAAAAGCAGGTGAGTTACCGCCGAGTAGGAACGTTTTAAAATATGCCTCACCGGATAAAGGCCCTGGTAAGGCCTCAGCGGGGCTGCGACACATCTTTAAATTAATCTGATTTGCAGCACAATGCTGTTGCGTCCATACGGTTAGCAGTCTTTAGTCAGAATTTCACTTGATTTACGTTGTTTTTTTTTATTTTAACATATTTTCCGCTTATACATTTGCAATCTGATTGGCTGAGGCGCTTAGTGTTTCGCAGGTCTGCTGTAAAGCATGCTACCCTGCTGGTTATAATGGAGCGGTGAATGCCCTTTGTTGTGCTTGCTGATTTAGGGGGACTGATCCTCGGTTATAAAGGTATCGCAAGTACGAAACGGTCGAGAGTAGATGGAACATGTTAATGGCATGTTCTTGCCATGTTATTTTTGTGGCGGGTAAATCGCACAGTTGCCGTTCTACTCGGCGAATCTCTTTTGTAAATATTTGGTTTTTGAGCAGCAGCGTAATGTAAATGGAAGTGGCAGTTTTTGCATCTGTATAGGCCGGTTCCTTTTTATAACTGGCGTTACGATGCAAACATGATCTTATGAGCATTGTGCCGATCGTGCGGTTGCGTTACCTTTATAAATAGCTACAACCTGTGTAACTGTCTATATTGTCATGTCTTTGTATATAAATGTATACGGAATTGCTTGTAAGCATAGCGTCTGTACAGTGGATTAGGAAGACTATTTTGTATTAGCAGATTTAGCAGATTTGTGGTTTTAACCAAGATTATCAATGGTAAGAGAGAGCGCGAGAGAGAACCCCTTTGTTACTTGCCTGATACGGCTGGGAGTAGCCAAACTCTAAAACAGTAGTCCCCTGACCCCTTTATCACTGTTTACCCTGGATTACACTGGGGGGTTAGATAAAAACAGCCCAGTAGGCATGGTTACTGGAACCATCTGCCTTTTTAACCAGGCAAAACTTGTGCAGTTTTCTGTATTTGGTGCACTTAGTCCTTTTTAGTTTTGTGATCCAAGTTTAGCTCATGGTTGCTTTTATATAGTATGTTTGCATATTTACCTTGTGATCTCATTGTTTCTAATGCATAGTGGAAATTTATTTTCATATAGTAGGCTTGCCCAATGTTTGCTTTATAGGCATATTCCAGTGTTTGTGTTTTTACCTTTGGCCAACTCTTGAGGTACAGTGTCTTGCTATGTGTAATATCTTAAAGGTGGTGTTTTCCCCCACCCTGAAGTTGGTTGTTATGGCAATACCATAGAAATTCTGGCTGTACAAAGATTCCTTTCCCCCTGTAGGCTTACAGGGAAATTAAAGGGCACAGTTTAGTGTCCCTCATGCTCCCACTATAGAAAGACTGATCTCTGTGAGTACTTTAATATCCATTCTTCCAAAATGGAAACAAAGTACCAATAACATAACTTCTCTGCCCTGAACTCCAATAATTAAGCCCCTCTTAAGATGGCGTCTCCCATAATACTCCTATAAAGTAACTGTTTAGTTCATAACAGCATTGTGAAAGTTTTTTAAATGGTGAACTACCATAACTAAACCTGTTTATCGTTCCTACCCAGAGCTTTGTGTGTTGGCCAACTCTCTATATTCAAGGTATTAGGGTTAAAGATGCTGGGGACTCAAGTGTCCATGTAATAGAACTATCATAATTCATTCCTTGTCTCCTACCTTTCCTTCTCCTCTCCCATCAGAGGGAAACTATAGCTTAATGAGCTAGTAATTATTCAAATGAACAAGAAGTTTGCGTTCATGGTTTCCCCACTATAGCAAGCAGTGAACTGGTTGTGCATGACCCTTCTTTCATTAGAAACTCTGTGTTGCCATTCGTAGTGGTAAACTGAAAGGTCCGACTTTAATGCAAATTCTTTGTTAATTGGTAAATTTGGTGTCCCCTACAGCTCATCAAGATTACATATTAACCTTAATTTACATCTACACCTTAGCATTTTCCCCATAGTGAGCCAGGACAGCAGCTTAGGTTGCAAGTACAAAGCTCTGCTTTGAGCCCTGATACAGGAGGAGACTCACTTGATGTGTGCCACGTGCCTGTCATTAGGAATCGTGTCTTCATTTTCAAATATCACATCTCATTACATAGTGTTATTGAAGGTGACTCCCAGAAGTTGAAAGGTATAGGGGTAGGATTTAAATTCCAAAGTACTATCATTTGTGTAATAGGCACCGCTAAGCTGGTCTCTTCATCCTGCAAGCTTCGCTTGTCAAATTCCTGTTTTTTTTTGTTGTTTTTTTTGCATAAATGATTTTTTTAGTTTGTGCTAATTTGAAAAATCAGTCATAAGACACCTGGGGTTCAATTCTATTATTGCCTGGTAACTTAGCATTAGCAGTTTGATCAGAAATTGCAGTGCACGCAACATATCATATAAACTAACCAGATCAAGTATAGAATGTCTGTGGTGGAAATTAATTCAATTCCAACCAGTAACCGCACTTAAGTGTTGCAAATCTAAATGAGAAGACCCAATTACATGGTCACGTCCTGGTTGTGTGTTGGCATTCATCAAGCTATATCACAGGGCTTAGGCACAGAGGTCAGAGCGAGTGAATAGAGGATTACTATTGAGGGGGGTGAGTAAATTGCATTTGACATACATACCTTCGCACATATTGCATGCACTAAATCAACACGCTTGCACACTTCATTTTTTGGGGGGCTGAGAAGGATCTAGTGCATTTTATTTGCCTTTTCATGGGTTAATTTACCTGTGCTGCTATTGGTGTAGTGCTTCAGGGCATGTGATTTTAAGGGGTTTATAATGCGCAACAATGGCCGTGACCACTTGTTACGTGGTCTCTAGACCTGCGCTGAGTATGGGAGTAGATCTACCAGAGGAAGTCATTTTTTTAATCATACCAGGTATAACGTTTAACTCTTTGTTTTTGTCTGCAGGTAATAGAATTGAGCCCCTTGAGTGTCATGCTTGCATTATACTAGTGCTCTGCCCGCCTGTGTGCATTTATCAAGCTATGCTTTGGGTTTTACTCACTAAAGAACATGTTTGCAAGAGTTGTGGTTTCCACTCTGTTTTCCCTGTTCATTATGATGTTTCTAACATAGAACTACAGCTCTTTCCTACACTATTATGGAGAAAGTGTTTTAATATCCTTTGTAACTGATGCAGAAAGCTGTAAAATTGAGGTTTCATGACCAAAAATGTCAAGAGGTAGTGTTTTATTTAAATCTTTCTAATGGCATCCAGCTATAAATCACTCGTATAACTGGGACCCTAATGCTCATGCACCCTAGTTTTTGTTCATGCTCCCAAAATGAAACACAAGCTAGATAAATATATACTCCTCACCAATGATTTATAGGCCAAGGTCATTAATGTCTTTATGTTCATTTTTAGTTACGACTTCAGTTCCAACTAAAGTGGATATTTCCAGGCACCAGTGCATGGGTTACACATTTACTTTTAAGCCTACCTACTACAGAAACTGGGGCTCTGGGGTTTTATAATGTGTCAATCTACAAGACAACAAAACATTTTTGACACAATTACATTGTTGAAGACAGGACACCACGTGGAACGTAAACGAGGCCTTGTGTCGCCCTAATTCCTTTTTCCATCTAATGCTTAATCATAGAAGATCTAATGAAGATACATGCATCATAAATGCCCTCTCCATAGAAACACATTTAGGTCCCTTAAAGAGGCTTTGTTTTGTAACAGATAATAAATACAATTCACCTACAAAAGCTAAGCCGGGAAGTTGAAGATTACAAAGAATTCAGTCACAGATAAGAACCATTCGGCCCGTCTAATCTGCCTGTTTTTCTTGATGTCAAGACTTAAATGTTAATCTGCCCTCAAACTTGCCGTAAGAACCATGTGAGACATATATAAAACCAGAAATCAACGAATCTGTAGGTTAAATGAATAAATCAATAAACCTAGTACATGCTAATTGAGTATATAAAACTTTTATAAACGTTTTAAAAACATAAGTGCATCAACATGCTGACCGTTTCCCATTTCCCCTCTTTTTAATGTGTAGTCCTATAGCAAAATAGATAGTATTTCATATAGTACTCTATGGATGCAACCAGAGCATCTCATTTATGCTGTGGCTTTTTTCATATGTATATCAGTGTCCTCTGCACAAATCAGCTAGTAGTATACAGCAGCCATATAGGTGGTTACATCTACTTCTGCAAGGTGCTGGGGTCTGTGTGGTTGTTGGGGTTTTTCTTCTGCCCTGTGTGTCCCATTATCCATCTCCCGTTTATCTGAAACAATTCTCCCCTTCTCCTTTCCACAGGCCACTGAACAGAGCAGTTCTCCAAATTACCCAATCCTCCTACCCATACCTGCTCCGACAGTTTGATTATTCTCCCTGTATCAACCTTCTCATTCTTCCCTCCATAACTAGAGTAATTCTCAATGCCTCAAGGCCTAATTCTAACTGCTTATAGGGGCATGGAGCAAGCAGTGTTTCAGTGGTCATTTGGCCCATCAAACTGTAAGGTGCTAGGGCAGGAACGTGATTTAAATCCTGGTTAACAGTTTTGCTCTGGGATTTTATTTTTGCATCATCAATCGTGCTGTTTCCAGACGCTCAGGATAGCCTTCCACCTCCCCCCACCCGTGCCCTTCCTTTCCCATCCCTTTCGATGCTCAATTTTTGGGGTTGAAACAGTTCTATTCAAAAATCGCATTTTTAAGAATTGTTCTTTTTAACTGGACTTTTTAAAAAAACAAAAACAAACAAAACTTTTTTTTTCTGACTTGGATTATTTTCATAATTTTTCCCCTTTTCTCACAGCGAAGAATTTTTTTTTTACTACAGTAAGTCTCGCTTTTCCTGTTTTTATTTTTGGTTTTTAATTTTTTAATATTTTTCCTGCCTTACTGGTCTCCTTTCAAACATGTTGCTGCTGTGTTTCTCATTTTTATTTTTTACTTTTTTATTTTTTTATGTATAAGTATTGATGCTGATGCTAATTTTTCCTCACTGTTTTGTTTTTTTTTTTTCCTGGTGGGGGGTTGGGTTGGGAAGTAGGCTCTATACATTTAATTTGTGAGTAGTCAATACTTTTTTTGTGTAGTTTAACATTTCTACCCATGTCTTCTACTCTGTTGCCAAGGATTTCATTGTGTAGTAATTTTAGTATCTTTAAATGTTTTGTTTTTAAGTTTAATACATCAATATTTTTTTTATATTACAAATGACGTGTGGTAAAGACATGTTTTTTAGAAGATTTATTATTGTAAATTCCCACCATGTTTATATGTGGGAGTAGATTTTGATATTTTGCCAGTTCCCTTCATTCAGACTCCTGCCCCTCCCTCTTCCTTCCCTTCCATCCCTCTGCCCCATCACTGGCAGCCAGCAGCAAAGAGCGGACAAAGATCTATTTGGCATCCAATCCTTCGGGCACATGGTAAGAATAGTTTAAAAACTAAAGGTAAAACTAAATGATTCATACAGCTCTTCTAGCTTGCAGTTGTATATGAATATGAGCTTTTGTGAAGTTTTTTTGTTTTAAGTTAAAGAAAACACTTGCACACTAGATTATTATTTTTTTAACTCACACCTCTTAACCTTTAGATTTAGTTGTTTCTTCCTTGAGTTTTTCCCCCCCTAACTTTCAATAGGCAATTGATTTTTGTAGATTATTCAGTCATCTAGCACTGCCATATTATGCTCGGCATTTTCATTCTATTTATCATGTAATACACCTCCAATTTATTTTTCCCCTGACCTGTAACGTCTGCCCAGAATTCTGTTACGCTTACTAGCTTTTTTTTCCTATGAAACAACTGGAATTATGAACATGCTCCCCATTCTCCTTGGCTTTTTTTCATCCTTTGAGCAGCTCCCTTACAAAACTACTAAATCATCACATTTGTATTCTGGGTCATGAGCGATTTTTATGCACGTACATTCTTCATCTCGTTACACTTTTCTTTTCTTTTTTTTCTTCTGTATTCCGAGCAGGCGTAGCTTTCCATGCCCTCCTTATTCTTTGTCCATATATTAGGTTATTGCCACTTCATTGTGTTTTTCCCTTCCTCTAGGCTTCACTTTCTCCCGTAGGGCATTACGTGATGGCAAGCAACATCACTAACAAAACAGATCCTCGTTCACTAAACTCACGTGTATTTATTGGGAACCTTAACACCCTAGTAGTGAAGAAAGCAGACGTGGAAGCCATTTTCTCCAAGTATGGCAAGATTGTGGGCTGCTCCGTGCACAAGGGTTTTGCTTTTGTTCAGTATGCTAATGAACGCAATGCCCGTACTGCTGTGGCTGGGGAAGATGGGCGTATGATTGCCGGCCAGGTCCTTGGTAAGTGAGTGGCAGTATTAGTTGGATTTAAATCCAGTATAAGGAACCTTACCATATTTTATTTTTTTTTTTCTTTTTTTTTTTTCTTCACAAGCCTCATGAGCATGTCTACAACTTGGGTGCAATGCTTTCCTAATTAATAAATTCATCATTTTGCAAATGAGTGTTCAGTGCGACAGTATTGTGTGTTGTGTAGTTATATGGTGTGCTATTTGTAGTTTGCAGTAAAGCAGTTAGGTATTCATTGAAACCAGCATTGTATCTGCAAATCTTGATGTGTCTGTAAAGCTCACCCTTTGTGTGAGATTGTTTTAAACTTAACAAAAACTGGTGTGGAAATGTTTCTAGCCTTCGTTTTGCCTGCCTATACCGCTGATATGATCCTGTTTGCTTGATTTGTTTCCCAAAGTTAATGCTGACACGACTGCACTTTTTGCTTTGGCATCAGTCTTACCTTATACCAAGTAGCCGGAGAAATTCTGATCGGTTCGATTGGAAGCTATCTTTTTACAATGCTGGCCTGGCCAAGCCGGACTGAAGTTTGGTATTCTAAGCTGTGTTCAGAGCCAAACTTTTCCACCACATAGGAAATGCCATTGTACATCAGTATGTGCACACGCAGGGCCAAGGGATTTGAATGGAGGAAAAGTTTGAGCTGAAATAGCTATGGCTTGCTCTTTGCCATGTTTCTTTGAGCATCAGACATTGGAATTGAACCATACTTGACCATTAAGCTGTAGCTCTACTCTAGTTGGTCTTTGCATTATCTGTTATCTAAGTCGGTCTCTACTTTTTAGATATTAATCTCGCTGCTGAGCCCAAGGTTAACAGAGGGAAAGGAGGTGTCAAACGATCGGCAGCTGATATGTACGGGTAGGCACTTATTTTTGTTTTGTCATATTTCTGTTTGAGGACATTATGCAGTTTAATGTGTATGTTAATACATGACCTAGTTCATAATTTGCCTTCTCATTATAGGTCATCATTTGATCTGGATTATGATTTCCAGCGAGACTATTATGACAGGTAAAAGCATGTGTTAATGTCCTCAATTAGGTTACTAATGTTTGACATCACATTCACTATTCAAAAAAAAGTGTTTTTTGAGATAGATTGTAAACTTGTTTGAGCAGGGCCCTCCTCACCTGTTTGTTACTCAATTTATGTTACTACTTATGTCCTGTCTACCCATTGTACAGCGCTACGAAATTTGGTGCTATATAAAACAATAAATAGACAGATGCACACACGTGTACGTACACTTCAACCATATACTTTATGCTCTCTCCTGCCTCTTCCCTCCTGTGAATATACAGCTACTCAGCAACTCGTGTGCCGCCTCCTCCCCCTATTGCACGGGCTGTAGTGCCGTCCAAACGCCAGAGAGTTTCTGGAAATACATCACGCCGCGGTAAAAGTGGCTTCAACTCAAAGAGTGGCCAGAGAGGCGGTTCCTCCAAGTCTAGTCGGCGTAAGTCTAGCATGTGCAAAAGTGTTTGGCTTTTTTCCTTCATGCCCTTTTTTGCTGTAGATAAGTTAGGATAAATTCTACCACAATTCCCACTCCTATATGTTAATATTTTATGCAGTATATACACACATGTATACCATATATAAATACACACACCTTTGTAACCTTTTTGGGGGTTTTTCCTTAAATGGACAGTTATTTCCCCAAATCAAGTTAATTAAATTTGAGTCCGTTTTACTGTACACATGTATTTTTAAGTTTGGGGGGGAAATGTGTACGCTTAAATGTTTCCTGCACGTGTATAGCTGTCCCAGTAGTGGGGAGTAGCAGCAGCCAATTGTAAAGTGTAATTATTTCACATTGATTAGCTAGAACAGCTATTTACCATTAACCCCATGGGTATATACAGCAACTGAGTTTCCCTAAATCCACAGAACTGTGGTTCTCCAAGATGTTTACAAGGCCTACCTGCTGAGTAATTGATTTAGATTGTTCTTCTGTTCGCTCTCTTTGCGGTTATATATATATATATATATATAAAATATATATATATATTATATTTGTAAAAATATCAAATAACATGCCTATTCACACCTGCCTAAAACATTGCACATTGCTGTATATGTATATTTTTTTCATTCTGAATGTATCCTGTAAACCTATACTATGAATAGCATGTTTTTTTTCTCCTTATTGCATATACTGTCATTGTATAATATTTGCGAACTAACTGCAGCTGTTTTTGTCACAGTAAAGGGTGATGATCTTCAAACTATTAAAAAGGAGCTGAGTCAGATAAAACAGAGAGTAGATTCTCTCTTGGAAAGTCTAGAGCGTATCGAGCGTGAACAATCCAAACAAGGTAAATTCCTATCTAGTACTGTCTGCACCCCTCTTACAGCATTTCATGGCTGGTTAAATGGCAAGAACATCATATTGCTATTCACCTGATTTCTGTAGTAATTTTCTACCTTTTTTACATCTTTTCATTCAGAGACAAAATTAGATGACGAGCAGAGCAGTAGCTCTCAAAAGAAAGAGGAAACAAGTGCAAAAAGCGTTACAGAGGAAGCAGGTGACTCTGCAGAAGAAGGAGACCTCCTTGATGATGATGATGAACAGGGGGAAGACACAGTAAGGATGAAAAAATGTTAATAGAATGTGTCACTGAACTGCATGCAGCAAGGTCTGATGCAGGGCTAGCGGGTAACAGATCTCTGGCTTTTGATCTGCAGCCTGAGTCATGTGAATTACTTTCCAAGATAAGCAGAATCAAGATCTTGTAATTTTATAGTAATAAGCACGAGTGTAGAGCAAAAACGATATATTCTAGAGCACTTTCAGTACCATCTTGAAGTAGTGCAGCTTGCTTATGTTTTATAGATCTCCCTTGCTCATGTAATTGCTAATTGTGGGAATATGGGAGTATTTGTGGGTTGGAGGGGGCAAGATGAAAGAAGAAAACTCTAGGACAGGAAATTGTCTCAGTGCTACAGAGCCAGTATAATCACAAATATCTGCTTCCATTGTGATGTTGGACTAAATATCTCCAAAACCTTTCAACTGATATACATTTATGTATGATGCCATCAGTTCTATTTTAATATAAATCTATCTTTTCAGCTGGAAGAAATTAAAGATGGTGACAAAGAGACAGAGGAAGGTGAAGATGAAGGGGACAGTGCAAATGAAGATTCTTAAATGTTATATGCATCTTAACCTGGCTATTCTCTCCGTTCATAGCTCTACCCCTCCAACCATCACAGTTGCAATGTGCTCTCTAAGCTTGTTTAATATGCACCCATCGCTTTCTCTGCAGCCTCTTTCATTTTGATACCTCTGCGACTTCTAGAATAAAAGTGTATTGTTTTTAACCTGGTCTTTGTTTTGATCCTGTTGCTCACATAACTAAATTCATTGTGCTTTTTGTGCTATGGGTCTCAGGAGCCTTGTGCTTAAATGACATAACCTGTTGGTTGGCATCCCTAAATGGTACAATTTAATTGCCTCTTTAAGAGCCATTTATTTAATTAACTACAAGCCATGAAGACAAGAAATATCAAGTCATAAGTACTGAGGACAAAGCTGGAAAGAAACAAGCAAAGCAGGACACCATCCCCCTATTTTGTGCTCTTCAATAGTGTGAAAAGGCAGCGGCCCAGCTGAACTTTAGTTAGTTACGTTTAATTGTACATTTTTTACAGTTGCTACTTTAAGGTTTGGCAGTCTACCTTATTTTAGTACAATATAAAATGCATGGGAAGTGGTAACTTTCCAACTAAATTACTTTATTATTTTTTTTAGCAACTGTTGCATTTTAAACTTTGTATGTGCAGTTTGATGTCAATTAAACTTCTGTTTGGATTTATACATGGAGAAATCCCTTATTAATACAAAACCATTTTTCTTTAATCTATATGTTTCTAGGTAACATTTTAATGCCCATTTGAGTTGGGCTTAGTGTAAAAAGCACTACAAAGTCTCCACTAAAAATCCTCTTGCGTGGTTGAGCTTGATGGAACTGTCTCTGTCCCCCTCAGATTATTTATGAACATAGAAGGAAAGGGGAGAGTTAAGGCAAGGAGCAATCGCTTTTAACAAAGATTATAGGCATGGCATGAAAATCATTCGTCTGGTTTACTCGAGAGGGTGAAACTTTGTCATAACAGCCTTTTTTATCGTTTGTTTTCAGATCATTTCATGGATCTCTAAAGTTAATTAAAGTTAAATTAAGGTCTATCTTTTTTTGTTCCCTAACTGTAAATATAAGCACAGGAACTGCATGACATTCGAAGCAGTAGCTAAAACGAGGCACTAAAGATGTAATAAAAACGTTAGTTTGGGCTATTGGTTATGTGTACTGCTAAGGAAGCCATTAGAATGGCTTCTTCCCCACAGTGGCATAACTATGAAAGATTCTTTTGTATGTTGTACCTTGCATATATAATTAGTTCCTTGGTAGCTGTTGAGCTATCTAATAAAAGTGATCCAAAAATGTTTGGGTTTTTTTTTTTACATTCTAAATGTCATCTACGTTATCCTATATAAAGATTGCGGCATGTTTGGAGAAAAAATACATTGCTTGTTTGCATATATTCATTTTGACATCTCTTCGTTTAGACAACTGCCCTAGTAAGCTCTCTAGAATTGCTAAATGGCTTTCATTTTGCCACATTAAAGCAAGAGTGATGTTCACCTCTTTACCCCTTCAGTCCCAGGGATTTTTGGTACCTCAAAGCCTGAAGCAATTTTGCCATTTTTGCTTTCAGTTTAGCAATTTTCTTTTCCTGCCAATAGTGTACCCATGTAAACTAAACTGTAAATTTAGGGTGAGAAATTTTTAGTAAAACCTAGCGAGAATTGGAAAACTTTTTTTCCTATATATATTTTCCCTCTGAATCCTCACAAAATTAGGTAAAGTGGTGGAAAATCAGGTGTCCTGATTTCAGAAATACCTAATTTATATAGAATTTCTATACTGTACTTCCCCTGCTGACAGGGGAAATACAGGCTGTCAAACGACAGCAGGGTAGCAGCAGGGTTGTATCCCTGTCGCTGCAAGAAGGTCAGGGCTTACCAGTACGTTCATAGGGGTGTCTTTAGATGTGTTTTATGGATGTACCGGTACCTCTAGACCAATCTGTGGCCTTAAAGAGATCTACAACCCAAAAGTATTGCTTTTGAAGCCATTGCACTTCAGGTGGAATGAGGCCCAAATATAGAAACATCTATACCTGCTTCACTCAAAACCCATTTAACCCATCTAGCTAAAGATGCAGTAGAAACAGGTTAATACGGACTTCTTGTAGCAATAAAGAGTTCTAAATGTTTAAGTTTCCTGACATTCTTCGTTCTATCCTCATATTCTCTCAAACATAAAACAGGACACAACTGAGAAGGAAAATTTTGGATAAAAAAGATTTTTTTTATGTTTTTGTACATTTTGAAATATCCAATTTCACCCCTTCTGGGGTAAAGGACCTAGTAGTAATGTCTAGGGCTCAAACATCCGAAACCCCTTTTACAGGAAATTAAACATAATAGGGTTACTAACTTGGCTGACAATTGACAAAATGATAGCTCATGGTTTGCAGGCCACCTCTCAAACATTCTTAAAACTAATTTGATATCCCAGACCTCGAAATACTTTGGACGAGGGGGACGAGAAAATCTGATGCCCTTCAGCTGGCGGCATATAAGGACATGCTTACCTGCAGGTAACCCATCAAAGCCTCTATGGCCTGCTGAAATCGCTGATCTGTCCAAATTAATTGTACGATAAGCAAAACCCTGCTCAAAGAGAGCAGATAAAAATGCGAGAATTGAGGTCACAGGTACAAGAACGGGATCCAGGGGTCTCTCCAAGCACCAACGATTCCAGTCATGCCATGTATGCCCATAGGCTCTTCTAGTCCCAGGCCCAAGCTCCTGCCAAGAGTTCCGAAGTCGTATGCGAAACGCCTGTGATGCACCAAGGTCCCCGGAAATTAGCCTTTTTTGTCACAAGGTGTATTGGCTGATAGGTGTGTGTGATGTGGCCTGTGCTCTGAAACTGTTGCACAGTGTTGTATAATGTAATTAGAGCAGGTAACACATACATAACAAATATACAATACGTAATATAAGAATTGTACATTACCAAAGTAAACATTTGACCAAAACTAAATTTGGTGCATATACCGGAAAAACATTTGTAGTAAAAAATATTGGTTAATTTGCTTGCTGATCTGGCAAAGTCCAAATGAGGTTTCATACTTTTTGATTCTTGGAAGGCCTCTCTCCAGATGGTGGTTTCCAGAAGGTTTGGGATGTTTCAGGAAGGGTGCAAGACTATCGATTATAATTTGCTTATTTGTGGGAAAAGACTACTGCATTGTGAATGCCCTTTGCTCTTTTATAGACTGTTTTAGAATACAAGGCAATGTAACTATAAATATTGAGTTATATTTGCCCAAGCACACAATCCTGAATGACTGCTGTACTGTATAAAGTATAATCTGAATTATTTTCATTGAGAAAATACTTCAGACAAGGTTTTTGGTCAAACCAGGAACGTTGTCTTCATATCAGTATGCTGGAACTTCTGGCAGTCTGGAAGGCGCTCCTTTCTTGGCAATCCAGGTTACAGGGATAAGCAGTGAGAGTTCTGACAGACAATCGCACGGTGGTGGCTTTCCTGAACAAGCAAGGTTGCGCAAGGAGTCTTCAATTGGGTGCTCTTCTTCAGAAGATTGGGAAGTGGGCCGAGTTCCATCTCTCCAACCTTTCAGCTGAGTTCATTCATGGAAAGGAGAACATTACTGCAGATTTTCTCATCAGAACATCTGTTCTTCAAGGAGAATGGAGCTTCAACACCGCAACATTTCTGCAGGTCACGAGAAACTGGGGTACTCCACAGGTGGCCCTCATGGCGACGTCAGGAAACTGCAGCTGTTTTATTACCTGTCCTTGGGGGGCCGTCCATTTGCTCTGGATGCTTTTTCCCAAGCTTGGGCTTACATCTTTCCCCCTCTTCCTCTTGTCACCAGGGTTCTCCAAAAGATCAAAAGAGACAGATGCCGGGTGATCCTGATAGCTCCCGACTGGCCCACAAGGATTTGGTAGCCAGAGTTAATCTGTCTGTCCCTTAAGCCTCCAAAGAGGTTGGGGAACAAGCCAGACCTGCTCCGTCAAGGGTACTACACCCAAATCCCTCTTACTTCAAGCTCCTGAAAGGGAGAGATTAAATCAGGCTGGTCTCTCCGAAGAGGTGGCTGAAACTCTGATGAAGAGCTGGAAGCAAGTTTCCAACCTCCGGTATGAGAAGATCACAAGTCCTTCTCCCCCTGGTGTGCTCCAGCAGGATAATGTCTCCATCAGCAACAGTCTAGATTTCCTCCAAGCTGGTTTTCATAAAGGTCTGTCTCCAGCCACCCTGAAGGTCCATGTGGCAGCTCTTAGCACTCTATCAAGTGAACAGTTAGCTGTGCACCCTTGGATCTCATTTCATGAAAGCCATCTCTAGACTGGCCCACCGGGATACCAGGTCGGTCCGTGGGCCAGTTGGCCAGCAGACCAACATGCAAAACAGCCACTGAGCAGCTGCGAGCAGGATTAAAATCGGCTGTGGTGCGGCAGTCGGGCCGCCTCCACCAGCCATGGGCGTGCACGCGCCGCTCAATGGCTGTGCCTCAGCACTTCGTGCAACATCTTAAAAGGGGTGGGACAAAGAGCTGAGCCAAGGCCATTGGGCGGTGCAGTGCGTGCACACCGGCCCCTTTAGCTTCATGAACGCCTCCACCAGACACCAGAGTAAGAAGCAGCAGTAAGTCGGGGGGTTATATGGAGGGCATAAGCCCCCAATATGACACTCTGCCTCTAGAAAATGCCTTTTAACCCCCTATATGCCACTGCCTCCAGAAATGCCTTATACCCCTATATGCCACCATGTCCAATGATATGCATCTGGCATATAGGGTATGAATTATAAGAAATAAAAGTTTCTTACAAGAATATCATGAAGAAAAATGTTTGCAGTAGCAAATGTTTTGATTCCATTATGTCTAATTATTTAAATTTATAATGGCCTTTAAACACTTTTGCTTTCTGGCATTTTAATAACATATATGTATAAAAAGAAGGTTTATAAGTTATTTGTATGGCTAAATAGTGTGCTCGGTGATGATCTATAGGGGTGTGTTGGGAAAAAGCTGAACCACAGAATAAACATATTGGTGCGGTCTCCAAAACGTTTCCAGGGTGCTTTGTTCATTCCCAGTACATGCCCTGCCAAGTTCCTGAAGACATGAATTTGGTTTTATCTAGCCTAACTTCTTCTCCTTTTGAGCCCTTTTAAGACATCCCAATCAAGTTTCTTACCTGGAAGTTGGTTCTGTTAATAGCTAGAAGAACAGCAGTGATTCAGTCTCTCTCCAGTTTAACTCCTTATCTCCAGATCTTTGAGTATAGGGTCATTCTCCGTACTCCAGAGTTTCTTCCTAAGGTCGTGTGGCCTTTTCATCTCCATCAAGACATTGTCCATCAGGTCTTTTGCCCTCACCCTACGAATGACAAGACACGCCGGCTCCATTGCTTGGATGTGAGCAGGTGTTTGAACTTTTACCTACCTATTTGGTCTTTTGTATTTACTGTGGGTAAGGGGGAGGTTCTGGGGGTTTAAATGTTTCCTTCCCTATTTGGATAGGCGGAGCCATCTCTTGTGCTACCGGGAAGTGACAAGAAAAATTCTCAGGTAATAATGATGTCACCTCAGATCAGTACAACCCCTTAGTGTTATAAGCCCAGCTAGGAAAGCTGACATTGTACATTGGATGTACTGCTTGTAAGAACAAAAGAAAAAAATTAAAATATTATGTAGGGTTTCCCAGAATTTCTGTATCAATTAAAACCCCATAAGCACATTAGCTGCCCTACTGACAATATAAATATACCACATACACCGTACCTTCTGTACCATATTAATTTGCCACTAAATATCCTATGTGAGTTTAATGTGAAATATATACATTTGTTAAAGCTGTGAACCTGTTCTGATCAGGCGAGCTGGATGTATGCAAAAGACCCTCTAGATTTCCCCTCATCTCTCCTTTCAAGTCATTATTACATCATATCGCTTGATGCCCAATTAAATGTGTTGCATTGCATTATATGTATAAAGCAGTAATGGATTTTATAGCACCATGGCAATAGTGTAAAAACTGACAATTTACAATAAGGCAAAAATGAATACACGTACAGATGGAGAAGATGCCCCTTCTACTGCAAGCTTACAATGTATTAGGAGGCTGGGGCAGAATGAGACAGAGGATAAGTGGCTGCTTGGGCCAGGATGATATGATTGTACTGCTGGTTTTCAGGAGAAACCAGTGAAGATCTTAAAGGTGAGGAGAACAGATTCTGTCAGAATGCAAGTTGTATGTTGTATGCATTACTGCAAATCAGCTAGATAAATCCACAAAGGTGATTGACCTATCAGGAATTAGGATAGAGTAGATGTACTAACCAGTTTTGGAGATGTTGAGCAAATGAGATGTTCAAAAGAGTGGGATGCCATCTTAGATGCAATTTAGCCAGTTTGTGCACCACAGCAGTTTGTGCACTACATGAGTTGTAAGAAAAAACAAGTAAACCAGAAATTATTTCAATTTTGTAAGGACATGCATCTCTCCATAAATCTTGAGAGGGGTCACTTGCTCACCAAGCAGGGTTTAGATGGGGCCTTAGCAGTGAGGGAGGAGATAAGTCAGAAGGAAGCCAAGCACATAATTGGGTGATGGTTAGATGTCATTACAGTGGGGGAGGCAAGCCAGTGAGTTGTTTCCATCCCAACAAATTTAAGTGAGCATGTTGGGGAGGCAGACTCAGATGTGAGACCCTTAAAACAGGCAGAGCAGCTCATCTAGTGAAGGGGGGGTCCAGAAGGAAGGGAAGCCCAAGAAGGTTGTGGTGGTAGAGGTAATCTGTGGCTCTGATCAGAGCAGCTGAATGGTTTGCTGTCTCCCGGGTGCCCAGTTTTAGGGATAGGATAGCTTGTGGATCTGGTCGCTAGGTTTGGTCGGATAATAGAGAGAGGCATATATTCTTGAGAGGGGTCTCTTGCTCACCAAGCAGTGTTTAGATGGGGCCTTAGCAGTGAGGGAGGAGATAAGTCAGAAGAAAGCCAAGCACATAATTGGGTGATGGTTAGATGTCATTACAGTGGGGGAGGCAAGCCAGTGAGTTGTTTCAATCCCAACAAATTTAAGTGAGCATGTTGGGGAGGCAGACTCAGATGTGAGACCCTTAAAACAGGCAGAGCAGCTCATCTAGTGAAGGGGGGGTCCAGAAGGAAGGGAAGCCCAAGAAGGTTGTGGTGGTAGAGGTAATCTGTGGCTCTGATCAGAGCAGCTGAATGGTTTGCTGTCTCCCGGGTGCCCAGTTTTAGGGATAGGATAGCTAGTGGATCTGGTTGCTAGGTGTGGTCGGATAATAGAGAGAGGCATATATTGTGTCCCCCAAAACAAAGAAAGAAGGCACCTGCAGCATGTGTGTAAAATGATAAGTTCTAAAAATGCTTGCAGTTTAGGGAATAAGATCCATGAACGTGTGTGGCAGTAGTGGCAAATGAGAGTTTGATTTAGTGGCTGTTACTGACACATGGTATAATGAGGAAAATGACTGGGATCTAGCAATGCCAGGGCCATATGGTACACTGGGTGGTCTTATATGTAATGCAAGTTAGTGAGGAGAACATAGTCAATTCGGATTACATTAGTATTCAGTATTAAGTAGAGTAACTTGTCTACAGTAGGTTTGATTTAAAGACCCCCTGGAAAAGTAAAAGGGTAAGATAATCTACTATTTGAGGGAAAGGCTAAAATGACAATTGAAGGGGGAAGTTAAACTGTAATCATGGGTGACTTTAAGCTTCCTGATTTTAACTGGAAAACCAAAGAAGCTGGTCGGCCCAAGAGTACAGATGTTCTAAACTCCCTACTGGGATTATCTTTAAAACAAGTATTTGAGGAGCCAACTCGAAAGGAGGGCATATTAGACTTGGTGTTCACAAATAGATATTTGGTATCAGATTTTACTGTAGGTGAAAGTTTGGCAGATAGTGATTGTATCAGGCTTGTCAGACCACAGATGAAAGAAACCACCGTGGTACAGAAGCGGCCAAAATAGTAAAAAAGTTAGCATTTAGTAAGTACAAAAAAACCAAAGTGAAAAGATAGACAAATCTAAAAAACAAAGCAAGTTATGAGAAAAGTGAAAAACTAGAATTGGCAGACTTAAAGACAAACCAATCCAAATATAGGAGAGGAAAACCCACACTAGATACCTATATGATTTTCATTTATTGTAAAAACAAAGGACCAGTGTTGTAAAAACAATGTTTTCCAAAAACAACCAGATAAATATTTGTGTTTTTGTTATGTTTCTATTCAACCGGGATTTCACACTAAATCATTTAGTGTACCTCCAAAATTACAGTATATATTGGGGGGTTTTCAATGGCAAGTAGGGCTTGTTTTTTAAGTTTCACCCATAAAAACTATACATATTTGTCCTTTCTTCACTTGCATTTTCTACTTTCTTTTGTCTTTATTTATCTGCTGCTCCGTGTGGCTTCTTTCTTCTCCTTCTCTGTGGACAAGTCCTCCCACAAGTGAGCAGAGCCCCAATTGGCAGAACAGAGGAGAGGCTGTCCCCATGTCTCCATCTTTGCGGAAGTGCACGGATGCCAGAATAATGCAGATAGATCTGTGCAGAAAGAGATGTGCAAAAATGTTTCTCATCGGATCTATCTTCATTATTATGGCCTTTTGGAGAACTTGTGTAAAAGGGTGCAACCTCTGCCAATTTGCAGAAGTTCGCCTATGGTTCATGGATTACGTAATGGGTCATCCCTGGCAGATTCCTCTGGAAGATGGATTGAGCTGGCCCCACATAATCATAGTTTAGATCAGTGAGGTGGCTTAGAAATGTCATTGACGTGAATATGCTTTATATTTGACAAACCAATCTATTCTGGGAACAGGTGCTTCCTGGTGTTGGCCCTTCATAACATAATGCAAGGTTAGATTATTCTCCTCTAGAGAGTTAACCATGTCCAAAGGCAGCCATAACAAACCAGCTTCCACCAGAGGAGCGGCAAAATGGGAATGAATAATTATCCAAATCCTCAAAACAGTCTGTTAAGATGGTTCCTCCTGGTATTACGGGCATAAATTTGATTACTGATAGACAGCTAGCTTACTGGGACCTTGTCTCTGAACCAGTATGTATGTTTCCCATATTGACATAGTTCCGGTGTCTAGTGTCTCTGCTGTTATTGAAAAGTCTCTGCTCCAGAAGACCTACAAAAACCTTTCTACCCTGCTAATAATAGAAGGTAATAGAAGGCATGCTGATCATCCAGCATTCTTGTGAATAGTTCAGTACAACCTATTGATTTGGTTGATTTACTTGGTTACAGTAAAAAAAATAAAATGCTACATATTTTAAAACAAGTTTGAAATTTCAGTGAATAAATGTTATAAAATGTTTACTCTGTTTTATGCTGGCATGTGCAAATAGTGACTTTTCATTTGGTATAATAGTTTCAATTCAGATATTCTATTGCCATCTACTGAATGTAGGCTGTAATTGCAACTTGTTGACAACAGGTGGAAAACATATTGATGCCAAACAATGTATGGGATCTGCCAAAGGGAGAGATGTTCATTCCTCGCTATGCTCTAAGTGAGAGGTGGCTAACTGAGATTGCAAAACACGGCTTCTCCTTTGCAAGTTTATTAGACTTCTGCCAACAATGCCAGGCACTAATGGGTTAGCGGCTGCACAATTTTGGACCTGAGACACACCCTTTTTGTTTAAACAAAAACTTTTTAAAATGCCAAGTGCTAAGTTGTTTTTCTGTTTTGTTTTATTTTTTCACCCCCCCACCACCACCACCTTTGGGTCTCAGGGCATTAATTAGCTGTTAATGAGCATTCTCTTGCTAGCTTTCTGGCACAGTAAACAAAAGCCCATAGACTAAAAGCAGTGGGGTATGTTGGGAAACTGTGATCTCTTCCCTGCTCTGATATTAGAGGTATTCTGGTGAAAGTGCCTCTCTAAACAGTTGTATTAAAATATGACTAGATGTGCAAAAGCTGTGGATTACAAATGATAAACCTAATGGTGTCCTCTGCCTCCAAGATATGGTTCCCACTTCCCAGCATGCAATTATAAATGATCTAAATCAATTAACAATGATCAATAAATAAAGGGACACTCTAGCCATGGTATGAAACATGTTCTTTCCATTAAAAATGTGTAATTTATCAGAAACCCCTCCCCCATGTTCATTTGCCTTCTCCCCCCAGTCCAGATCCTTGTCTTGCAGGTGATGCAATCAACCAAGAGTTGCAGGGGTGTCACAGAAAGAGCCCCCATTGATTTCAATGGTAATGCTTCCTGTGAAGGCATTCTGCAATATTTTAGGAAGTGTCTGTGGGGAAAGAGCATGTGTGATGTCAGTAACTGACATTGAACGAAAAGGCCGGAGTCCCAATTTGGATCCAATTCACCACAAAGGTGTTCAATTCGCGTTAAGGTCAAGGTTCTGTGCAGGCCACTCAGGCTTCACACAAAACCCATCAAACTATGTATTTATGGACCTTGCTTTGTACAGTCATTCTGGAAAAGGAAAGGTCTTTCCTAATACTTGTGCCACAAAACGGGAAACATAAAATTGTCTAAAATGGCAAGAAGCAATCTAAAAACAGCCGTAACATCCCAAGACTTCTATCCCTCCTACACCAAACTTTACAGTAAGTACAATGGACTCTGGTAGATAATATACTGCTGGCATCCGCCAAACCCAGTTTCGAGATAATGAACATGATTCGTCATTCCAGAACACATTTCGACTACACCAGAGCCCGGTGACGGTGTGCTTTACACCATTCCAGCTGAGGCTTGGCATTGTGCATAGTGATCTTCAGCTTGTGTGTAGTCACTCGTCAATGGAGGCACTTCTTATGAAGCTCCCACCCCAGAGTGCTTGTGGTGATGTTTCCAGAGGTAGTTTGGAATTCTGTAGCAAATGATTTTAAAGAATACAGTTTTTTAGCACTTTGCAGCCCGGTTCTGTCAGCGTGCATGATCTGCCACTTCATGGATAAGCTGTTGTTACTTTTACACGCTTCTACTTACCCAATACTAGCTTGATTTTACACTCCTGTTAGCAATGGGTATGGCTGGAATACATAAACTCAATATGAGTAGGGGTGTCCACATACTTTGTCATACAGTGAGTGTACCTATCATAATGTTGTCCTTGTCAGTTCCTGTGTTTTTCAATATGAAAACAAGCATAGAGATAATGGGGTAAAACGTAAGTAACTTTTGACTTTTGGTTAGTACATTGTATAGGTGAAAATGAGTTCCCTTGTCATTCTTCAATTACAAGTGACCTTGAAAGTACTTACAAAGTAACTTAATACGCTTCATTACTATGGGTGTGTTTTCACAAAAAGAAAATTATAGATAGTTCAAATGGAAGAATCCAAGTATATATAATGGTTTGTCCTAATTTTTCAAACAATTCATATGCCCAGAATTTAAAACGGATATGCACCTTTCCAAACTGTTCCTCAGAATTGATATGCTGGGATATGATAGCTCTCTCAGATTCTAAAACTGTCCCATAAAAATTTACATTTCTAAAAAGCAGACAATCTAGGTTAGTCCACAAAGGTAACTCCATCACTTTTAATACACTTTTTTTCCCCCCAACCACCTCTTCTAAACTATATGGCAAAAAAAGAAAACTGCATTTTTCCACTGTAAGGCACAGGGGTGTCTTTGCAGACTAATTTTGCACTTTTTAAGTGTTTAGGGATTTTCTTTAATGTTTTCCCCCTTGTGCATAGTACATGGTATTTGACAGCAGATAAGAACCATTTATCCCATTGAAGGCTTAACATTTTCCATGAATACTCAAACCTTAATCAGGGGTTTGTCTTAGATTCAAGATAGTCATACACACATCCCATGCATATTTAAATCCCCTCATGTATTAACCTCTACAGTTGGGAACATGTTCCACTTATCTACCTCGGTAAAGTAAAACTGCACCACCTTACATCTAAACCTCTGACCATCTCGTTTTAGATTATGATCTCTTGTTGACACACTTCTCCTCTTTAGAAATAAACTTCCCTCCTTTACTTTGTCAAATCATTATGCACTTAAATGTTTCTATCACATGTGTAGCATGAGTGTATGTTTATTAGTATTTGGTGTTAGCCTGTGTGTGTATCAGCTTATGATGTTATCGTGAGTTTGTGCATTGCCATGTGGAGTTGGAATGTCAGAGGTGAGGCTATGGTTAGTGGCACCTAGGAGGAGAAGTGGAGGGTCAGGAGAAAGAACGTGTACGTAAGTGCAAGAGTGAGTGCGTGTTAAAGCGAGTTTGTGTGTTACTTATAGGGGGCCTTAAATACTGCACCGAGGCACCACTAACCCTAGGGTTGCCTCTGTTCTCAAAAGGTGCATACGAAATAATCTTAAGGTGGAGTAATTGGTGGATCAATGAGTAGGATGGACATGGTGTGGGCTAATGAGAGAAGCATGGGGGCCCAGCCATTAAGCACTACCTCCCCGCTTTCCGCTACTAATGCCTCTAGCACTATAAGCTGGCACTCTGCTTACTGTTTACAACCCTGGTAGGTTTCTGCTTAGTTTTATCTCCTCCCAAGTCCATCTCATAATTAATTGCATCTGAAAAGGAACTTCTGTGGTCATAAATGCTTAAATGAATTTTTCACCATGTAAAGCAAATAAAAAGCTTTAGTGAATAAACCTTCTATGGGTGCTACTAAGTGTTGCATCTATTTTTAATAGTATTAAGACTTCTTTATCCAATGTCTTATATAAGCAGGTATATCAGTGATGAGAAATGCAGGAAAAAGTAGCAAAAGCTGCCATATGGCCCTATAAGTATGGACTAGTAACAAGGCAAGGTATAGATGGAAATGTGAGGGTTAAATCCGACCACAACCGAGGCGAGGCAAGAATTAGCAGGGAGCAGCGAATAGACGCACAATAGAAGAAAACTAGATAATATCATAATGAATGTTCTGATTATGTACTATTAGAGTCACCTACAGTAGGACAGTTTCTGTAATGACATTTACAGTTTATAACACTTTAAGATGTTTGTATTACAAAGTAATTACATTCTATTATTGATTGATGGCACCATACATTCGCCTTTTTTGTCATATTACACAGGGACAGCTTAAAGTAGGATGTGGTCCAATGAATTGGTTAGACATATTAGTGGATGCCTCATGTAGATAAAATGTGCACCAGCCCCAAGCTAGTGGGCCATTGTGATATCATATCCCGGCACTCCTGGACAATAACTGGATAGAGATGGCAAAAAAGCAGGTGAAAAGTGATCTATATGGGAAGAGGTGTTCAGATCTCATCAACCAGTCCATCGGTTTCTTTTCTATATGACGTTGTAGATTGCATGAATGCATGCATTTTTTAAATATCCAGCAGAAAAATTATTGAAAAAATATTTTAACAGGAAACAAGAATAAAATTATGTTTAGCAAAAAAATAGCAAGCAGAGTCATTAAAACCATTATTGACAGTGCTATACATGAATGCTTTTCCTGATTGGCTGCTCCCTTTTTTTAAAAAAAAATATTTGTAACAAGTTTTATAACTTAGGAAACAGTAGAAGGTTCGGCAATATGCACTCTAACCAAAGAAAACCACATTTTCCCAACAGACTAAAAATGTTTCATTACAGCTTTAAAGTTAACATTTATGTAGTTGATATATATATATGTAACAGATATTTTTGGTTTTATGCCCTGATGATTAACATCAAGTGTAAACCTCCCTAAAAAGAAATGGATTTTGAGACACTACTAACCAAAATCCTTTTATTTATCAGTTTCATGAGGGAACTTTTTACCTCCTGATTTCTGAGGCTATAGATCATTGGATTGAGTAATGGAGTGATGACACTATACAACAAAGCAATAATTTTGTCACTTTGTGGGGAGTGACTGGATTTTGGTCTGAGATACATGAATGTCCCTGTCCCGAAAAAAAGGCACACAGAGGTGATGTGGGAAGCGCAGGTGGAGAAACCCTTCTGGCGCCCAGCCGTGGATTTGATGTGTAATATGGCAAAAATAATACGTGAATATGAAATCAACACAATGATAAAGGACACAATAACAACCATCACAGTATATGCAAAAAGGTCAGTTTCCACCATAGAGGTGTCCGTGCATGCTAGAGACACTACTGGTGGAGTGTCACAGAAAAAATGGTCAATGACATTGGGTCCACAATAGGGCAGACTGAAGATAAAACTTGTATTTCCCATAGACAAAAGAATTCCACTAACCCAAGTTCCAGCCACCATTTTGGTGCAGGCATTCTTACTCATTATGGCTGAGTAGTGCAAAGGGTCACAGACGGCAACATAACGGTCATAAGCCATGACTGCTAGAAGATAACACTCAGCAGTACCCAAGAACAGGAAAAAGTACATCTGAGTGGCGCAACCTGTAAATGAGATTCTGCCATATCCTGAGAAATAATTAGCCAGGAGCTTAGGGATGATTACAGATACATAGCAGACTTCAATGAAAGAAAGGTTCCTCAGGAAAAAATACATTGGTGTATGGAGGCTGGGGTCGGTGTTGATGAGAAGGAGAATAATGCCATTTCCAAATATTGTAACTAAATATATGAGAAGAAATATAATACTGATGGCCAGTTGGACCTGAGGTGAACTTGTGAAGCCAAGAATAATAAATTCGGTAACACTGGTTTGGTTCTGAATTGGGTTGCTTTCAGAATATTTCATCTGGAAAGATAAATGATACAAAATAAATAAAGATGAACTAACTATGTTAAAACTTTTAGCTTAACAAAATGCATTAGTTAAAACTACCTATAGCTTGTACTGTTTGTCAATTACTGTCTTTTTTGAAGTAAGGTTTACCTTATAGCAAATGAGATTGGTGGCAGCCTGTGGTTGAGCGACATTATCTCAACAACTTCACCCAACCCCAAAATACTGCCTGCACCAATCAACCACAATTAGCAACAGAGCCGTGGGGGAAGACATAAATTAATGGGAAGAAATAGTCATGAAGATCCAGAAAACGTGAATTTATGAAACCTTCCCCTATAGGTGGGCTTGTAATACAAATATAATGCTTATTTTAAGCTGTACGGTAATTACAAGTTTATTTAGTATGTACAGCTATGCAAGGTTTTGGAAAAACATTTTAATAATTTGAATTTTAATACTGATCCAGGATTGAACAGAGTTTAATTTTGATATCACGGAAAGAGTGTCCTTTAAAAAAGAAATATCTAGTTACCACGAATTAACGAGTGGCCAACATTTTCTAAAGAGGATTAAACATTCACAAGTTACGTCTACACAGGGTATAAGCTGGTTAAATGCTTGTAGCAGGTGGAATGTTCTTTGTTCCATGCCCAGCTGGAAAATATCTAGCCCTACTTAATGTTGAAAGACAAGATTTTGTTTTAAAGGTCACTTTTGGGATTTTATTAAAAATGAGTCATTACCTGCACCACAATTTTATGTCTCTTGATTCCAAACAGTGCTGTGGATACCCTGTACCTACCTCTGCTGTATAGAAGAAAGTAAGGTAATATCGAAACAGACCCATATTAATATTTTTGAAGTCCCCACGATAAGATTTCCCCATGGAAAAAGCTGATGCAAACCAAAAATACTATTTCTTTGGAGAGTAATAGAAAATATATCTCTAGGGCAATTTATGTGGTTTTTTTTAAGTTACTGAACAATGATTTATGGAAAATTACAAAACATAATTCTTATTTGATATATAGAATTACACAAGTTAAAGCGGTACAAATGTTTGGTATAATGTCTGAATAAAGACAAAATGCAGTTTTCCAGGTATTTATTACAGATTTTGTTCAAAATTCAAGGTATTTCTGGGAAACAAGGAGAGTGATTATGTTATCTGAGAAGTTTATTGCTATTGAATATATAAATCAAAGCAAATTTGATACCATCCTACTAATAAAACACAACCAAAAAGGAAATATCACCTAAGTATTCTAAGCAGTATGTGTTTCTGTTAAATTTACAAAATCTTTGTTCAGGGGAGACTCAATGTTTCCATGTTTAATGTACCCAATTTATACCACCAGATAGGGCTTCGTTTCAAAACCAATAATATTGCAACAGAAAAAATAAAGCCCCATTTGTTGTAATATTTCTTGGTATATTCCCACACATTAGGTGCCACAAAAAAATCCTAATTTATTTTCTTCCACAATAATACCCAGCATTTTATAAAATTAATAATAATGTTCTTTGTCCTTCCTTTTCACCGTGCTCATGTTTGTTTCTATTTGATGTATTCTAATTTTATAGTTAGTGTTGTGGGAGTTAGTTGAGAATTAGGGCTAGCGTAAGGTTTAAGGTTAGGTAGGGGTTAAACATTTTTTTAAAAAAACCTAAAAATTTAGCAAGCTTGGAATAAATGGATATTATATAGGAATATAGGGTGATTTTCAAAAAAAACATTTATACTAGCTATGTATAATGATACATATGCCTCCAAAAGTGTGAATAAATGTCTTTAAAAAATATTTATTAAAAAATAATGTCATATATGGTTTCAAATGCCCTACTTATCCTGAAAAAATATATGTTCACATATGTTATATATATATAGTGTGCGTTCACTAAATGAGATAGAGGGAAATAGTGGCTGAAGAAAGACATAGCAAAAACATGAAAAATGATCTGGTTCTATAGCATGAAATAGCACCAGGATTAAAGGATTAAATACCTTAATATGCATTCTTTTATTTAGTACATACTTACCAACGTTTCCTTCATGAATCATGGGATAAAGACGCAGGGCATAAATGGTTGGGGTCACACACTCTGCGTGACCCTGCAGCATTGAGCACGAGGCTACCCAGTACAAATACCGGGTAATTTCGAGCTCATTTACAAGTGTTTAGGCTGCTTGTGTTCTTGACATACACTGTTAAAACGCTGCCTGTGCACAATGTAAAGCACCAGTGTTTTTATGCCGGGACAGACCCGAATTTGATGGGACAGGACCCCCAAAACATGGTACAAGTGTCAGGGACAACAGACTGTCCCTTCTAACCACTGTGCATCTAATATATAAAAGTCCTTCAAATTGATGTGAGCACAAATCATTAGAGGCACTATAGTACAGCCAGTTTCTTCTTTACAAGAGCTCAGTGTTTACATAAAATATCAATTCATGTACACATTAATTTGTGTAAACATAATAATTGTGTAAAGACATAACTCTATCGTGATGGAGGGGGCATCAAATAGTATTCTTCACTGGGAAAAAGCAGTCCTGTATTTGTTTATCCCTGCATTAAGTTAATATTTTTGTTTTGCTTTTGCAAATAATAATATGTACCAACTAATTACATTTACCTGTTGGATATTGATATAGAAGTGAAAATATATAATTGACTAAGAAGCCACAATGGAAATGAATGTTCTACCATATCAATAAGTTAATGGAACACCTTGGTTGTGGTATGTCTCTGAAGGTGGAGAAAGAAGTTGGGGCAGTATACCTATTATTTATGTACTTGACACGTTCCTGGTTTGGTATTGTCAGTGATGACAATGTTTTTTTCCTGGAATGCATTGACTACAGTCAATTTGATAATTTATCTATATTCCTTGCTATTAATTTCTCAGAGATTGAACATCCTGTAAAGATTTTATCTCTGTGTCTCTGTGCTCTTTTTCCCCTGTCCCATTTTCGATGTGTCTCTCTTCCCCAGACTCCTGCTTTATGGTGCCACCCACCATACTGTTATGTGTGCCAAGGTCAGCGCATGCAGCGCAATAGGTCATGCCACCCACTGTAGCACTGTCACACACATACCAGTACAGCGCAGTTGCCACAGGCTAGGGGTAGATCAAGGTCAGATGGGGGCCCTGGGGCTACACTGTTATAAGGGGCACCCTCCAGAATGTACACCCAGTAGGCACTTTATTAGGTACGCCTGTTCAATTGCTTGTTGACACAAATAGCTAAACAGCCAACCACATGGCAGCAACTCAATGCATTAAGGCATGTAGATGTGGTCAAGACAGCTTGCTGAGGTTCAAACTGAGCACCAGAATGAGGAAGAAAGGGTATTTAATTCAGGGAAGGAGCCTCCTGTTTATTCCCGGTCGCTGGGACTTCTGCGAGAGCGGCGGACAACCGGCGGCTGAATGCGTGCCAGCTATATCATGGTACATCCTGGGGAAACCTTGAACTGCTGTTGCTCGGGGCCCCTTCGACCGATCGCGTTGCTTTTTGGACAGAATATCCCCAGGAACATCGATACCCCGGGATCGCCGCCGCTCCTTCGGAATCACCTGAAAACGATAGTTTAAGCAGGTCATACAAACATTGCAGGGCTCAGTGGCCTAAGTGTGGTGCTGGAGTGTCTGGGCTGGTCAGTAAGATGTGGACATGATTTACGATTTGTTTCTAACCTAACCTGTATATAAGTCTGTGTGTTTCCCCAATAAAGTGTGTGTTACTTCTCTGGACATTAGTCTTGACTAATGCTTCAGGGGCTTGCTGGGTCACTCACTGTCCTTCTCAGGACAGTTACAGCACCGGATCCGGCTATGCTTCGGTGGGCTACGGTGCTATTTCATCAAAGAATCCAAGGCAGTTCCTGGTCCCCTCCTTGCTTGTATAGTCCTGCGCTGGAAGTGGTTAACCCCTACGGTTCCGGGAGAAACCAGCAACTACTGGCGGGAGTACACGGTCCAGGTACAGGTAGTTCCCATCACACACAGTAAGTGAAATAACCACTTGTTACAACTAAGGTATACAGAATATCCCCAGGACCATCGATACCCCGGGATCGCCGCCGCTCCTTCATGATCACCTAAGTGTGGTGCTGGAGTGTCTGGGCTGGTTAGTAAGATGTGGACATGATTTATGATTTGTTTCTAACCTAACCTGTATATAAGTCTGATGAGTCTCAATTCCAGCTGCGACATTCAGATGGCAGGGTCAGACTTTGGCATAAGCAACATGAAAGCATGGAGCCATACTGCCTTGTATCAATGGTTTAGGCTGGTGGTGGTGGTGTTACAAATTGAGCATCGTTGAAACGCAATAGCCTACCTGCTGACCATGTCCAACCATTTATGGCCACAGTGTACCTACTGACACATTTCTGATGTTTCTGATGGCTACTTCCAGCAGGATAATGCACCATGTCACAAAACTCACATCATCTCAAACTGGTTTCTTGAACATGACAATGAGCTCACTGTACTCCAATGGCCTCCACAGTCACCAGATCTCAATCCAATAGAGCACCTTTGGGATGTGGTGGAACGGGAGTTTCACATCATGGATGTGCAGCCGACGAATCTGCAGCAACTGTGTGATGCCATCATGTCCATATGGACTAAAATCTCTGAGCAATGTTTCCAGCACCTTGTAGAAAATATGCCATGAAAAATGAAGGCAGCTCTGAAGGCAAAGGGAGTCTAATCCAGTACTAACAAGGTGTACCTAAGAAAGTGGCCAGTGAGTGTATATTTATGTAGGTGTATGTATATATACACTAGATAGATAGATAGATAGATAGATAGATAGATAGATAGATAGATAGATAGATAGACAGATAGATTTAACAAGCCATTGGCTGCGCTATATTTATGGTACTTTGTTTGAATTGACATTTAGACAGTCACAGCACAATACTGCCTTGAGTTGGAAAGTTCCAGATAGTATCACATAATCATATTTGAGGGGACAAGAAGGAAGCTACATACAAAGCATGGATAGGCAAAGTGTCAGTATAAGGACACCAGTGTCTGTGAAAACGTTTGTGAAAGTCCATAGAACATCGCGAAATTGTCCACCATAGACCCCAGTAAATGTCTATGGTAAATGTCCTCCATACACCCTGCGATAAAAGTGTGTAGGCTTCACCCATTTGTGTCCCGGGATACCTGCAGTAAAAGTTGGCAAGTATAAATAAGTAGCAATTGGAGTGCCCTTACAAATCCGCCGCAGCTTGTACTTTCTGAATATTGGACACTTTTTATTATATCACCATTTTGCAAAAAAATGTACTTTTACACTGAAAAATGTAGCATTTTTTAACCATAAAGTCATTTTTGCTGCTGTCTTCTCTGTAGTATATGTGAAACATGGCTGATTGATGCATTTATATTGTTTAAAACTATCTATTGTCCATGACCTTTTACTTACAGGATCAGTACAACATTCTTAATTTCAACCAACTAGTCAAAGCCAGCAGTGCACTTCCCCTCTCCATACTCATATTTGCCCAGTAATTAGGATGCACACCGTCCCCGAGAAGACCTTGCATTATCCTTGAACATATATGTACACAATAATAAGACTGTCTCCTGGGTTCATCGTTTTTAGACTAAATAATAACCTCTTTCAATGAACTCTTCTAGAAACATAGAATCTGACGGCAGATAAGAACCACCCAGCCCATCTAGTCTGACCATATTCAAGATATAAACCTTACCTTTCATTGACATCTTATATATTTTATTCAACTAGCAGATGGTCAAACTCCTGCATCAGCTTAACCTTTACATTATTTCTTACATAATGGAAATCCCTTCCTTCTTTTTTTATCCTTTCTGTATAATGAGTATCCTTATTTGACAACATCCCAATCAGTAATTGCTACTTAATCCACACGTTCTCACGTTTTACAAGTGCAGAAAGCTTGGGGATCTTATTCTGTAAACTACAGCATTTGTACACATCACTCTAAATAACAGATGTTCGTTGTCTAAATTCATAGAAAGTGACAGCAGATAAGGAACATTCGGCCCATCTAAGCTACCCCTGAATATTTCCCTTAGTCCTTGGCCTTGTACTGTGTCTAGCCCAGCCTTATGCCCACCCCATGCTTCTTTAAACTCCTTCAACGTATTAACAACTATCACCTCCGCTGGAAGACTATTCCATGAATGCTTTCACTAAAGTATTATTCTTGACTTTGAAACATTTGCCCCTCTAGCTTAACCCCTTAAGGACCAGGAAGTTTTTTTTTTGTTGTTTTTTTTTTTTACTTTTAAACCAAGGCTATTTTAACACTTTTGCGGTGTCTGTGTTTAGCTATAATTTCCTCCCCTCCCAATTAGTGAACCCACAAAAAATATATATTGGGGGTTTTTTAGGACATTTCCTATAAAAAAATCTTTTTAAAAAAGTAATTTTTCTGACTTTTATTTGAAAAATCTTTTGCTCATCTACAAAAGCTAATGAAAAAAAGTTTGCGGTAGTAATTTATTTTTCATTTACTTTCACACAAATTGTACTTCAGGTATGTATTTATAGCTCCTGGTATATGCCACTGTCAAAGAACAACCCAATATGTGTTCAGTAACATCTTCCGAGTACAGTGATACCAATCATGGATTTGTCAGGTTGCTTGGGAGGTAAAACCTCACATTTGGGAAATGCAAATTTTTTTTTAACTTAGAACTTTGACATATGGTCCTTCTGCCACCATATCCTATTTGGGACATCTATGAAGCTGGTCAGTTTAATTTACCCCATCAAATCATATATTTTTGAAAACTAGACACCCCAGGGTATTTCAAATGGCTATTTTAACCTTTTCAATGCACTCATTTTACCATCAGCCTTTGTCAAAATTTGCATTTTTTCTAAAAAAAAAAAATAAGAAGGTTTTGATGGCCAGTGCGACCCTGATGGGAAGGGGGCAATTGGGTTCATTGGTACATGCAAGCGCAAGCGGCAAAAGAACCGGAAGAGTATTAATGTTTGTACTGCTAATACAGGCGTATCTTCTGGAAAAGAAAACTACATTGCTGTCCCGGGCACTTCATGGGCTAAAATGAGCCATTCATAGGTCAATTTGGAGTTTTAATTAGAATATGACCTGCTTAACAATCTCCTTTTTAGCTCTCTGTCTACTCTACATGATCCTTCCTCATTGGCAGCATGTATGTAAAACCACATAAAGAATTAAATGTAAGCTCTGCTGAGAATAAGCGTGTTCAGCTTACCACAGCAGGCTTTACCCTGCATCTGTCTGGGCAGTGCAGAAGCATGACATGTGTCTGCACCTGGATAGACCTGAGCAAGCATGGCAGGTGGCAGACAATCTTGAAAATTACACTGGGAAAAAACTTTACATACAACAAAAGGTTAAGATCATTCCAATTCAATCCGGGAGTGCACATCTGGATAAAAGGTTTTCAGAAGTTGGAAACTTAACTAGTTTAATGAGGTGTCTTGGGGAACCATCTATTCCAGTAGGTGGAGTAAAACTGGGGTGGTGGCCTTCAAACCTTTTTAAAAACCCTTATAGTGTGTGAGTTACATTGTATCGCACAGTACCACAACAGAGGTGAGTGTACCATTTTGTGAGGACAATTGCAGCCCTAAATGGTGGTTTCTTGGGTGGTTAGATATTTACTGCATATTATATTACAGGGAAATAGCAGGTTTTAGTGCGGAATGAATGTAACACCAATGGTTAGAATGATTTACAAAGGAATGAAGTTATATATTTATATATAAATGAGGGTATTTAGCAGAAAAGGCATTTAAACAATTTACAGATAATGCACGAAAAAGCAAAATATGTATGGGTGGGCGTGTTTATGTCAATAAAGGTATATTTTAACAAACACAGTAGATTACAAGAGCCGACTCTTCAACAAAAAGTATTTACATTAATAATTGATTATGAATCAGCATCAACCCACTGACAAAATGTATGAGAAAAAAATATATAATTTTCATTAGTGTTTTGTTTGAGAAATATAAATAGTATTTCCCCCTAGACAGCCAACAAAGGTTTTCACTTATGTTTCAAGTAGACATTTTTATATATATGACTTAAAAATGTATCAAATAAGTTAATGTGCATGCACACACACATTCTGTGCATTATTGTTTACATTGATTAGTGTGTATATAACAGTAAGAGGTTGATGCAAGCTTTCATAATAGGAAGCGTAGTCAGAAATATGGACTATGGAGAGCTGCAGCCAAATGACATCTTCTGTAAGCAGTAATCAGCTGAGTAGAGTGGCTGTTTCTTTTTTTCATATCATATCTGTTGGAAATATTATGAAAAAAACTATTAAATATGTTAAAAAATGTATGTGCGCATTTCAAGTGACAGGGAGTAATAAAATCGCTGTGTGTTTCTTCAGATTGGCAGATAAACAGAATGCTTTGAATACTTTGCTAATTTCTGTAAGTTCTCTGGAAATAAGCACTTGTTCCCTTTGAGTAGCATATTACTTTGGAATATAAATGGTTTAATTGTCGTAGGGCTCAGAGCAGGCCTCTCCAGAGTGCCTGCTAGCCCATCCATGGTGGTACAGCGTGATGGAGGTAGAGGTCTGGTCACCAGCACAATTTTACACACCATGGATTCTTCCTTCTGGGGTTTGCAATTTCTAGTTGCGAGGTCAACGCTGCCTGCTGCACAGAAATCTGCAGTGGGAACTTAATGTAACCCGGAGCCCAGAGCTGATGACATTTTTGACATGCATTAAAGACATGTAACGCATATAAAAAATCCATGTGCAGTTATTAGAAGCAATATTAGACGTATGACAATCTGTAGGTGCTTTTATACCTAAATCAGGAAATCTTGATATGATCTATTCTTCATATGAGAATAATTCAAACCAGTAGTGTTCCATTTGCATTTGAAGGATAAGTCTATGTGGATAGAATGACACTCCGTGGCAGGAACTGCTGAACCTAAACTACCTGGCAGAACTATCTCATCAGCAAATTGAGAGATCAGCAGCACAAGCAGATAGTTCTGCACTATACGTGGTGTTCCCCAGATCCTTAGCCAGCTCATAAATCACACAAAAAATAAGATCTCAGGATATTGTAAATTCTAGGATATTTTAAGCTGTGTGGCATTTAGATTAATAACTCAAGTTGTCCTTTCATTGCCATAGTACACAGAAGGAGCTAAGATGGTTTATTGCAGAGCAGATTGATAATAGGGGGAATGTGTCTGTCATTTGCCCCAGGAGCCCAGGTGGCAGGGGCCCCCATTTGTTGCTTACTTGCTGCAGTGCAAGCAACAGAGGTATTTGCAGATACAAAGTAAAGCTAATGGGTAATTGCTTATGTGTGGAAATTCAGATAGCTAGTATAACTTTCATGCAGTTTTGTGGGAACTTTTGCCTCCATTCCTGTTCCCTTAAATATGATTATTTCCAGTACCAGTGAATTGTGCTGTGGCCATCTGTGGGTAACAAAAAAAAAAGAACCACATTCGTTGATGGGAGACGTAGTATACCTATTAATGGATTGCTAATGCACTGTGTGTGTGTGAATGTGTATCCTCCCCTGGTTTATTGGCAGATGTAATTTAATCTTGACATTGCCTGAATGCTGCACAATGCATTACATGGTCAAATGGCTAATGATCTGATGAGACATGTTTGAAACTTTAGAATCCTGATGCAAAAAAAAAATTGTAAACCTTCTGCTGTTCACATAAAAGCAACAATTCACATCCAGAATAAATAGCTAACTTATTTATTTATTATTTTTATTTATTATTACTTATTATTTACGGTATATAGCACCAACAATTTACGCAGCATTTAGTACCTTTTAACCCCTTCCGGACCGCCGATTACATACTGCGTCTTCACTTGAAGACCGCAGTATGTTTTTAAATATTTAAATTCCGTGATCGTGATTCGCTGAAAAGCGATCACGTGCACGGAATTGAGGGGGGGTGGCTGCTACTGATCGCTGGGAACACCCAGCGGTCAGTAGCAGCCGCCCCTCGCGATCCCAGCGTTCAAAGCGACGCTGGATCGCGTAAAGGCTGTGACGTACCTGGTACGCCCCGGTCTGCCGGTGACCCGTGACCCGGAAGTACCAGGTACGTCCCGGTCTTGAAAGGGTTAAGGGATATGACAAGACGAGAATTGACAGACTAAGACAAACCGATACATTAGGTGGAGAGAGCCCTGCTCACAAGCTTACAGTCTTGAAGGATTGGTGACAAGTACATTGGGTGCTACTGCTATGCTCTTGAAATACTTGTTTAGCTGTAATTTTAGTTGTTTTTCTGATAGCTGGAGAAACATTCAGAGGTATAATTTTACCGGTTGTGGACATAGTAATGATGGTGATATCTGAATATACTGTGTACTTAAAATGTTGATGTAATGCACTTTCAATGAGAATAACAGCTGACCAGTTTAACAGCTGTGAACACATCTCTTTAATGTACTCAGATGACCTTCGTAAATGGTAATGCCTTACGGAACCAGTCTAACATTGAAGAATTTATTCTCCTGGGTTTCACAAATTTTTCTATAAAGATCCAACTTTTCCTATTCATCCTCTTTCTGTTCATCTACATCTTCACGTTATTGGGTAACCTTATAATCATATCAGTGACTACTCTGGACTCCCTTCTCCATACTCCTATGTATTACTTCCTTCGCAACCTCTCCTTCCTTGAGATTTGTTATATTACGGTCACCTTGCCCAAGCTGCTCCAAACTTTTGTGGCCAAAAGAAAAACCATCTCTTTCTATGGATGTTGTACCCAGATGTACTGTTTTTTCACTCTTGGTGTTACAGAGTGCTTTCTTCTTGCTGTTATGGCTTATGATCGTTATGTGGCCATCTGTAACCCCTTGAGATACTTCTCTGTAATGAGCAAAACATTATGTTTAAGATTAGCAACAGTCTCATGGGTTTCTGGTAATCTCATATCTCTTGGACAGACCGCCTCCATCTTTAGCCTTCCATATTGTGGCCCTAATCTCATCAACCACTTTTTCTGTGACATCCCACCAGTCCTAAAGTTGGCCTGCACTGATATTTCTGCAAATGAAATTTCTGTTTCAGTTACTGGATTCCTTGTCCTGCCTTTGCCATTTTCCCTTGTGCTATACTCCTATGGGCGTATTATAGCTGCTATTCTCCGCATCAGCTCCAACACAGGCCGCAAAAAGGTCTTCTCCACCTGTGCCTCACACTTTGTATCTGTCACATTGTTTTTTGGGACAGGAGCATTCACTTATGTTCGTGTAAAGACCAGCAAAACTCCGGACAATGACAAACTGCTGTCCCTCCTCTACAGTGTGGTAACACCTCTACTAAATCCCCTTATATACAGCTTAAGAAATCAGGAGGTAAAGGGTGGAGTGAAAAAACTGCTTCATCATAAGGCTGGTGTCGAGAAGGTATAAAGTTGTACAAGTATAACCTATGGAATGGATGGAAAGAAATTAATTATGGTGCACATAATGTTTAGTATCCCACATTCTCTGTGTCATTTTATTTTATCTCAACTATAGTTCTGTGACTATTGTAGACACTTGATCACAAGTACAAATAATTAAATTAAAAGGGCATTTTCACCTAAGTACTACTTACTGTTATTTTAAAGCCTATACATTGATTAATACATTGTGCTAATAGAAAGGCAAGTGCGTGTATATAAAGGCAGGTTTTGGATTTGAAATGATTCCGACATACAACATACTGAATCATAGGCAAATATTCTGCTGCAATATAATGCGCTTAACCTGGATTGGATATCGCATGATGATGCCACAAAAGAGGGACAGACACAGACTTTTATGGCTCCCGAAGTATAATTTGCTAGAAGATTAATAAACGTTAAATATGTAGCCAATGTCACCGAAAATGATGTGAAAATCAACAGCAAAGGTAAATCAGTAGTTGCAAACCATGGTATACAAGAGCGCTAGACACAACTGCAGAAAAAAAGGCACAAAAACCCAGCAGAAGATCAGAAGCAACTCGGCAAGAACGTAAGCCATTAATAAGGGATAAAGAAATGTGTAATTAAAATGTAGACAATGTTTAATCTTAAACACTTTTCGTATCAATAAGGTAAGTCATATTTTTTTTCTACTTTCTACTACATAGATATTCTGTGTGTTCCAATTTGAGTCAGTAGAGCAAGGTTTATGGCTACACACCTGATAAGGAAAAAAATATTTCAAAGATTTGATTTTTTACTGATTTGGTTATTACAATTCCATTGTCAAAACATTGACAGTATTTCTGAACACAAAACACAGTTCTGGACTGCATAGCTTATGTATTTGCACACACCGGCCCTTGCCAATCCTTGCAGTAGGGGGCAGAAGTTGCTGGCTACCCAGGGATCTGTCTATTTCAGCCAATCCTTTTTGGTTCTGCACATATATTTGCTTTTAGAGTGAATCACATGCACAGTAAGCGGCAGATAAAAAGGGCAATGCCTCTGTTAGAGGGTTTCAGATATGTTAATTAATGTGCAACAAATGTGAGTTTGTACCTGATCAGAATATCAATGTGAATGTTTCTTTATAGTGCTTTACTCTGGGTGATGGATTGTGTAACAAAACACTCTGTTTTCTTAGTTTGCCTCAAATCTAAGCAAAAACAATGAGCTTCAATAAAAACATATATGGTATAAGAAAACAATCTTTCTAATGGAAGAGGGTGATTTCTCAGTGCCTGCTTAGGATCCTAAATCCATGACATTTCAGCAATTCCCACAACATGGAATTCTGTGCTTTCCTAGGTCTGAATTAGGGCAGAGCCCCCAGCTACAGCCCAAGATCAAACTACAAGCCCCCTTGCATTTTCCTTGCCAGGGCAGCCAAGAAGTGGATGGAGGGAAGCACTCCAACTAGCTTGGCGCCATAGGCTGTAGCATGAGTTTGCTACTTTGTTGGGTCAGCCTCTCACATGGCCACTTATTTTAGTAAGTACCACAGTGTACCACAGTGTGGCTGGACAGGTAAGGTAGGTGGTTGGGTGCTTGGTCTCAGGGTGGGTGATTGGTCACAGGGTGGGTGCCCTGCTTCTAACCACACACCCCAACAAAGGTGTCCCAACTCAGGCACCGGAAACATGTAAAATGTTACTGTAAAGAAATCAACATTAATTCTGTAGCTCTTTTGAAAAACGAAAAAGGGTAAAAAAAAAAAAAAAGACACGCGGGACCAAATATTAAAGGGAAATTTTAAACAAAGAATGTCTATTAAAGTGCTTAGTAAGTGCAAACCTGTTAGGTGCAGTTTGCACCAGTTACGTGGCTTTTATTAAAATTAATTTAATATGCATTCATTGTTAGGCTCTTTGGGACAGTAAGCAGTCGTTTTAATGAATGTACAATTAAAACTGAATGGCAGCATCAAACCATTAATTGTCACAGTCAAATGAATCATAACAGAAATTAGTATTGTGTGTTTTACTGTAACCGGTTAAGATAAACAATTGGATTCTTTCTTTGGGGAAAGTTCTTTGCTCTTGTTAAGCTGTTGTCACACAAGTGAAATAACAGGTTTCAAAGCCAGTTGAACCAGAGAGAATCCCAAAGGCAGAGTGGATTTAAGACCACCCCCTGCTCCGTCCTTCCCACCCAGGCTTTTGGCATTTCACACAATGAACCAGTTCATAAGATGTTCCGGCTCCACAGATCCCTTAGGACAAGGTTAAAGTTGGGGAAGACACAGAAATAAAGATGCATTGTTCTCTTGAGGACAGTGTACAGAAAGAATATCATAAACACAATAAGTTCCTGTCCTGAAGAGCTTACAGTCTGTATTTCATAATGCAAGGACAACTATTTTCGCGTAACCATTTAAGTACCAGAATTAAATTAAGAACATATTATAATATTTAGAGTGGAATCGACAATACATACTGCTGGATGCCACTCTACAAAATGCATTAGTTACCATTCAGACTATATATTTTCTTGGATCTATATAATGGATGGCTAAATATTAACACCTTATTAGGTGTTCATAAGTATTCAAGGTGTAACTTCAGTTATGATGGATCATTAAGAACAGCAAGTGACAACCTCAGTTGCCATAAATGGATCATAAATCTCACTATGAAAATCTGAGAACTGCATTTGTAAACTTCTTTTTGGGCATGGCTAATACTATTGCATGTAATATGCCTAGATCTTAAATACAGTAGATTAGCTACTCTCTCTTAACCAGTCAACTGGTTGGTTAATCCCACAAATGTCAACAGATCAACATCTTGCAAATGCATTAAGGTTTTTGTACCTCCCAACATTTCAGATGTCCAAAGAAGCATACCTTGTTTTGTGGTCTGCAGTTAGATGCAGTGTTTAAGGTTTTTTTTAAACTTTCTTATTCAGAAATTAAATGTGTACATATAATTATAATAATACTCGTATGGCGAGTTCACTGTGATATTTAGAGCAAATAGAGTTAATATTAAGTTTCCATTTTTTTGTAGAGTAACAGGTGGAAGACATGAGGACTGAAGGAAGTCATCAAACCAGTGTGATCAACGTCAAACTTCACATTTGGTCGTTTAGCAGATAAATAAACTTTGAAGCGAAATTTAAAAAAATGTCTCAGTCTCCTTGTGCGGGGCAAATAGAAGAATATAAGTTAAGAATTTACCATTTGGCTCCAATTCTATTGAGAAGTACCTTACAGTAGGCTGGAGTCATGTCTATGCTGTTAGCAGTTTGTATACACCTACAGCTTATTTTAGTTATTTAGCCCCCATTGACTACATTAGAAGGTGCTGCATGAAGTGCAGGAACGTGTCATATGCAGGCCCTCCCTAAAAGCACGACGCTCCTGTTAAGGCAATACAGATTCCAACGAGAAAGGAGCGGCTGAATGTAAATGCATCACTGCTCTGGGCTCTTCCATATGATTGAAAAATAATCAGTGACAACCAAGGGCAGATGTGGGTCACAGGGAATATTTGACACATGGGCAGTTGCTCCTTTCCCTCCTAAACAGGGACACATAGCAGGTTTGAGCATGTGCCTCAAATATTACATGACCATTACAATACAACTACAAAATAAATAAAGTTATAACCACCACAATAAATCATTTGGAACATTATTACTAAACTTTACTTCTTGATGAAAGTGAGTATTGCTCAAGCCACAGGGCAGGCCAAATGGCACAGTATCAATGTTTAAACTTAAAATGGTGAAAGACATTTCAATAACCTATGGCAAACTCCATGATAAGTGTAAAACGTGCTCAGTTTAATCTATGCAACTGTCCAGAGTGCATTTTGAGTTACACTCCTTTCAGAAGAATTTTAATGTTAAGGTTATGTGGAACAGTGGGGTTCTGACCAGCTTAAGCTAGTAATAACAGAAAGCTGCCAAATAAGCGATTCTAACCCTCTTAACATTTAAATTAGATTTTTTTTAGACTCATAAACTTACTGTCATTCATGAATTATTGACAATCTATAAACAATTGCAGATGATATTAATTGCTACAAAGCAATATGAGAGAAGATGAACGACCATAGCTAGTGAATGGAATGTTAATATACAATTAAGTATAATTAAAGATAATTACCGGTAAATAGAATTTTTGCTAAGCTATGGCACATCTGCAGCTAAATACAGAATGATCACTTTGTTACAACAAGACAGCTATTAAGGGCAACGACATTCCTATATGACCCTCTGCTTAGTAATCAATGTAGTCAAAAATCCCCAGTTTCATTGTTTTTAGGTATATCTCAGATACACAAAACGCACTCTACAGGTCACAAAGGCTTGAGTTTAATACATTAATATGACGCTCCTGGCAAGGGCATATGTCTAATGACCTTCTCTCCTCTAGCTCTACCCTTCTTATAGAAATATTTGTAGGGGTAGACCTCCAGCAGAGGGCAGCTGAGAATGCACTTGATATACAGGAAAGTAAAGTAAACTTAAGACATCATCAACTAATGTCAATTACTAAACACCACTCATTGTTGAATACAAAGATTTACATTTAACATGATGACAGGAAACTAATAATACATTAACCACATTAGTGCTTTATTTTAGAAGCTGGCTGACATGCAGCTTGGGATGAAGAGAAGAAAGAGAGAGGTGAAATAATATACGTTCTGCCTCCACAAATGTCTTATATCCCTATATGCCACTCTGGCATATAGGGGGTTAAAAGGCATATCATGGGA
>VKOC01000001.1:39655733-39693531 GCA_009364415.1 Spea multiplicata
AGTTTATATAACCTCTTATCTACTTCTAATAGCATGCATCATTATGATTGGTTACCTTTCAAGCAAGTTACACCTCTTTAAGCTGCATAATTAAGAATGGCCTAGACTTGACCCTTTGCACATATATATATATAGAACAACATAGAGTAGACGTATATTAGAATTTAGAATTACTAATACGATAGATCATGAATTCAAATTTATATTATATTATGTTATATAATATATTATAGATTAAGAGGGTGAATGTGGACGTAGCACGCCCCATGCGTTACGCTATGCGTGCGACGTAATACGCCTGCGGTTAGTGCCGGTCTTTGGAGACGCATGGATGCCTGAACTTGATTGCGAATGGGGAAAACCTGCCTTGATGAGCTCTAGACGTGGTCCGAGCTGACCGAGGATTTTTTTTTTTACTTCATGGAGCGCTTGTGGACGATTGCAGCAGCCTCGGGTGTCGTGTTCTTCCTTCTCCTTCCTCAAACCTCCCCCTCTGCTGCCCCCCCTTGCAGATTTCTTCTGTTCAGATGCTGAAACATCCGATTTCTGGCTTTCGCGCCTGTATGCTTTTACGCGTCCAAGGCAAATAAGATATATGGATCACGCTGAGACTGAACTTTGAACTCTTCCAGACAAGATTTACCATCTCAAGATAAGTGTCTTTATTTTCCTTAATGCTGAGGCTTGTAATATCGCACTGATTTTTGGATTTTGGACCATTATATATGGTTCCTTGCACTTGATTATATACACAGATATATGACTAACACTCTACTTGACATAAGGAAGACAAGTGAAATAACAATTAACAGAAGACAAGGGAAGATAAAGCACAAGTTAATATCTTTGACAAGGGGAGATAGACTGCAGATTGAGAGGGGTTATGAGGAGGAGTGGAGTGGGAGCAGACATAAAGAGGAAATAAAAGTTAAAAAGAAACCACAAGGAGCCTTAGAAGTGGTGAAGAAAAATTGTAACACAAAGTTTAAAAAGGAGCGTAAATCGGCCTTAAAATAAACAAACTATGCCGCCTAAAAAAGATAAAGACCGAGAAAAGGAAAGAGAAAGAGATAGGAGAGTAAGCTTGGAGAAATCTAAAGCTTTAACGACATACTACTCGCCTAAATCATCAGCCACTACTACAACTTTTACATCTAAACATCTCTCAAAGGATTCTCCGGATGTTTCAGTGGATCTCTCTATGGATACCTGTCCTGAGCCTATACAATTGGATCCAATCCAATCTGTTAAAATCAACAATATAAGTGGTTTATATCTTAAACTTACCACAGAAATGAAATTAAATACAGCTTCTCTGAAACATGAAATTGTCTCTATCTCAGACAAACTTATTTCTCAAGCAAATTCAATACAAGCATTGCAACTTGAATTGGAAATTGCCAGAAAAGAGTCTAATGATCTTAAGAATAAATTTCAAGCTATAGAAGCGAAGCTTACATATCTGGAGGACAGATCTAGGCGTAAAAATCTTAGGATAAGAGGGATCCCTGAGGACACTATGAATTTGGGCGACTATTTAAATGGCCTTTTATCAACCTTCATAAAGCAGAATTGCTTGGATCATCCAATATTTGAAAATTTTCATAGGATTCCGAAGCCAAAAGACTTCATTTCCGATTCACCAAGAGATATAATCATTCGCTTTAACAATTTATATATTAAAAATCTTTTTATAACTGAATTTAATAAAAACTCCATACAAAAGGAGCAATATAAGGATCTGAAGCTGCTTCCAGACTTTTCTCTAGCAACATGGAAATTTAGGAAACAATTGAATGGTGAAGGTGTTAAGAAACTTCGAGACTTCAATATAAAGTATAAATGGGGTTCCCCCTCCAAATTGATTGTTTTCAAGGAGGGTGGGACGCATATAATTAACAATCCTGTGGAACTTGAAGAGCTCTTAATCACCAAAACCTTAAATGAAAGGCAATGATTGATTGATCGGTTAACCCACCCGTCTCGCAACGTATCTGAACCATATATTTATCTATCTCATATATTTATGATTACATATATATTTATATACACATATATTTATCTATTCATTAGCAAAATTGTATTTTCTTACTTTTTTTTTTTTTTTTTTATTATGACCAGTTTTCTATGCTAGTCTTGCACTACTTATTACTATTTATTATAGAGGAATAGTAGAATGCTAATAATTAACTTATTGGTAACCTTGTACTAAATGGGGAAATAGCTTAATATTTAATTTTATAATGTAATCATTTTTTTGCACAAGCACTTTTATATGTGATATATTTTATTTATTTATTTATTTTGCGAATTTGCACACTTACTATATGTGGATTGGTACTTCTTATATACAAGTGGCATTTTATTAACAGATTTATACTCCAGTTCAACAGTACATCTTATGAACAAATAGATTAGACTTAATTTGCACATAAGGCACAATTATTTGCTTACTTATGCACATCACTTCACTAGCTTAGCATTAATGTCACTTTATCTCTGCAAATGGTATAGGTCTATCTACGGATTTGCACAGAATTATTAATAGGATTCATTTTTTTCCCCTGTGAATTTGCACCCTAATGGGTTATACATTTTTATTTCTTGCGATTTTGCACTTTTTACAGATAGACTGGTATATTATATATTCTTATATATAGCACTTTGGTAATTGGTTTACACTTTTTTTTTAAGTACGAATAGTTTATATATTTATAAACCTTACACAGACACTGCACACATGCACTTTACTACTGGACTGGTTCACATACTATAGTAGTGTTAATTCACTATATTAAGAGCCACATGTATTAATATCCACAAACTATTACACATTTTGTAAATGGGATATTTACACAATGGGATATTGTACATAATCTAATTATTATTAGGATTCTTTATTTATTTTATTTTTATTATTACTATTATTTTATTATTTTTTTTTTTTTTTTTTTTGCAAACCAGCACTTTAACACGTGATATATTTTTACTTTTTTGTGACTTTGCACACTTTACAGGTAGACTGGTATGGTATACCTTATCCTTATATGCAGCACTTTACAAATTGGCTTATATCTCAATTTAGTAGTATATTATATGAATAATTAAGACTATTTAAATAATTCATCATACACTTATATATTTTACTTAGATATTATATATATGCACTTTATTATTGGAATGTTCTATATATTATAGCAGACTTTATTTGTATATTAGAGACACAAATATTTGGTAATATATTTATTTATTTCTATATATATTTATGACTATTTATATTTTTATATACACATCTTCTTAGTTAGTTATTTATTGGTATATCTGTATCCTCCTATTTTTTATGACTAGCTCTGTATACTAGCCTCATTATTATTTATTACAAAGAAATAGTAGAATGTTAATAATTAACTTATTAGTAATTTTGCACTGTGGGGGGTAATATATATATATATATATATATTATATATAATATTATTATATTTTTTTTTTTTCCTCTTGACAGGCACTTTAATTCTGGTAGCATTTTCATAAGTGGATTTTTTTTATTTTATATATAAGATATATATATATATATATATATATAAGTGGCACCTTATTAATAGATATTATTAATAGATATATATTTCAGTTAAGAGCTACATGTATTAGTATTTATAAGTTAATATATTCTGGATATGAGTATCCTAAACATATATATCCGCACATTAACATCACTAACTACTTATTATTATTTATTTTGCTTACATAGATATCTATTTACTTATATTTATTCATTTTTACTTGATAAATATATGATTGCGACGTCTCCTAAATATCGGCACTTACGCATGATTTAGCCCTACATATTGGATGGGGCAACGAGCGCATGAAAAGTTTTCATGTGTATACTGTGTAAATGTAATGTCTTTTGTTGTTTATATATGTTTTGATGGCAGACCAGGTTTGAGGGGGGAGGAAGAGAGAGTGATTGTATTTAATACACATGACACTTAAACTCGTATCTATTAATTGCCAAGGATTGAATTCTCCATACAAAAGGGGCTTTTTATATGATATGTTAATTCGAGAACAAGCTGATATATGTTTCGTCCAAGAAACTCATTGGAAGAAGGGTGCCTCTCATTGTTGGAAATATAAGAAATTCCCTACTATTATTCAATCTAGTTTGAGTGGGAGGAAAAAAAGAGGAGTCGCAATTCTAATAAATCAAAAGATTAAATTTGAACAGCTATATTTGGAATGCGATTACGAGGCAAGATATATTATTCTCATATGTAAGCTGAATGACGTAACACACACGCTCGTTAACATATATGCACCCAATGTATCCACAGTAAGATTTTTGGAAAAAACTTTTGATAGAGCTCAAGCTATTTCAAAAGGTCTTTTACTGATTGGTGGAGATATGAATTGTATTTCGGAGGTTAAGTTAGATAAAAGTTTCTCGTATGGCTCATATCCAAATCTAAAATTGAAATCTTTAGCCAGATCTTTTTCTCTTTGTCTTGCTCGAAATCAACTATTTGATATTTGGAGGGCACATAATCCATCTGTGAAGGAGTTTACTTTTTATTCTGCGGTACATCATTCATATTCAAGAATTGATATGTTTTTGTCAGACTCCAATTCTATTGAATCTTGCAAGTCGCCTAGCATAGGAAACTTGACATGGTCGGATCATGCACCTATTTTTATAATAATTAAAAACAACGAGGAATTTAATATAAGATCTAACTGGAGGTTAAATGAATCTCTTTTGTCTTCTCGAGAATTTAAAGAACAACTCCGTAAATTAGCTACAGATTTTATGGAGATAAATGACAACGGAACAGTTTCAGAGACAACCCTATGGTGTGCTTTTAAAAGCACCATGCGGGGATATCTCATAAAACGTGGTGCATATATAAAGAAACAGAAAGGGGCAACCCTCACTGACCTTTATATTAAATTAGCTCACTTAGAGGCTGCCAATAAAATAAATCCTTCAAACCAGACTTATAAAGATATTAAAGAAGCTCAAGTTAAAATCAAAGAAAGATTAATGGAGAAGATAAATAGAAATTTAACATCTCTGAAACAAGACTGGTACTACAGTAGCAATAGAGCCAGTAAAACTTTAACGAATAAAATTAAAAATAAATAAGATCGTGTTTAATGGCAGAACGCATTTAACCCCAAAATCAATTAGCGAAGCTTTTAGAGACTACTACAATACATTATATAATTTACCTTCAGTTGGGAAAGATAAAACACAGATTAATTCCTTTCTTAATACTTTAAACTTACCTAAATTATCTGAGACAAAATTACAAGATCTAAATTTACCGATTCAAATATCTGAGGTAAACACTATTATAAAGAACTTACCGCCGCATAAAGCTCCTGGCCCAGATGGATTCTCGTCTCGTTTTTATCAAAATTTAGATTCTATTGTTTCTCCAATACTATTGAGGGTATTTAATGGGATATCTTCAGGGAATGATTTTCCATCTGAGATGTTACAAACTACAATAACTCCAATTTTGAAAAGTGGAAAAGATCCAACTAAAGTTACAAACTACCGCCCTATATCGTTGATAAATTTAGACATTAAAATATTTTCTAAGATCTTAGCTGATAGACTTAGCTCTGTCATGTGTGAGTTAGTTTGCTCAGATCAAACAGGATTTTTATTGGGAAGATGTGGTGAGGACAATACACGTAGAACTTTAAATTTAATTTATGAGTTACATCTTAATGAAATACCTGCTGTTTTTCTTGCGCTTGATGCCGAAAAGGCGTTTGATCGCGTAAGCTGGTCTTTCCTAGAACAAACTTTAATCACCTTTGGTCTGACCGGTCAATTTTTAAACTATACTATGGCGCTGTATAAGAACCTGCAAGCGAAAATTTCAGGGTTCAATCTCAATTCAGCCAGCTTTCCTATTAACAATGGAACAAGACAAGGGTGCCCTCTAGCTCCCTTACTGTATGTTCTTTCAATTGAACCTCTTGCGACAGCAATACGACGTTCGGATAAAATTACCGGTATAAGAACAGGCCCCTATGAGCATAAGATCTCTTTATATGCCGATGACATTCTCCTTACCTTAGCTTCCCCCGAAACTTCTCTTCCAGAGACTTTGGAATGTATCAATAATTACGCAATATATTCTAACTACAAATTAAACTTAAATAAATCACAAATTATCGACTTTAATATGGATCATCTTCGGTTTGAAAATATTAAGAATATGTCGGTTGATTATTTGGGTATTAAAATATATCAGAGTCTTACAGACATTATAGTTAATAATTATACGATTCTTTTAGACTCCTTTAAAACTCAATTTACCCAATGGAAGAATTTGGAAATTTCCTGGATGGGCAGACTTAATACATTAAAATCATATGTTCTCCCAAAATTGATCTACTTATTTAGACTAATACCTTTACCAGTTCCATTGAAAATTTTAAATCAATTTGAAAAACTATTTACATCCTATGTATGGTTGGGTAAAAAACCTAGAATTCTACGTTCCACTCTTACCAGAACTCTTTCGCGAGTTGGGCTTAATTTTCCTAATCTAAGCAATTTACATCAAACGTGCCCATTTAATCACTTTTTAGCTTGGGATATTAAACGGAAATTGGACTTACCATGGTATAATTATGAAAGGTGGAAATGTCACAACTTAGATCCATCTTTTTTATACTGGACCAGTATAGAGGATATAAATAGTTTAAAGATCTCTAACCCCATTATCTTAAACATATTGAGAAATATGACTACTTTTAAGAAAAGATTTGGCACTACGAAACCCTGTTCGTTGTCTACTCCATTGGTAGCTGTACAAAGTATGATAAAAGATATCGACTTAAGATCTTGGTTTTCGCAAGGTATTGACACAATATCGGATATTAGCTCTTTTCCTGATTTGATTTCATTTAAAGAACTTCAAGTTAAATATAATCTCCCAAGCAAGGAACTATTTTCCTATCTAAGGATTAGAAACTATATTAAAACTAATTCGTTAAATCCTTCGACTAACTTAGATAAGTTTATAAGTAAGCATTATAAAAAAAACCTAATTTCGCGGTTAAATAATATATTGGACCAAGAGCTTACTTTAGACAAACCAAATACCATCCTGAAATGGGAAAGAGATCTAGGGGCTGTTTATCCTTTTGATACTTGGTGTGAAGCTTGGAATAACCTAAGGAAAGCGATACACTGTATAAACCTTCAAGAACAATACTATAAACTCCTTCATCGATGGTATTATGTTCCAACGTCATTACATAAAATGTATAATGCTACCTCTAATAAGTGTTGGAGATGTAAAGTAGAATTGGGGTCTATGATGCATATTTGGTGGGACTGTGACAAACTTATAAATCTGAGATCTGAAATCTCCAGCCTATTTAAATGTCTATTCGGGACGGACTTGATATTGTCTCCGCAAATTTTTCTTTTCCACATAGATTTACCTTGGGAAAATAAAGCGAAATCATACTTGGCAATTAATATCTTGGCAGCAACTAAAATTTGTATAGCAAGGTATTGGAAATTGGATCAATCTCCATCATGGTCCCAGATTATAGCCCAGATAAACTATCAATACACAATGGAGAAACACTTCTATCGAATCCATAATAATATTAAGAACTATGATGCTATATGGTCTCCATGGCATAGATGGATCTCTTTAAATAATCAAATATATTAAAAAAAAAAAAAATTTACTATTTATTATCTATTTATTTATTTATATATTTTTATTTATCTATTTATTTATTTTTTCTTCTTCACTTTTCCCACACAATCCTGGCAATTATCAAATTATTATATTTTTAATAGGTTTAAAAATATTATCACTATCTCTCTTCTTTCTCCCTCCTCGAAAAAGAGGTTCTGCCACGGTCTGGATTTATGAATGCTGTAAAAATATAATAGTAATACTGCTTGTACGATGTAAGAATGAAATGTCTCATGTACTACGTATATGTCTGTATTGTCATTTATAAATAATAAAAAAAAAAAAAAAAAAAAAAAAAAGTTTAAGCAGCTGCTTTGGAGTAAAATACCACCATTAATTAGTGATCAATTATCATTGTCATTACATGAATGACTTGTATCACAGACAGGGGCACCTACATTTTTATCCAGGGCCCTTAAAAGTCTAGAGCTGCTCTAAGTGAGCTCTGTGACTGACTGGCTGAAGTTATAGCAGTCAAGAACTTTTCATCTTTGCAACCACTGCATTCCAAGATAGCTTTTGAATGACCACGCAGCTATCTTTACAGGGATAAGCTCCACTTGGATCAAGCTGCAGAGAACTCTGTCAAGCAGGACTTCATGCCAAGGTAGAGCAAGGTCCCATTCTTAAGCCCCATCTGTGTATAATACCTAAGGACTGCAAATTATGTCTTGGGTAGTATTCATGACTATTTAGTAAGGTATTCACCAGGATTGGGAGTGACAGCTTTAACGACATACCTTCAATAATATTGTGTACAGTTTATATGTTGATGATTTGTTATGTATGTTATGTAGGTTTTATCATGATTTGGTTTCCTGCCTGTAATATTTTATTTTAGAGTTCATTCCTCATAAATGGGGTCACTGGCAGATGTATTTACTTCCATTGGGTATGACTTTAGTAGAAAATTTCTACTAATATAGCAAAGCAAGAACTAGACGTCAATAAGTCACTCACACAACCAAAGTGCCCGCTTTAAAATACTTATTAAGGAATTGTGTCACAGCACTTGCTGCTTCTTTATTATGGCACTTGCTGCATGACAGTTTTTCTGTTTAACCCTAAGTTCAGAAAGGTTAATCACCAACAAAGAGTGTAAAAGGCCCATGTAATGTTTCTAAAGGAGAGAAATGCAGGCTCACACATCACTTACTATTTGACTAGTTGATTATACATGAATACACAAGACCATGAAGTGCTGTCCTTTGTTTATACTTTTACAGAGTAATGGCTACATGTGAGTGCCCAACTGTTCACCCATTATTGGCTTATCCTTTGCACCCATATTAAAGAGAACATTCATGTGGTTCTCACTGTTTGGTTACTAATATGATGCAGCCTTTTCACTGGAAGGCAACATCCAACACATGCATATGTAAACTGCTGTGACTCTTGGATCTCACTTCCCAAAATAGTGATAACACATGTGCGAGGCGTGCATGTAGCCTATCAGATACTGTTGGATGGAACTGACCCCCCTCAATCCAAAACCACATCCCAACATGTCCTGCTTTAGCAATCCAGAGGTTCCCTGGTTAAATTAGAAGAAGTGTGTCACAAAACGTCTAGCAGTGGTGGGAATGTGGACCATGTTTAATTCAGGATGTATACAAAAAAGCCTTGATCATGGTAATTTAAAATTATTTGTTACAATAAATTCAAAAACTATCTTATGATCTGTTACAAATAACACAATTTATAGGCAATTCAGTTGGTTAATATTAACTATTTTAGCTGACTGCTGGTTAATATCAAATATCAGCCACCTAACATGTTGATCAAGAGGTTTTAAGGGCTTATTCACTAAAGCTGGAATTTGTAGGTGAATTGGAAAGTTAGTTTCAACTCACAAGCTTCATTATTTATTAATAAGCGCCAACCCAAGAGAGAGAGGTACTCCAGCCACAACTTGATAAGGTCAATGAGACATCATGTATCATCATCATCATGGACTCATCGATGTATATGTAAAAAGAAAGAACAAAAACAAGAAAATGTATGACTTCCTCCAAAATAAGCATCAACACTGGGTGATTTAATATCACTATTATGAAAAATGCAAGACATAACGTAACAAACATTATATACAATTTTATTGTCCACTCTGTGTCAAGGCTTACTTAAAAATCGATAAAAACAAGTGTCCCATATAACTTGCATGTACAGTTCCTTCTTGGTAGGACGCAAAACGTTTCACACCAAAATGGACTTTAACCAGGTTAATATCTTGCTGCAAACTCATCTGTAATAAGAACATTTCCCATTATAACATCACAACATACAACATCAAGGGATCATATCCATGTACTGCCGCAAATGTTGTGTATATGTTACAGTGCTGTAAATGTAACACAGGATATCATATTGAAGAAACAAGCCAGAAATGTAATCTAAGGATGAACCTATATAGACACTCCACCGAAAGAATTAAAATAAAAGCACAGGACAGGGAACTTCAAGAATACACAAGACAGAAAAAAACATTTAAAATAAAACCAATTTAATTTGAACACTAAATACGCTTGATTAAATAGCAGCATATGATTCCTTTTCTATTATATACTAGATTATTAGCCATCCATCTTATTTGTCAGGGTTCACTTTGTTTGTTTAAAGCTATAAATATAGTTCTGTTTTGTAACAATGTCATTATCACGCTTGTGTTTTCTTAACCCATGTAGCGCACATATCTAATGTGGTTAGTAAAGCATATGACTTCATAAAGGGAGGTTTATAGTATCAAAAGCTCGGCCTTAAAATGGAATGTGAGTCTACCAAAAATATATTATTTTGTATCGTGGTACTCATTTCTTTCACATCTACACTACTGTACTAACACTTCCCAACACTACACTGATATTTCTCAATACAAATAAAATATGAAAGTGATCCAAAAATATAAGGTATGTTATTTATAGAAGGTTACTGACACGTGAAGAACACAAGCTACATACGGTTAAAACACTACATCTTCAGAGGCCTCTGAATTACTCAAAATATTCAAGGGTAGATAACACTGGCTTTCCAGCTTTAAGTCTGTTCTCACGAAACTCAAATAAAAAAATCATGCAGGCACTAGATGGAGCCACTTTGCGTGCATTCAGAAGGACAATTAAGCCTTACTAAGCAGGGCTGTCTTTAATTTAAACGGTGTCCTAGACAAACCCCCCAAAACTATAGGCTAATTCATTAGCCTTCAAATTTAGGTAAAAGTCAGTCTGAAGAAATATAGCAAACTTAACTTGCAGGGCAAGTGTTGCAAATGCCTTATGGATTTCAGTTGTTGGTTAAGGAATAGAGAGGAGAAAAACAGGAGGAATTCCATCTGCCTAACTTTTCAATAATATGAGCAGGAACTGTTTTTGGAAGCTGCTGGAGGCTGCTCCAATGCTAAACAAGTTCCCTGAATATGCCAGTGGGTTAAGGCCTATCATGGTCAGTAATAGACAAACATTTTCCTAGGATTTCCCTGAATGAAGTGAGCTGGAGTAATCGATTGGGCCTGATTGGGCACACACCTGACTCCATAGATCCAGAAGGTGCAACAGGGCCTGTAAAGAAGGGAGGCAAGAAGGACCTGCAGCCATAGGTCGGGACTCGGATTTTGTGTTGTCAACATGTCCCTCATTTGAGCCATGTCCACAGAGGGCTAGATGAAGTTCTGGGAAACAGCAAACAAAATAGTTCTGCCTTCCGACTGAGGCCAAAATGATGATTGTCCCTGTTAGCTCTGCTGTTAGTTTAGAAATAGTCCAAGCTTTGAAGGATGGTAAAGCTGTAATAACTGACCCTGGAGCAGATGAACGAGGAAGCGAGGACTGTTGATCTTGGTCTGACTGATGTAAAGTGTCTACGAATAAGGGGACCTAATAAGGACGACCTACATCTAGACATACAACCTAACAAAGTCGGTAACAAAATGGACTCTGTCATAGAGCTGGAGTGAGACATATGGGACTGCCCCACCTGAAGTGAGACATGAAACCACTTGCTCAAGGGATGTAAGCTCAGACGAGACTTCCAGAAACAAAGTAAATTGTTTTAGTATAACTTCACTTAAGTTGGTAAAATGACAGGAACATCAACTAAAATAATCTTTTACTCGGTTGATATCATTCTTCATAGCAGTTTGTACATCAGTAATCACAGAACCATACTGTACAATAAAGAACATTTATTATGTTTAAACAAATCCATACTATGTAACAGAATTACACTGTTCATAAAGAATGAATAAGGGAGAGGGGATGCCCACTCCCCAATTACCAGACAACCTGACCCCCGATACAGGTCCTGGACGTGTCCCCTTATAGCCACAACTATGGGCTAACTCATTAGCCTAAAAATGCATCTATAGCTATGAGTACAGAGCTAGAACTGGGTCTGCACTTGCCTAAAAGGCAAAATATTGTGGGCCCTGTGTAGTAACTGGATCCCTGTTAGCTAGCACAGCTTATGCTAGTCTTGTTGGGAACACCAGTACTCATTACAGTACATTTCAATGAAAGTATTCTCTTCAAGAAAGGCTTTACTTAACCTTTTATAATTTACCTCATCACACAAGTCCAACACAGAATCAGAAAAATTCATGTTGTCTACATAAAAACTTTCAGTGGAGAAAGGCAATGCTACATTGCAAAGCAATAGGTATTTCCACTTCTTTTAGCCATAGGTTTAATGGACATGGATGCAAGCTTCTATTCCTAGTAAAGACAGATGATGTAAAAGTGTAGGGTGCCCAATGCGGTATTGTAGATGGGTTATCTTTATTAGCAGAATGAGCTATACAGGTAATAAATAAAATAGGATGAGTTGGGGAGAGGCCCATACACCCCATGACACCACCTACTAGCATCTGAGTTCTCTGCCAAACTGTTACATTGATTTAAACAAAATGAGTATTAACGTGAACTGTAAACCGCCTTGTTGAAATATGCTGTGTTAGCCATTTCTCCATATTTCTGATTCCACCCAGTTCACTACTTGGATATCCTCCATAGCAGCACCCCAGGCGGCGTCACCTCTCCTGCCCCAACCCCATCGGAAACTTGGATAGAAGCCTTTAATTGTGATATGAGGAAATGATGTGCGAGGAGGAGGGATACAGGATGCTAAACCTGATCCTCTTCTCTCTACAATGCAAGTTTACAGAAGTCCAGTTATCAGTCATTTTCTCATCGTCTACACTGCTGTTTATGTTTGTAACCCTCTAAACAGTGTATGTTTGTCTTGTTGAACAGTAATTAGCTATATTTTTTTCTTATTTGTTATATTCTGCAGGTTATTGCTACTAATATATATACGCACATAACCCCTTTCCCTGAACCTCTAAGTCTGCTTCCTCTGTATGATGTCTCCACTCATAATATGATACACTGTCTCTACATCTATACATCTATACACTACCTGTCTTTTCACATCTCTCAGACTTTTTCTGTGGTTGTTTCTCTATCCCATACACCCCTGGATACTATTCACTTTCTCCTTCTAAAACTTTTACACTGTGTAGGACCCACCGCTCCCTGCCTGCCCTCTACTCACTCCCATCCCTGTCCACTCACTCCTGTCCCTGTCCATTCTATAAGAGTCTCCACTCACTTCTATCACAGCACGTGCACCCCCTCTATCAAGTCTTTCTTCTGCCCTTCTGTGGGGGGGCGACAGAGAGCCTACTTGCCGGGGGTGCCATTGGGCTGCTGATTGACACTGCCTCTGTGCGGTCCCTACACACTGCCCTTTGACTTCATTCTCTGGATGCATCCTTGTCACATTCTCTTCTTTCACTGTAACTCTTTGTTACTCTGGTTTTTCATCGCTCCCGATCCCTGTATGTGTTTCTACATCTTCAGTAAAAAAGAAGCTGCTACAGAGTGGGATTTAAAATCTGTGGCAAGAACTCCACCTCCCCTCGCAGCTTCTTGTCCTTTCAGAGTGAAGCGTTGTGTCTCCCTCCTCCTCTCACTCTCCACTAACTTCCTTATCATATTAGCACATTATGTTTCCAACTATGGAGCTGTCTGTCCTCCTCTCCCTCTGACTAGGAAACTACTTTTCATCATGGCTTTCATCTGCTGACCTGCCTCTCTAACTTTCTACATTTCCTTATTGCAGTAAAACAGGAGATTCAGCTTGTGCAAAAGAACAACTGAACACAGAAGAAAAGACAGTCTCCTAGACTACTGATCAGGTGAGATCTTCCATGATCAAAAGAGTTGGAGTTAGGAAAGACATACTACGCCACTGAAAAATACATGTCAGGATGATTTCTAGCTGTTATGGAACTACTGCACTCATCACTCTCAGCCACAATACTAAAAGAAGACTATATTTCTGTGGCAAGCTTTAGCATCATGTGAGTAGCTGCATTTTAGTCTCCCAGCTTTCCCAAGCAGCTATAGTTAACGTCAGAACATCTAATGTGCTCCTACTTAAGTGGGCACTCCATCTACAGGTAGACCACATAGTGGATCTGGAATAAAGGCAGATGAAGTGAACCACAGATACAATGCCGTTAAAATGATTATATGCATATAAACAGCACATACGTACAGTCTGGGATTAGTACAGATACTTGGATTTATTGCCGGCAAAGAAACTACCCCGGTAAATTTCTGAATATATAAACTGTGAGAGAATTTATGAATATCCTACTCACCCCAACATGACCATAGTTCTCCAAATCCATTTTGCTGCAAAATAAATCAAAAACTGTGTTCATACATTCTGAGGCAATATAGGAAGGACAGGATTCTATTTTTGCTTTTGTGACAAAATATATATAGACCATTATTTGTAGAACATAAGCATTTCATCACTTGAAGTATCGGTGAGGAAAGATCACAGAGAAAAGTTTATGACTCAGGAAAAAGGAGAATACAGGTAGAAACAAGAAAGTACACCTAACAGGATTGCATAAATAATAGCGTTTCCATCATCAAGCAAACTGTGGTACATCTCACTCTTCCCCTCAGGACGGGCTCTCCACCCCACCTGCAACGCCCAGCACCCTCTTGTCAGGGCAGGATCTGCAGGATAAACAGGTCTGCAATACTTAATTCCCACAAGAAGAAGGCGATAAATATACTCAGTACCCCTTCAAAAGTACCTGTTGAATCTTCTGTGCAGCTGTCGGTTTCATCTAGGGAAATTCTTTGCTAAAATCTTGAAGGGGATTTAAGAATGCCAAGCTGCAGCTGCTTGCGACCAGAAACTGACTCCGAGGAAGAAGAGGTGAGTGACATACCAAAGAGTTAAAACATACAACGCTTACACATTCGTGTTATTACATTTAGGAATTCCGAGCATGTCAGACATGTATCCCTGAATGAAATGATATCCTTCTACATAAGGCACAAGCCACAGGGGTGAGTGGGTTGCAGAATATGCCCAGTACTGCAACCATCTGAGAGGTCACCACAGATCTGAACATTGCGGTGGCTACCTTGCCTATATGGAAAGTCCTCTTACATCTTATACCTGGGACTATGCCTGCCTCCTAGCTAGTATTTTAAAGTGTATGTCCAGTAAAAACTTTATAGAAGAAATAATATGAACAGGGATTTCTAAAGATAAGAGGCATCCTCTTATTGTAACACAATTTATCGCCTTAACGTGTATTTCTTAATTATACATCCAGTTTGTGATATTTCTGCTCTTAAGTCTATGTAATAATACTTAAGCAAATCAGAGTTGTGTGATCTATGCTACAAGGTTGCATGATTATTATTTCCCCTCTACTGGGTCAACCAACTTTCTCATCAATATGTCATTTGCTGGGGGATGAATAATTATGAAAACAGTGTGAAAAAATAAAATCTCTGCTGGCAACAGAAAATGTGTCTGTAGCATACTTTAGGTTTATTAACGATTCTAAAGTGTAGGATTTACAAAAGGGGGATGTCCACTTTAAAAGAAGAATCATTTGTTATAGTATTTAATTAAATGGAACAGAAATTAGTTCCCCCCACCATCTGCAGTGCAGCTAAGCCCATCTCCTTTCAGCCTTCAGCCTGTTTACAGGCCCTGTGCCAATGGCACAGACATAGCGCTAAAGGGTTAATTTCTAACCACAATGGGGGGGGGAAAGGTGTGCATTTAAATGAGCGTATGTGCATGCACAGTCAGCCACTGGGTGATAAGAGAAGCCCTTTTCACTGAAATGTTGCTTAAATGTAGCTGAAAGAATGCTTTGCAGCAAAATCATGTGGTTCACAAAATCTGGTGCATAGCAAACTTTGTAAACAGTTTTCTGACCTTGGAAAAGAATGAAGACATGCTTCTATGCACACTAAAGCTCAACCTCAGCAGGCTTGCCCTTCGTATGTTTACCTTGGACTGAAATTTGAATCTGTGATTTTGTCTTGGTATTAAAAAAGATCTGATCCTTATCGTCACACCCAATGTACGGGTCTTGGCTTTCAGTGTGCATAGGAACACAATCATGCACCAACTCATCTTTTTTGCATTAGATATATATTATTTTTTACAATGTAATATTTACCATCACTCATATGTGTTTGGAAATTTGAAAATGTATGTATTTCCATTTTTATAATAATACTAGAAAAGCTCTTTAAACTGTCACTTCCAGATGCCCCAGGTCTGTGTTATATATATAAAAAAAATCTAAAGTAAACTTTGGAAAGTGCTTTTATCACCATCGCAACCAATGGAAGGGTATAATCAGCACAACTACGGTATTTGACATTATTATGGTGATCAAACCACTTTTCAAAGTTTGTATATGGGTCCATTGTTTATCAGCCATCAATATGTCAGTTTTCTTAAAATCTGTTTCATCACAATTATATGATAAAAAGGTTTTGATTAATGCCTGAGGAAGGGACCTAACAACTTGGTCTCGAAAGCTTGCAATTAAACTCTCAGTTAGCCAATAAATGGTATCATTTTAACTTTTCTCCTGTTATAACGATTATATAAACTCAACGCATTATTGCTTCATTTTCTTATTATTTGTCTATTTCCTTGTAACAATGCAAACAATCTGCAATGATGCACAATAGGCTTTAATTTAATGGGACAACCCTTTGTTATGATTTTTTCTCAGAGACCACCCCGTCGGACCAGTGAAGCATCCGATGAAGAGCATAACAAACAGCAACAGGCCAAAGTGGATGGCGATGGGGTTATTCTTGCTGCAGCCATAGGTGCACATAAAGTCCAATCCAACCATCGAGAGCGGGAGAGGGAACGCCACAAACTGAGAGAACGTGAGCGCAAGAGGGAAACAGAGAGGCAGCGGGAGAGAGAGCGCAACTCTGAGAGGGAGAGGGAAAAGAAGAGACAAAGAGACAGGCAGAAGCAAACTGAAAAACAAAGGCAAAGACAGGCTGACAAACAGCGTCAAAAGAAGAGGAATAAGTAGGAGTTTCTAAACCAAAACCCACCAACTGTTAAGTAGATTCCGAAAAAAGAAATGTGAATCCAAATCAAAGACAGGTATTGGTGGTGCATCCCACCAACAGTGAGCGGAGCGACAGAAGTAAATATAAACGTAACTCACCCTAATGCGTTATGTAGAATAAATGACATGAAAAAATGACAAGAAAAAATAATAATAGTGCACTCTGTATGATAAAATATAGCGATTTTTTTAAAAAATGTACAAAAAAACTCACATTCTGATGAGTCAGACAAAGGCTGACTCAAATCATCAACGACTGGTGTGATTAGGGATCACACACCCAACTGTATTTGAATGGAGATATCTACAAATGGATAAAATCGCATAGAACAGTATTGCAACTACAGTTAGCCTCTCACCTTGCCTAGAGCCTGTAACCTGGCTCCAGGGATAAAGAACACTGTACTGACTTAGGGCAGTACCCCCCCCCCTTTAAGGTGATGGACAGCAGAATTGATCCAGCAGAGTGTATGGAGTATATGTATATAAATATATTATAAAAGGTGATGTAGAATGTAGAATAAATACCTTATTACATAAATTACAACACTATCATAAAATATACTCTATTTAAGTGTCTCTGTGAATCCTCCGAATCCAGATCAAACCCATAAGAAAAGCATTCAATGTACCATGTGCTGTAAAATGTTCCTATGATGTGCTTCACAGCCTGAGATATACATATTCTCATGAGGACACTGCTTTGGGATAAGATTACTATGCGTGTAGAGAGTAGGGGCTGATAGAGACAAGGGCAAGACCAGACATCCACCTTACCCAAAGAGCCACCTTGTGGAAATAGCAATTGCCAGTGACGTTCCTTGGTCTAGGCCCAGGCCAGGGTGACAGATCCCCTCTTAGCAGTCAGGTCCCAGGATGTCCTGCTGTTCAATGGGACGGTTACAGAAGAGCTCTTTGATCTCCCAAATCGGCCCATTGACTCTAAAGGTAGTAATGGTTAATGGTTAAACAACCAAACTCTTTGAGACTCTTTGAGGTTAGATTTACCTTAGTAGAAGCTATAATGCATTGGTCATAATCCTGCCAAAAATAATAATTTTCTTTATTCAAAATGTGTGCACCTGCTCAGCTTTTTGAAAACAAGCTCAATGAGACCACTTCCCCCCAAAATAATGTATGTAAAACTTTTGTGTATTAAATTCAAATAAATATACAATCGTAATGGTTACATACTGAAATGTTATGTCTTATGTTTAAGGCAATTGACATCTTCAAGCTAATCGCTGTAATCAAGAGGTTTCATTATTATGTACTATTCTGAACAGATTCAACTATTCGAAAACACACGTAGAGCATTTGGGCTCGAGAAGTCTAATGGTTTCATAGTGCAGAAAAATTACAACATAGAAAAGAAATATTCTTTTGTATTTGCTCTTGAAAGACATGGGGCTATGATTTTTCTTTCCCTCCTCATCTGCGCAGTTTTAGGTTTTTAACATATTTCTGGCCACAGCTGTATTCGGCTCACACACCAAAGCCATTGAGTATACTGCCATGAATTAATATCAGGCAGCCCTTTTCTTTCTGCAAATCTTGTATAAACGCATTAAGGTGAAAGACATCTCTCCAGTGAGAAAACGTTAAACACAATGTTATTCTAGAGTCTCTTTTTTTCAGTTTGGGTAAACCTTTCTTTATAGAGCGCTACAGGAAATATCTATCTCGATATCTATCTGTCTATATATCTATCGATATCTTACTGAGCCTCAACCCTTCATCTGGTTTACTGTCTTCACCAAGGAGGCAAGCCTTGGGCTATGTGATAGATATTCTCCTACTCTGTCTCAAAAGTATCCTTTCATTACACATGATATAACATTCACTGCTGTGTAACATCTTACCCAGATTACCATAGCTGTACTATTAAGCATTTGTCTATTAAGCCTTTACTGGCTACCCTTAGTCTCCAAACTGGCTCTTTATATGCAGAGCCCTGAAAAAATATTAACAGCCCTCTTTGTTCTGCCAACAACTCCTCTATCCTTCGCTGCCATCACGTGTTCTCTCTCACGTCTCTAGGGCCTCACCCTTGAGCCACCTATTCTTTGGAACTTCTAAAGCAATTTTGTCAGACTCTCCCCTAGCCCTTCTCTAAAGCTCAATTGTTTGGAAAAGCTCAAAACATATCCTCCTAATACTTAACAACCTGGATTCCTAAAGACACCGTCTATTTCCCCAGCTTTTATATCTTTAGACCACTGACGTCTCTACTTGATCTTAGCTACAATCATATTATCCTTGCATATTAAACATTTCATAAACTTGAAAATGAGATCATTCTTCTGAACCAGGATGTCATACTGATTCATACTAATTTGTCCCCTTATTATTACTGTATTATGGCATCTGCGAGTACCCTATGAATAAAATGTAATGTCTTGAAAATCAATCTAATCACAGGTAAAAGGGAATTCTGTCAATTTAGTACCTAATTTGTACATTGTATAATCCAGAACAACTCCACAGCAGACAAGACAAATGTACACAGGAAGACATTAATTCTCGTAGGACAAAAATGTATTAAAGGGAATGCTGGGGATCATTCGAGTGTGGATTCAAATTTCCATCTGTTGTTTGGGAAGGGGCAATTATATCCATTGTTTGAATCCTTAAACAACATAGAGGTTAGGACTAGCCATGAAGGAGTATTTACTTTATTACTCCACTAATAGAGATTAAATAATGTGTGTATCTGGTGTGTCGGGAATTCAGACCTTTTGCGGTGTCTGTCTGGAATCTAGGAAGCAAACAAATCTAGAGAGTATGAAGTATCTAAGCTGCTTCTGCTTTACACAGAGGTCAAACATCCACAGAACAGGAGCAAGGATTTGGCTGTCTCTTCTTTAGGCAGCCAGAGAGATCCTTCAAAACAACATCTTGAAGAGCATTACTAATTGAAGCAGATTGTGGCCGAGACTTCAAATTTACAAACTACAGACCACCTACTTCCACATTTGAAGGTATGGGTTTAACTGCTTAACGTCTATTCTGTCTCACAGTGTACAATCTGATCAGCAGAGGGCAGTGACAATACTTTAGAATGCAAGTAAATTCTGGACAATACAAGTGCGGGTGATATTTTTTAAAGCTGGGCAAAAACTGTCGCTATAGAAATAGACTCATTATATATGTTCCATCCATTCTTTCCGGGATTGTACAGGGTCATAATACAAATACATAGTAACTATACATAGTAAATACATATAGGCAGTCAAAAACGGCTAGAAGGTTTGTATATATATTGTTTTCATTACAAGCAATTTGTAAATACACCCTGTTGGTTCACTTAGTTTACTCATAGGTTAGGTTCCATGCCGTAATCTAGTTCCCAGGCTCTTGGAATGATACTGCTACCACTGCCACCAATGTACCAACAGCTTTATTCTCCATTACTACAGTCCTTACTGCTGAGGGGTGGGATATGAAGTCATATCATGGTGCTCTGCCTATTACAAACATGTAGCACCTGGGAACAGCATGCTACGGAGGCTGTGCCGGCTTGGCACAGTGCTTCATAGTGTAAATGGGCTGATCTGCAAATCATAGTGTTTGTTAGCTTCATGTGACATATGTTCCAACTTCTAAATATTGCCGCTGCCTCAGTGCTAAACACGTGATCAGACACGTGATTGGACATAAAAACAACAATATGGAAGTATTTAGCTGTTGATGTGCAGGCTGTCTGATATAGGGCCACATTCTGTATAAGCAAGCAAGAGGTAAGCAGAGGGAAGGTCATGTGTGACTTGTTTTGGGCTCCTGTGGCCCCTAAATCATACCACATTAGGGGGTCATGCTGAATGATGAATAATTGCAAAGTTATTTCACCTGTGAAAAAGGAGGCTGCAGAACATGGCCCCAAAAACCCACTGTTGAAAATAACAAGACGTATATTGTGTGATTGAAAACAATCAGCTGCTTGTGTACAAGATGATCCTCATATAATCTCCATGAAATGCATTCTGTCATGGCACATTAAGTGGTAAGGCAAGACACCATAGAGTGGCCGCAGAGGACCCTAGTTACACCATGCCCTATCCCAAATGACTGCCTAGTTAATCTACAGAAAGAAGACTTGCTACGGCTGGTGGTGGTAGCAAGATAAAAAATGAATCTGCTTGCTCCCGTAATACAGCTACACGACATTGATGCGAAGCTTGGTGATAAACCTGCCCATTTTTGATGTGTGCATTATATTTCAATATTCTACAGGATAATTTAAGTAAAAATCTGGGATTCAGAAATATGGCAGGCTTGGGATGAGCTAGTATAATGGCCTGGGTAAATTTGTGCAGCCTGGCTGGCAGCCTATAGAACTCAGCCTTCAATCTTTTCATCTATGCGTCTATTATTTAAAATATGGTATTTATAGCATATTCGGGTTGACAATAAAAGGAGCCTTGTATGTAAGAGGTTTTGGGACCTCTTCATAACTGAGATGCTGACTAGGCCAACATCAAGTATATTCATTTTTTCTTACTTTTCCTAATAGTATTTTAGACTTTGAGGAAAATATAAGCATTTATTCTTTTTCAGAGAGTTTCTCAATGCGCTCTTTGCATTCAAAATTGCAAGTTCAGGGGGAATCAGAGGCAATGATGTGATAAATGGCCTAGACAACCTGTGTGGTCTGGTCGTCACCTCATGGAACTGGTGTATTGAAAGAAGGCTGGCAGGAGAAGAGATAGATGAATGTTAACTCAATAGATGAGGGAGCTTTATAATGAGTGAACATCACCACTAGAATAGGCTCAGCTTGACCCGGTTTGCCAGTCATTCATGGGACAGAGGTAGAGCTCGATGGGACAGCAGGCGATTTGAGACCATGTTTAATCTTATCGCATTAACTATGCATCATTAAGGCCAACCCCTCCAAGTTTTCCAAATAGTTTTTTTTTCCAGGCATTTATCCACTGTGTCAAAAAAATCAGCAAAAAATTCCAGTTTCTCACCCTTTTATCCACCTAGATCAGGGGTCTCCAAACTCGGCCCTCCAGCTGCTGCAGGACTACATCTCCCATACTCCTCAGCCAGCCCCTTAGCTGAAGGAGCATTATGGGAGATGTAGTCCTGCAGCAGCTGGAGGGCCGAGTTTGGAGATCCCTGACCTAGATTGTAAGTTCCTGCGGGAACAACGTCCTTCATTCCTCTTGTATCTGTGTGTCAGTTGCTGTATTGTACTTGTCGTTATCTGTAACATTTTCATCTTTGTACAACGCTGCAGATTCTGTCGGCGCTTTATAAATAAAGGATAATAATAATGATGACTCCACTACCAGTAGTCTTGATTGACTGTTGGTGCTTTCAAAGCCCTGTGCACATCTTAAAACCACAGATAATGATCGTCATTATATGAAATTATGCCGTCCCTCAACTACTCTCATGTCCAGTGTTGGCAGACACTGTATTTACAGTTTTCTGGTTGCTGATGGCGTTTACGGTAACTTTTATTTGTTACAATCTGCTGCAACAAGGTGTGAATTGAATACGCACAGCTGTCAATTCGTCTTGGTATTTGTGGTTCATTATATGCATTAGACGCATTCATTCCTAAAAATTATAGCCTTACCTTAGAACAGCTCCCCATGATATAGGAAAAAAAACATTTTAACCGGTTAAAAAAGACATGTACTGTTTTTTTAGAATGTAAACTCAATATTCGAGGCCCTTAATTCCACACTTCAAAAAGGTCTCTTATGCAGCAATTATTGTATTTACCGGTATTAAAAAAGCTTTCACTTTTATCTTGTAATTTACTGAGCTACGGTGAGATTCTCTTGTAAGAAGGACCGCGCTGGCCCTGCATAATGCATGGCTAAACCAGTGGGCAGTTTTAAGAAATATTACACATTGCAGTAGATAATGCTTATTGATATCAGGAAGTTCGAATGTTTATTATAATTTTGATTAATTACAAGGCAATGATCTGAAGGAATTGATTGTGTTTATTATAGTACCAAACATACAATACATACCAGGCAAACTGCGACACGGTGCAGAACGTAACCATCAGCAGCTTAACCAAGTACATATGGCAATAGCGTTTGTGCAAGTGAAATGGGAACTGGCAAAACTTCAAGGGCTGGAGGGGTCAGGAAACTGGGATTAGGACTGGGATTAATCCTAAATGATAAAACATCATTGTGTAATTTCTTTACAGTTTTCTTTACAAAAGGCAAGCTTGTATGGCCATACTTTTTAAGTCTGTGACAGAACAGAGAGGATTATAGAAGAACCCACCAGCACGACCAGCAAGCTTCAGGTAAGTATAACTTTTTGTATGGACATTTGCTTCGAAACACAATGCACCTAAACATGTATTACACAACTGCGGTATCCCAAGGGGTTTCAGGGGAAGGCTATACCTGGATGGGGCATCTGCCTCTGAGAGCCTGTAACAACCCATATCTTTGAAGGCATGGAGGAGCACAGACTTTGTGTGGGGATCCAGTAGATTTATATTTATACCCGAGACTTTATACCCGAGGTTTTAAAAAACTTCTGTTCCGGATTCTTTTTCTAATGTGGTTTCCAACCAATACATTTTAAAAATCCCAGAGACAATTTGGTAACAATCTAGGGCATTGCAGTAGCATAGGGAGCATCCTTTGGTGTAAAAGGATCTGCAATAAACAGACAGCACCACTCACGACGCATCTACAAAGATTTATTATGACTATTGTTTTTGTGTTTGAACCAGTGTACTGATATATATTTAACTTTTTGATGTGTTTGAAGAGGTGGAAATGTTCTTTCCCCCTACTCACTGTGATTTCCCAGCAGCCCTGGCTTTCTGATCACAGTAGGCGTTATCAGGGCATTGGAAGTCATGAGATACTTCACCTTCCTGTGATGTCAATGGCGAGAATACCTGAACCATTTATTTCATTTGAATAAAGAATTATAATTTCAAGAAAATATATTTTTCCCAAGGGTTACCAAGCACTCTACATTTTGGTTATTCTTTTGTATTTAAGTAACATCATTCTCCTTTTTTTTTGCTTATGCTTATGAGACAGTGTTGTGTTTTTCCCTGCAAACCAATATAATATTGGATTAAAATTCTTAAATGTAAACATATTTTTCCCCCCAAATCATAATATGCAAACATGCAAAAAAAAAAAAAAGGTTATATACAAATATATTTACATATGGCCAGAGGCAAATGGTTAAGGGGTGTGTGGGCCTGGGGGCACCTCCTCTGCACCCACGCCCTTTACCGCTATACACAATGAGTCTCATTTACCAGCTAAAATTATGCAAATAGTCAGTAAATGCTGAGCCCACGTCTCCTATTTGACGTAGTCCAATTAATCGATGGTTAACCCTTACAGCGCAAAAGAATAATTTGCTTAATGATGCATTCAACAATCTACCCTACGGAATATGATGGCGCTATACAAAACAATAATAACTTTACTGATAAAGTGACTCGTTCAGGCCAACCCAGAACCCAGAAGAAGATAGGATGGGGGCAGCAGCAAATATGGGGGGGCAACTACAGACAGTCCAAGCTGACAGAAGTCTCGACACCCAGGCTGGGTTTAGAATGACAGACATTGGGAAATTCTAGTGCACAGATTTAGCTGCAAACGATTAGTCACAGAAACCAGGGCTCTGCAGCAGACTTTCCATATGACTTTAGGCGTAGGAACAAAGGAGGGATTGTTAATTCTAGCTGTGCGAAAATCTGAAACATTTCCCTTAATATTTCTGTCTGACACAAAAATCTTTGAGGGGGGAAGACAAGTAAGAGGAATGGGGGGGGAGGTAAAGTGGGAAGGCGGGAGAGAGGAAAATGGGGGAGCTAGGCTAGTCTGTCACAGCAACTTCTAATCAGTGACTGGGAGTAAAGAAATGTAAGCGATGCATACAGAAATAGCAGAGTAAGAGGAAAGGTGTACTGAAGGGGTGGATTCTGGACGAATGGAAGAAAGAGTGAAGAAACTGAAAAAAAATTAATTAAGGAAAACTACAAAAAAGAAACAAAGGAAAAGGGAATTGTGAGTAAGAAGATTAAAAGGAAAGAGGCGGAGACTTTTAAGGGACTAATAGGGTGAAGGTTTAGTTCCACTCTGAGAGAACAAAGAGAAAATAAAATCTGAACTTTTAACTCTTTGATGGATCACAGTTGCACATGCCTCGGGCAATCAAAGAGTCTCTAAACATTGAAAGGGGGAGGAAAGAGAGCTGATCAGAGAGAGAGAGGCGGTGAGGAAATAAAGAGGGGGGTGTTATTATGCAAACCCCCCTAACAGGTCCCCCAGTGTGAGAGAGAGAGAGAAATAGGAGGAGGGATGCATTGAGAGCTGACTTTCACATAGTAACGACTGCGGAGAGAGGACTGCTCGGGAGTGCGTCACCAGAAGAGAGCTGCAGGAAAGCAACCCGAGATAGAGAGAGACAGAGAGAGCAAGCAAGCTGCAGAGCCGGCCTGCACAGAAATGTGACTGCACATCCGCAGCGAGACATGGTGAGGGGGGCACTCCTCTGCCTGCCACTGTCTCACTCCCTACATCCAAACTGACTGCCATAAACCTTCTGTCCTCCCTGCAGAGGTATCTGTCTCTTTCTGTCACCTTCTTTCTTGGCCATTCACTCTTTCTCCGCTCATTCTTCCTTTGTCTGTTTCCACCTAGCTTTCTGCTTCCAATAACCTACTCTTCCACAAAAGAGGGATTGGGGCATCTGCCGTTTGTTCTGGAAGGGCTATATTATAACCAACATAATTTCATACGAATTCGATGTATCCTATAAAATAGACATGTTCATTCACATACACACACATACATATGAACACATATATATAAACATATAAACATACACACAAGCATAGAACATACACACATACATATAAACATATCTTGAGAAGGTCAGCTGCATGCCAAAGTTCTGATTACAGACACACCTAACTTTGTGATGGACAGGTCTCATTCTTTGTGACCCTGATGTATACATTAATACCTATTCCTCCAGCAGAGCAGAGAATAAATGGGTTAATCTGGCAGCAGTGTTAATTCTTCTGTCCAGCATCTGGCTTCATTCCTCTCTTTCTCATCCAGTCTTTTTCCTCCTTATCTCTTTTTCTTGGGTTTTTGCAGCTCAGCATCTTTCTTCTCTCCTTTCCTCTTTCTTTATGTCTGCATCTCTCTCCCTCACATTACCTCTCTTCTTCTGTCTGTATGTCTGTATCCTCTCTTCCTCCCTCTCCAGGAAGAAATGATCTCACACATTTAATAACTTGCAGCTGGTGTTATGGCTGAGAAAGAACACACACGCACACATAAAATGTCTATTGATATATGCACACTGAAACACACACCTCCACTGTATAGTAATCACACAAAAAATATACAATGAAACAAAGTAGACTATATATAGTATATATATATTATAGATAGATATAATAATAAACACACACACACACTGAAATGAAGCATGCACGGAATGTAACGTACGCAAGCATCTGTAAATATTTATATATAACTTCCCTAACATACTCACAAACCCATTGTGATTGCATATACCATAAAAATATACATTGAAACATATTTATATTCATACATAAACAGATCAGTTTCAACACAACCAGAGACTACACTTTTTAGCTCCTACAGCACTTGTGGGTCCCATTTGTACACAGTCTGCCTAGTAATCTTTGATCTACTAAACAGCTACATGAATAAGGGTCTATGTTCTCCTCATCTTCTATGTAAAGTCAATGAGTTTATTCTTTAAAGTGGGATTATGCATTTATTTACTAAAGTGGGAGATTGCAGGGGAGTTGTAGTTTCTACTCTCTGACTTCACTACAAGAGGGACTGAGCTGGCCCAGGATGATGCATAGATCACCTGGAAGAAACCTCACTGTTTCAATTGTGCATATGTGACTAGCGAGGGAATGATAATAACCGCAAACTACCTCTTTAGTGAAATCATTTAGAATTATTATTACATTATAATAATATTATTACATAGCATTAAACTGTGTTCCTTAATGAAATGGACTTTATTACCAATAACTGTTGCAGTACATTTCTAAGTTCTGTTTTTTCACTTTTTCTATCTACTTAACTTTTACGAGTCCAAAGAGAAACATATACCCCACAAAGCCTCTTGAATAATACAATTTTTAATCAAAGAAACAAACTTTTCTTTTGTTTATAAAGCCAGAACTTTGAATTGATTGAGGATTTCTAAAATCCTTTGATATAAATCAAACACACATGCAATTACACAGAGGGATGGAAGAAATCTGATCCACACTATGACCCTTTGCACTGTTGGATAGTTCAACTTCCTTCTGATTTGTCTACTCTTTCATCTGGTACAAAAATGGGAAAAGGCAAGCAAGGATTTTCTTGGTTAACTGTTTTCTTATAATGGCAATCAATAATAATTACACATCCCCCACTAGCAAAATACATCTGTAAACACACAAATACAGATGTAAGTGAAGAGAAGAAGGCATTTTAACATGCTGTGTTTGTGTGATGAGGGATTTTTGGCTCTAAAAATCTGGATCCAGAATGTTATCCCCCCCCCTTAGAAAAAAAGTTTGCTTAAGTTCCGTTCAGTAGTTTGAGTTTCTAAAACTTGGACACAAGCAAAACTTATCTTGGCTAACCGAACGGAACAGCTGTAAGAGAGACCCAGACACAAATACATCCCACAGATTTTCACACACACACATGCCTAACACACACATCCTTATATAAGACACTAGACAAATATCTCAACATATAGGATACAGATACAAAACATACTGGACTACAGAGACAGGTCTCTACGAAGACCTTCACACGTAATCAATGTCATTGTATACATGTGATGCAGATATTTACATATGTGCACAATAAGGAATACTGATTTATTCTCAAGAATGCAAATTTGCAGATTATTTAATGCTCAAAGTCATTGTTTATCAAAAAATCTGTCTCCACAATTACCCTATAATGATTGCTCAAGTGCAATAGACCAAGACTGATGCAAGGCCAGATTTTGCAGAAGACACTGGCTACGGCTAGACCACAATGCACAGCTGACTTAATGATTAAATGTTTCATTTCACATTAACTTACCAAAAACTGGTGAATAATGCCTTCATAAGTGTCTGCCTTCATAAAGCATAGTGAAGTGAGGGCGCCTTTAGTGATAAAACCTAGGAGTAGAGTTTATAAACCACACACGCTCCATGTTTAATACATTCTACACTTCTCCTCTAACTTTAAAACACCAGCTTTATAGATAATGGCTCGACCACTAACTACATCACCTCTTTTTTTTTTTACACACACACAAGCGAGTTTCTCCAGGAACCAATGTTCCCAACTTCAATTATTCCAGGAGGCTGGCCTAAGATCCTATAGATCTTTGCAATGTCTCAGAATGTACTGCAGGGACTCTAGTCCTCTATTAAAACTCACCCGTGTGTGTAAAGTGGCAAGAGCGGCCCACTCACTAGGCTCTCACTACTGATTGGACCTTTCCATTGGCCACTAGGGTGTTGAGGGAACAGTAAAGTCCTTTAAATTGTGTTTAACTCTTCCACTGGCTACCTCTGCTTCCTGCCTATTAGTGCGTAATCCTCCCAATGAAATTAGTGGGAGTAACAGAAGTGAATTGTATGTGTGCTAGCAAAACATCAGTGTTTATAGAGATCTGTGATTCGCTAAAGCTACCAACATTGATTGAAAAGGGAGTGCTAATGAGCATGTGCAAGAAGTGTACATACAAATGTTCCGTACTTTCCGAAGCAGCAGAAGAAAGAAGCCTTATTTTCTAACTCCATAACTAAAGAATGCTTGTACCTATTTGCATTTAAAGTGGAAGTTGCACCATACTTTTATATCTGTTTGTTATAAGCCTTTGTGATAAATAACACATCTGTCCAGTAATAAGATGCTAAACACATAGAGTACAGAGTAAATCCTTCCATGTATTTTTATGTTACGCATCTCAAAAATAGGTCATTACAGAAATTTGGCATCTAGATTCGGGCATTGTATAGTCAAAGCTGACTAATACGTACTGTGGTTAGTAGCTACCTGGGAATCTAATGGTTAATAGAGACATGTAAGGCAAGCAAGTTACATGAAATACATGTAATTACCTTCACAGCAGGTTAGGATGCCAGTAAGTCTAAGGCTACAACATTGGGTTAGGGTAGGGCCTTGGGATGGCCGGTGACTCACTCACAAACTCAGACAGTTTATTTAATGTCTCCTAAGTCTTCTCTGTGGCTCACTGTCTAAATATTGTTTTGTCTAATAGTAGCTGTTCCAGTTATTCATAAGCTGTTTTCACTGGTGTGTTCCCAGGTAGCACAAAGCCAAGTGCATGTGGCTGATTGGCAGCACCTTTTCAACTCTGAATAACCTCTATGCAGAGAACTACCTAAAATCTTCAGCCTACACTCACATAGGACAAAATAAGATGCAACGGTCGAAACCATGTGATGGAACATAAAATGAAACATGATTTTACTTCTAATGACATGAGAAGCCCAGGAGCTTTTTAGTAGAATGAATGTTCTGTGAAGCGTGATATAACAGAGTGTCAATATTATCTTTCAGACCCCCCAGTCTGTTGAGGATTGCCTGCAGACCACACTCTCTTCCTTGTATCCCCCCTTTGAAGTGACAGCCCCGACACTTTTGTCTCAGGTGTTCTCAGTGTTGGAGAGGACATATCGCGAGGATCCCCTGAGATACACTTTAGAATTCCTAATACCAGCAAAGAGAATCTTACAGAATGTACAACACCAAGCCTGTGTAAGTATGTTTCATAATTGCTGTATGATCTCAGATTACTGCCTCCCTAATTGTATCCTCATTAAGATATTTTTTACTTTCACCTAAAAAAAAGTGTCAGCTTGCCAGCATTTCCTCTTCTTTATCTTACAATGATTATAATTTTAATCACAGAGGTTTATTTAGTGTTTACGGTATTAGCCAAAACTAATACAGCAGTGGAAAGCTTTTACCTTTTTTGTATGTGCTTACATCTTTCTAAATTATATTTTGTTTAAAGGGACACTCCAGCCATCAATGCACTTTAGTGTCAAATGCATGTATTTGCCCCTCACCACAACCCTAGGTAACTGACATGCTATAGATGTGTTCAGTGAACACATCTTCCTGCGCGTGATATAATAACTTCCAGTTAGCTCTAACGCTGGCTTAAGGAATGCTGTGGGAAGGGTCTGTTCAGACCCCTGTGCGCATGTGTTGCAAATCCTCCTGTTGATTTCAACAGGGGCACTTTCTTATCATTGATTGACTGCTTTAAACAGCCAATTAGTGGCAAGAAGGTTCAGACCATGAAGGAGGAGGACAACTACTGCTGCAGCAGGAGTGCAACATCTAGGTCAGGTAAGTGCTGTATTTGTATTTTGTTTTGTATGTTAAAGTACTCACAGAATATTTTAATATGATTTTTTTCATAGTGGGGCTGTCAGGGACATTAAACTATCCCTTTAATTATTTTATTACTCCTCTCGTACATCCTGTTTTTAATGGTAAAAATTTCCACCTTTTTTGGCAGTCTCAGTACAGTGGATTCCTCTTTTTCCATGAAGGCTGGCCACTCTGTCTTGGTGACAAGATCCTGATCCAACTCTCCTCCCTGCCGTGGCACTTTCTGAAACCTGGAGACTTCTACTTGCAGGTTGTACCATATCTAGAGTGCTCTCCACGCCTTGTGTTGAAGTGTCTCTCCCAAGATGGTAGTGGCATCCAGGAAATTGTGGTTCACGAAAGCTCACATTCCTTTATTTTCTCTGCTGAATGGCTTAATAGTATCAATAAAGATCGGAGCTCAGTACGACTGGAAAATTGCCTGGCAGCTGTGGAGGAGAAAGTTCTCAGACTACAGTGGGCTGAAGTTATATATCCACGTTTCATCCATAAGGAAGGTTTTATTGTAGGTAGGAAATGCCCTCCATGTCCTATACTGCCTCCTCTAGAATGCAGGAGCCCGGGTGATGGCGGCATTACTAGTGTTGACTTGGTGGAACCTCGAGTAACCAATAGTCAACAACATATGGAGAAATGGAGAGAAGGGCCTGTGTCCCATGCAATGGAGTCTGTTTCTGGTACTATACTGGATTGTGTAGAAGGGGAGTATGTGGAGCTGAGTCCCCCAAATAAAGCAACGGGAGAAAATACAGAGAGCTACAGGGATTTCTGGCTATCTAGAGCAAAGACTGCTCCAAGCAGAAAAGGTAAAAAGAAGGGGCATCAGGCTTGGCTGCATGAGAAAAGGCCAGGAAAAATTGGGTCTTTGAGAACTTTGAAAGGGATGGCTCAGGAAACCTGGGAGGAAAGGCTGTGTACAGCGGCTGCTGGAGGACAGTGTGAGTCCACAGGAGATAGACAGTGTTACTGGGATGTTGATAGCAGTGAAACAGACTTGATGAATGAATGGAAGAAAGACCTTGGTCTGTTCCAGAAGTGTGATGTGGATGATGTACCTTCTGACAGACAGGTTTGGGTGACCTCTGAAAGCCAATCATGGATGTTAAAAGACTGTTCACAGGATCAGAGGGAGAAAGGCTTTGGAGCTGACAAAACCGTTTTCACGGGTGGCCTTATAGATGACAAGATGTTATCAAAGGCTCTTGAAGGAGGTTCTCTTAAAATAGATATTCCTGGAGAAAGAGGGAATGTTATTTGTGCAGAAAATGTTCGAGACATGTCAAGTGATTGCCAAAGAGATCTCTCTGAAGACATTATACAACATTCATCTCTAGATAGCCAAAATAACACAAAGGACAAAAATAGGGAAATGGTAGGAAACAGCCCAACAAGCTTTGAACTGGATTCCTCAGAGATACTATACAAACAAACTACAGAGGATACAAATGAGGCTGAATCTCATATTTTAGAGTCCTCACTGACCAAAAGAGATAGAACATGGGCAGATGGTCAAGAAACCTCAAAGGCAGAGGGAGGACCTGGAGAAAACTCTGCAGAAGTATTTCCAACACCTTCTGTTGAGACAAAACTGCACACAGAGAAAGATAATAGTCCTAATTTGAGCCAGATTCCTGATACTCCACAGAAGACAGGCAGAGGGCGAAGAAAAAAGAGAAACAAAAGGGGAAGGGGACCTTTAAGACCAGAAGCAAGGAAAGAAACCAGCAATGCCAATGAGGTCAATACTGATGCAAGTCAAGAACCAATAGAGGCGTTCAGGAAAACCAAAGTCAACGAAGAAGAAAAAATAGACCATGAGGAGATGGGAGATGGAAATCATAAGGGTAAGACTTGATAATATTGTACAAATAATGAAATGAAGATAGTGCTAACCACTATCACACTCCTTTATTGTATGCTAATAACATAAGTATAAGTATATATTCTTAAAGGAACACTCCAGTTCTCACACTTACTTTAATGCAAATACCTGAGTCTTAAATTTGAATTGCTGTTAATGTTCCTCCTAATTTAGAAAGGGATTCATTAGAATCCTTAGGGTTTATCCCAAGTTGCCAATTCCTGTCTTGCAAGAGATGTGTTCAGAACTGCGAAAGTGCAAGGTATCCACCTCCACCTATCTCAAGCTATAACCAGGTTTTCAGGGAGTCTATTGAGAACCCACACTTGTCACTTCCATTGAAATCAAGCAACCCAAACTGTTGGTAGTTATAGAATGGGACATTCTTCTGCAGCTGCACATTTTGATCAATGTAATTGTTTTTTTTTAAATACATTAATATGCATTATGTTTGGTGAGACTGTTTTGAGCAGTAGAATGCCCCTTTAATTTACAACTTAATTACATACCTTTGATAAGGATTGTCCATCTCACACATTGATTTAATGAAATAAGGTAGTCATTTGTATAGGTCAAAACTGAGCCCAGCACTTATGAGGGCCCTGTGCTCTCACCTGAATGTCATATATATATATATATATATATATATAATATATATAATATATATAGGATAGGAATTGCAGGATAAAACATGGTGCATTTCAGTTATTAATTGGGGCTTTGCCCCAGATCATTTTAAAACCTAGCAACACCCTTGGTTGCTGGGTAGTCATCATGAGAAAAAACAAGTTCTCTCAAGTTCTCAGCATATTCTCACGTGTCGATTACATGATGTTGCCAATGAGGGCCCTGCGAAAGTCAAGCTCTGAATAAAACTTTGGAAAATATAAGTCCTCCATGGGCAAGGTTAAAAATCCCTACCTAATATTTACTGTTCTTTCCAAATAGTAATTTAAAAAGTTAAATAACATTGATTGTTATAAAAGGATTTACCATATTATAATATCCCTTGTTCACCATCTCAGTTTAAGGATTGTGTCTGCACATATAACTATGTTGTTAATTGATTTGTTAGCAGAACTTCCTCTCCTGAGTGCAGTAGATGAGTTGTCATGTTTGGAATTAAAAGATGAACCAAATCAGTCACCGTCTCAGAGTACTTTACCGCCAGAATCCTCCACTGCTAATTTCAAACGTCTGCATAAAGATGTTAACTGGGACTTACTGGAATCAGGATTTTTCTGTTTGACTGGTAAGAATTACTACTAACATTGTTGTCCAGAAGTACAAAACAAAGTCCAGATCCCAGAAAAAAAAATGAAACATTGACTGACATACTTTCCATTGTTTAGCGGGGTGTCTGTTTTTATTTGGCAGGAGGACAGGACAGAGACAAGAAAGCGCTGCTAATTTTATGCCCTGACAAAGCTCCGTCCACTTACAGCCAAAGTGAATTTGTGGATACACTTTCTTATCTTCACTCTCTTCTCAGGTATGAAGACCGAGAATGAAGGCAGGGCTGAGAGAAAGTAATATGTAGATGTATAAAATCAACCTATATAAATTATTTAGGGGCATAACTAGAAACTACAAGGCCCTGGTGCAAACAATGCCCCTGGGCCCCCCGACCTCACAAAGTAACATGTGCCACCATTGCCCCAAACAGCTTGAGCGCTTTTGCCCCAAGCAGCTTATCAGTGCCATCCTAACCCCAACCAGCCTGCCTGTGCCATCTTTGGCCCTAGTTTGTCAGTGCCCCTAAGCAGCTTATCTGTACCATATTTGTCCCAAACAGCTGGTATGTGCCATCATTGCCCTCGGCTTTGTACCTTCTTTACACCCCCCCCCACATCCAATATACACTTATACACACACATATGTAAACACACTAACTTATACCCACTAACACAGATGTACACATTTATTCTAACACACACTCCATCTCACCCCACTTACACATCCATACACAATTACACATCCATGCTTACACACACAATTACACATCCATGCTCACACACACAATTACACATCCATATACACACACTTACACATAGACTTCCATGCTCACATACATAAATACACATCCATGCTCACACACACTTACATATCCGTGCTCACACACACAATTACACATCCATATACACACACTTACACATAGACTTCCTTCTGCTTCCCGAAATAGCTGTAACGTCACTATGGGGGCAGGATGTCTGCCACGACCCCGGGAACTAAACCCCTGAGTTATGACTCTGTTGCTTAAATACCCAAGCTATTTTAACGCTCACTGATGGAAGGCTGTTCCGCTTACCCACCACACTCTCAGAGAAAAGTTTATAAAAATACTTTGGAGCCTCTTAACCTCTGTTAGATTATGGCCGCTTATGCTCCTGATGTTTAAAATCCTTTTGTGTATTAAAATGCTACACAGGATATAGAGAACACCATGGTGCCAGATATTGTTTTTTTCATGCCTCCCAATTGTCCTGTTTTATGTAGGACAGTCCTGATTTTGCCACTCTGTCACGCTGTCCCATCCAGCTCTACTTCTGTCTTTGGGATTGAGGTAGAGCTTGGTAGGATTTGGGGCTGGAGAATGCATACTGCACATGCACAGTAATGCTGCCAGTTTGAGTCATAATATCCATAATATTTTATTTGTAATTAAAGTGAATATCTAAATAAAAGACATAGAGCTGACATTTTCCCATCTCTTAGACCCGAGCTTCGTGAATGGGGCATGACTCTTCTCTTTGATCTACAAGACAACACAATAAACAAAGAGGGTCTTCTCCAGTTGTTGAAAGACATTAAGGTATCTGATGTAGAAAAGTTCAGTGGGGGACATGGGGTACTAACAAAAAGTGAAATTGTTTTTGTTTTTTTTACAATATACTAGCACCATTACCACTGGGTAACACTTGTGCTAAGCCCTCAAATAGTAACATTTATGGTCACTTAATGTCTTGTTTATTTATTTGGGATAGAGGTGGACTTTTCTTTCTTTATATTCATGTATTAAAATTACATTATAAAAGTACAGGGATTTGATGATTTAAACAGTATGTGCTGCAAAGGTAGCCTGGTACAAAATTTACAGCTTTGTATGAGACAACATAATATATACATGGCTATAAAAAAGCAGAGTTTATACATTGTCATATAAATTGGTGTATGTGCTATAAAAGTAGTCTTATCTACAAACACTGTGAAATACTATTGGGTTAAATCATGAAAATTTCCTATATGTGTTTATCCACAGGACTCCACATGCCATTGTATACACCGCACTTTATTTCTCTGCAACACAGAGAACTATGCTGCAGTTCCATGCGACATCTTTAATTCACAGGCAAGCTTAATATAAATACATTCATTCACCTGTTTTCTTGTGTTCTGAGATGTTGTTGTGTCATGTTTTTGCCTGATCATTCATGTTTAGGTTGTGGTGGATAAATAAGCTCTGTCTGATCCATGGGGAGCTATCGTAGATTGAATTTAACAGTGTGCAGTGTCTTTCAGCTATAAAGTAGCTGTATTACGTAGACTGTTATATTTTTCTATATACCATAATACTCCATAAGCCATTCATGTACTATATACATATGTTGTTTTACAGTTTTTATACTGCTCTTACAGATTTTCTTGTCCCACAGGTAGTGATTCTACAATCAGAGCTGAACCAATTCATTGATTCAGAAGAGTTGCCAGAGTTTCTTGGGGGAGAAAGACCTTATATTCACACCGAGTGTGTGTGGGGCCAGCAGGTAAGTCATACAAATAGACATTTAGTGTGTGTGGTGTTTATATGCAAGCAAACATATTAAGTGGTACCCAAAAACTAGTCATTGAATGGTGAAATCACCCCATTGTATATCATTTCTAAGTTGCTTAAATATTACTGGTATTCCAGCTTTACTTTAGTTGCACTCTCTAGGATGTCAAGCAAATAAACCTTGGTAGACCTGCCATTTTATACTTTCTTCTGGAAATGTAATGACATGAACACAACACAGAAATGTTTAAGATTTTTTATGTGCTGTGACATGGTTTAAATGGTCACATTTAAAATAGCTGAATAGGCTTGGGTGTTCTGGCTCTATATATTAAATAATATGTTTTCACTTTATTGTGAGCAGATCAAGATGGAGACAGTTAATGACACCTTTAAAAAGTTAGGACTGCCTTAAAATGACCCATTGTTCCATTTTACAGGATGTGGTTTTTATTCTGACAGTTTTTATTCTAACAGTACTTTAGGACTGCAATGTGAAACTTGGAGTGAGCTCTGCTCGGCAGGAAATGAAATGCAAGCAATTTAGAGACACAATAAATGGTGTCTAATTAAGTTGTGGAGCCCCGACCCCTAAGACTTTTGTCAGCAAAGATCTCCCTGGATATGGGGTTGCAGAGGATGCCCTTCTATGCCCCCATTACCTCTGCAGTTACGCCACTATGCCCCCATTTAGAATCTTCAAATTGAATGGGAAACTATGCATACTTTGAAAGCTATACAGTATGTTCCTTTTGCGCTGGATCACTCCTACCAATTGTACCATTTAGAATAGGTTTTTAAAAGACTAATGCATAGAGCAAACATACACAGTGTCTCCTTGTGCTTGTCAACCTACCTTTGTATTTTCTAATGTTTTTTTTCTTGTGTAGTCTCTGAGCAATCTGTATACATTGTGCTCTGATGTCTTACTCTCACTGGAAGAGGTCACACAAGACCTAGATTCTGACAGTTTACAGGTAAGTTAAGGTTTCCAACACCTCACACCCTCAGCACGACACAGGAAATCCCAGCGTCATTGCCAAAAATGTCTGCCCACTATCTTTGGAATTAAAAGGGGGAGCTCAAATATTTTCCTTTCTGTTTTAATTCTGCATTATCACCGTTGGAGGATAAAAACTACTATTTCAAAAATACTTTCAGAATTACCGGCATATCTGAGAACTTTTTAAATTAGCTGAACCTTATACTTTTGAAATATTAGCCATGAAGAGTCTACCTAGTGATTCGTCAAATATGTTAGCCAGTATGTCAACCAAATGTCTCTAATATTGGTCCTCATAGAAACTTTGACCTGTTATTTTAACATATATTTAATTGCAATATGACAGTCTCATATATGAATAGGAAAGAGTCAGTTCCGTGACCATGAGAATCTGCCTCTTCACCCTGAGACTGAGTTCCCAGGTGTGATTTTTGGGTGTGGGTGTGTGCACAGATAAATGTAGCATATTAGCAGAACTATACAGAGGTGTAACTAGAAACCTCAGGGCCCCGGTGCGAGAATCTGTTAAGGGCCCCCCACCCACCCCCAACCCATCT
>VKOC01000001.1:39693631-39744016 GCA_009364415.1 Spea multiplicata
GGGGCAGAGTCCATCTCTGAGGTGTCCAACTGGATTTTTCCAGCAGTGGGTGCTGACTGCTCTGTCTCCTAAAGAGGAAAAATAAATAAATGAATACATATATAGTATACTTAACATAAAGAATAGAGAACAGTGCTGTAAATGTCCAATGTAATAACTGGCACATTTGCCATTGTACCAGGTTAATCCATTCATTAATCCACTAAAATATTTCCAAATCAGAAAATCTAAGTATATATATCAATATAAATATTCAGATCAATAATCTCTGGAATATAGATCCACGCAAATTATACATTCAACATATTCAGTACATTCTCATTCACTAAATTCAACGTTGTTTGGGGTTTAGTTATGATTTTAAGAGTTTTGTGCATACGGACATCTACAGAATTAAAGGAGCAGAAATCCACAGAATTGGTAGGGTTTTTAATTAGCCTAAACAAGTAATGTGCCAGACAGAAAAGCTGTGTGTAATTTTACTGGCTGTTGCTCCCATCTTGCTGTATGGGTTCAGAGTTCAAACCTTTTTTGTAGCTGTCTCTGGCATGGGTATATGCATTTTGACATGACTACATAGCAGTACTAACAACATACAAAGTTATTGGGACTGGATTCTGAGTTTCTTTATGTAACCCAGTGTATAATTAGACTTGGTTCTTGATGTGCTCTCATTCTTTATCATATATGTATGGGTCCAAAATGGGGTCCAAAAGTCCTAGTACACCATCACCAACTGGTGCGATTGGACTTTTATAAATAAGCCGTAAAAGAGTAACATCCTAGCACACATAGGATTTGTATTTGTCTTTTAATGATTAACACTCACTAGTACTTCTACTAGTGCCCCTGCAACTGTTTCCGTTTGGGTCTTTAAAGGACATTAGGTGAAATACCTTTTGTAATCATGTCAAAAGAGCTTACTTGTCAAGGACAATTCTCCTTGGAGCTGTGTTTTGAATATACCCAAGAGGACAGCACAGCACCAAGCACACTGAAGAGGTTTTCTGAAACCAAATCATTTTGTTTTAAAGCCAGACCAGGCAGACCTACAGTGACCACACTATCAGGAAATCAGTGTATCAGCTTAACGTCATTACGGAATCTGTATCCACAATTCAGGCCCAGCTGAACCAAGAATGTCCTAGTCAGTAAAGAAAACAAAGTGCTGCCCTTGTGGGAGAATAGAGCTCTCTAAACAACTTCTTCATCGGAAAAAAAAAACTCTAAACACTTAGGATTGGCCAAACCACACAGAAATTTCACAGTGGAAAAAACACTGTTTACTGGTAAACGCCGTTGTAAAGTTCATGCTAGCCACATAAGAGGCTAACACCACAGTGTGTAAAACATACTTTTAAATAGAGCACAGGGAAAATTCAGGTGTGGGGATGTTTTGCCTATTTTGGAGTTGGTGACTTGCACAAGATCAACTACGCTTTGACCAAAGAGAAGTACCACTTCATTTTGCAGAGGCATGTCATCTCTTCTGGCTTTAATTTGTGTGCAAGAGGATTCATTTTCCAGCAGGACAAGGATCCTAAACACACATCGTAGCTGTGCCAGGCGTAATGGAAGAGCAAGGAGTGCTCGTTTTTCCCACTGCAAACACTGGACCTCACCCCCTTTGATCATCTTTGGAAAGGTGAAAAAGGTGAAACATACAGTCATCGCTAGACACTCTTAGGAATGCTGTAAATGACTACTGTGGATTGTAAAATTGTGCATAAACTTAGTCATGCCGAACATTGAGCATTGTGATTTTTACTATGTATTAACAAACTTATTTTTTAACTTTTGTTAGTGAGGATTATGAATGTTTAATAAATACAGTATATCCTCTTGGATGCATGATCCTGCTATTTAAATTACAGTAATGAATAAAGAAAACACAGTTTCAAACCCTCTTGCAAAAACTTGCAATTAAAGTAAAAGTAAAGAAGTTTATAGGGACCCCAGTGATGTAACCATGACAAGGATACCAAGGGTATCTCTATCCATATTGGAACAGGGAAAAATAATAATAAAAAGGAGGAATTAAAAAAATGAAAACTATAAACACATGGCCCCTCACCCTGTACCCAAACCACTAGAACTAGAAGACGATATTTTTTTTTTTTTTAGAAAAACACCCTTGCTACCTCAAACCCAGAAGTATATAAATGTATAATGTAAGGTACTATTTTAGGGATTGATTGGGCCCTCTAGAAGACCTAAATATGTGGGGTATTACTGTAATCATTCAGCCATTTGAATATAAGAATGAAGCTTGATAGCACACCAGGGGTTTTTCATGGATGAATAAACATTTTTATTACAGAATCATGGTATGTAGAAACTCCATATACCACGACTTATATAAGTCATTATACAAGTACTAAATTTCCCCTCAATTTGCTCTCTTTGTGTTATTAGCTTATGCCCCTGATAAGAAGGTAATGCATGTAGCTGCCGCTCTACAGCACTCTGCATGTCACTGGATCCTCATATTTCTTATCTTCACAGCATATCCTCAATTATAGCTATCCCTTTCTAAGTATGATTGTCTCCTCTAATTCCTTAGAGTGAATGCATATGGCTGTTTCTATTTCTGTTGAAGATCAGTTTGACTATAGTTATGCATGCTTGTTTAACAATACTATCAGTGTACATGTATATCATTATTATTATTATTGTCATACAAAGTAACCAACCACCGAAGAAAATCCTAAAGCTTCACACATGAGTTTTTGGAGGAGAATGATGTTTATATGAGCATACGTGGTATTATCAAAACTTAGTGAGTGAAATCAGTAACACTACCTCAAACTGTGACTGATGTCCTCACAGTGCTGCCTGGTAGAAAAGTAAAATGACAGGTAGTCTTACTTCAGAGTGAAGTTGTATATAGCAGAAACAAACAGAGTAAATCAGCCCCATATTCTGGCCTAGGCCTGGGACAGCAGGCCCAGGGGAGGCAGTTTCTCTGCCACAAAACAGGGGAGGGTCATTTAACACTGGAGAACACTGTGCATGCCTTTAAAGACCTCCAGGATATGCTGTCACGTCCAGGCACTCTGCGATGAGCATGGCCCCCACACTGGGGGCGAGGGCCGGAGTCAGACCTAGAGCAACATCAAGGTAAGCAATCTCTGGAGTACATATTAAAATAATTCAGCCAATTTTAGGATACAATTGAACTGCTTATTAAGGTCACAAAGGACAATCATATGCATACATGTTGTATTTATCTGTCCATTTTAAATGTAAATAGATTTGAAAGAGACATGCAGCTCAGACACTGTGCACTTTTATGTCACTGCTCATTGTGCCTATAATTGTATTTATTCCCTCTACATGTATTACTTTGTTGAGTGAAAAATATCTAAAAATAAAGTTTAAAAATACAGTACTGGACTGTATGTAGAGCCAAGAGGTAAGTAGGTGCTAACCTGTAGTATATAGTATATAGTGTAGTGTAATATTTTTTAGGCCTCACCTAGTATTTTCAAGTGAACTATTTCCAATAAAAGGCTGATTTTGTCTTTCAAAATACATAGTTAACCCCTGAAGGGCCAGAAAGTGGGACATACTCTTCCCCATCTCGGTAGGCACATTTTCTGATATATACACACCGTATTTGCTCGATTATAAGATGACACCCCCCCCCCCAAATTTGAATATTTGAATTTTGAATATTAATTTAGGGGAAAAAGAAAAAGCATGAATATAAGACCACGCTATAGGGAAAAAAGTTTTACTACTAAAAATTAATTCACATGTAAACTATTTTTTCATATTTAATAAAAACTGAGAAAAATGCATTTTTGTTTTTATTTCCTGTTACTTGCCAACCTGCCCCCCAGTTATGCACATTTGCCCCCAGGCTTGCCACTCTTTCCCGCAAGATATGACAAATACCCCCTATATGCCACTCGGCCACCAGAAATGCCTTATTCCCTCCTATATGCCACCCTGTCCCCAGATATGCCTTATACCCTTATTTGCCACTCTGCCCCCCAGATATGCCTTATACCCCCCTACATGCATCCCCTGACATGCCGGCGCTCTGTCATAGAAGTCCCAGCGGAAGTGCTGGGCAGAAGTGGACCAGCAGATATTCACCCTCCTATCTGGCAGCCAGTGAACGCATGCACACAGACAACCTCTGCTTCTGTCTGGCACTTCTGCTGGGGCTTCTATGATGGAGGACCAGAAGTTCATGGTGCTCAGTCATAGAAGCTTCAGAGGAAGTGCCGGCAGCAGCCGAGGAGGATCCAGGTCACCTGCAGCGCTGTGGGGGATCTGGATCTTAGTCTTGTAGTCTTAGTCTTGTAGTCGGACCTATTCTAATACAAGAGGGGTATTTTTCAGAGTATTTGCGCTCAGTATTTCAATCAAATAGGTGTGTATATATATATATACGAAGCCGAGACATATTCTCTATTAATCCAAATAGCGATACAAGTAGAGGATCACGCTCCATGAGTGTTTAATAATGTTTCTACTCCCATATATATATATTGGACACGGTAAGGGGTTTAACCGTACCAAGCTTATGACCAATTGTGCATTTGATCCCATAATGTAATGGTAAAAATAACGTAACCCCTTAAGGACAATGAGCGGCCCCTAAACCCATTGAAAACAATGCATTTTGAGTCTGTACATGTACGGGCTTTGTCATTAGGGGTTAATTTTCCTTTATATACCGGTACCTATACAAAATAGTAAAACTAAAATAAATAGTTTTCTTAAATGTCCCTACCCACTTTTGGGGACAGCAGCTCCTATCACCCTTATCATCTGGCTAGGTGATTTGAATCCTAGCCCACAGAAGCCCATTGGTCAGTTTCTGTATTGTAATCAATACATTGATTTCAATACATTTGTGCGCATATTTTGTTTTGTGGATGGTAGTATTATTGATAATGCTTAGCAATATCAAGCAGCTGAAATGTACAAATATCTTTTATCTCAGAATTTGTTGAGTAAACTACATATTCAGCTTTAGTGCCCTAATTAACAACACCTTTTATGACGGCTTGGCATAGCTCTGCTTCCTGGTCTGGTTTGAGGACATAACACTCACACGAGTTTTCAGTCATGGCACCACTACTCGTTTAGTGTGAATAGGCACACAGGGATTAACTATAATGAGCAATTCTTAAATTTTTTTTGAGAATATAGAGCAATCACCATGGTAACCAATGAAATGTTTCTTTAAATTGTTAGTTAATAGAAATATTTAGTAGCCTGTACTAGAATTGCATTTTTAAATGCCCTCATTATCTTTACATCATATGTCAGGAAAACAATATCATTCCTTAGCACATACTATATACAATATATAATGGTATAAATAATATTTATAATATATAATAATATATTAGCTTGTTTTGGATGATGACTGGGCAGATCTGATAAGACAGGTAGCCAAAACGTGTACATTTTTACTGCAGATGTCCAATTTGCCTTTGCGTTTTACCTAAAAATATTATTTAAATAAACTATGGCTAAGACCGATGGTAAAATAAGTCACTAGTGAAATAACTTTTGGGCTCAAAAACTATATTCAAGTCCCATTAAGCCCATGGGATGAAATTTCCTATATGAAGTGTCCAAAGGCTTGTGTGCATGTGTGGCTGTATTGTAATGTTTTGTGGCAATAACTTTATGTATGTATTTTGTGAATGTATTTAGTGTCTAGCATCCACTTAAATTGTCCTTTCATTTATCCTTATGCATAGATTCATCATCTAAATTCCCCAGCGTGCATATTACATGTTCTGCATCACTTTCTCCAGGACATACATAGATTTCGGCTGATGCTGCCCGGAACTTGTAAAATGCTACCAAGCAATGTAGGACCTATATAGTCTCACAGAATGAAAACAGTTATGATTACAATGCAAAAACTCACAGTGGCTGTGATAAGGCACATAAGCCTTACTTTCAAGTAGTTATTGAATATACACACTATAATCATCCTGAGGACATGTCCTTATATCCCTGGGTATGGTTGTATAACCAGCCGGGTCTGTTTTTTGGGGTTTATATTTATGCATGTTAGATTTTTTGTTCAGGTCAGCAACTACATTTTACAACCTTCCTAAATGATTTCTTCACATTCTATGGGTCATCATAGGCCCAGAGCACTATACAATGTTCATTATTAGATAGATATAATTCAAGAATGTTTATGTCTGGTCATGGAGACTTTTTACTGACCCAGAGCAACTTGCCGCCACTGTCTGAGCGCTAGGCGAATCCACTAAGTTCCTTACATCATGACGTGTCCCGATAGGAACTCATCTCAGAAGCCTTTTCAGAAGCTTTCAAAATAATTTGTACTTATTTTAATGGTATACATGTCAGTTTGTGAGGATTGCAGCTAGTTGAATTCCTAATGTAGGCCAGGGTATAACTGTAAGTCCATTTATTTTGGTGTTGCTTTTATATTACATTATATACACTTGGTTGGTAATTATAAGGCTAATTTGTAAAAAAACATATAATAACACCCTTTAAGAATGTCCCAAAAACAGTTCACTATCAATAATCCTCCATTGGCATGGGCATCGTAATGAAATACAATACAATTCAAGTCCACACAAAACTTCGAACTCTATTAACGACTGAAATAAAGGGAACTAAACTGAAATTGGAAAAAATAATAATAAAAATATAGCTTTCAGACTTAAATATAGAGGGCAACCCTGCACCCCTAAATGAGCAACAGCCCCCCAGAGCACAAGGCAGTGAAATAAGAATGTGGTAGAACAAGGTTTTAGGTACTGCTAAAATATTAGTCTCCCTTCTTCTTTTTGGTGACCCTTTCTACAACTATTCTAAAGACCCTTTAAAATCAGGAATCACTTCTATAGGTGTGTAATGTAAAGACAACCTTCCTGTAGTGATCATCCACACAAACTGCTATTTTAGGATATCGGTTATGGCGGCTCTTGTGTTGACTAATGTCCATTGTTGTTTGGGGCATCTGTTTGTCTACTTAAGTAAATCTCCAGAATTAATCCTGGGTGTATGACTCTAATGTTGGGAACTTGGGTGGCACCTGAAGGGAACATCCATGTGGAGCATCAGCAGCTGTTATACGGCATAATAAGGCATGGTTAACTCATATGTCATATGGCAATGAATAAATCTCACTGATTTAGGTATACATTATATAAGCTCTTCATGCTGGGCCCCTGTTAATACGACTGTAGACTCATCTGAGCAACAAAACCCCTGGATCTAACGGGTGATTTTCAGTGGCATTGCTTTTGCCTCTTGTGCCCTTATTTCTATTTGTGAACTTCTGTGTGGATTATGTGGGGTTATTGCGCAATATACAATGTGCGCCTTCATTGTATTTTATATGTATCCTGCATGTTGTAATTTAAATGTTGTGTATGTTTGTATTACAATATACATGAATATACATATTGGGTGTTTGAAATCACTGATTGTCTTGTATTTGTCTATAGAATCCTGTCAGTTTCAATATTCGTCTATACATTTATCTCTATGGAAAATTTTGATCTGTATATCTATTATGCGTACAATCATGCCTGTAATATACTTAACAATACAACCCACTGTCACAGACTAACAATATATATTAACATATAGTTTGTCCGTGTTTTTGTAGATACACTGTATATTTAAGTATTTATGTTTGAAACAATGTTACATTTTTCTACACATAGTATGTTACTGCAAATCCATGTGTGTTGTAATGTAATGAACACATTATAGGGTCTATTCACTAAAGAAGGAGATTGTAAATCTCTTTTTTCATGTATTTGAAGTCATTGCAGTTACACATGACACAAATATGGGGTTAAGTCTTAAGATTGTCTCTCTGTTTTGCACCTGAACTGCTCTTTATACATATCCCCAATGTCTCTTAGCGAATTTGATATGCAGGGATGTCATACTGTGTGAACCCATGGTTACCGTACACCTCAGTCTCCTTATGGTGACCCATAGTGTGCATCCAGGCATGTAATCCTGTGCATCTGTGTATAATACCCTGTCTGTCTGTATACTTAATCCTGAATATGGGATTCTGAGTGCCTGCTAGTTTGTTTATCAGTGTGTCATTTTTAAAGTAATTATTACTTGTAACATTGTGTGTTTGTAGTAATGTTTGTCTTGATAATTATCTTCTGTATGTATGTATGTATGTATATATATATATATATATATAATCTGTTTAATGGTCCTATGTGTAAAGCTACATGCACTGTACGATCGATATTTTTATTTATTGATTTATATTGATTTATAAAGCACTGTCACCTGTCTTGTGTTTCTGGATGTAACCCATTTTGTATGTATTGCTATGTGCATTTTTAATTCAGTATGCATTTATCATGCTATATCTCCATGGTCAGTTTTTTCTGTATGTGGTTATATTTGTTAATGTGTGTTTATGTTATATTTTTGTCTGTCTGCCTTTTCCGATCTACCATGAGGGTCAGGCTGAATAGCGATGATGTAATATCATGGATATCATGCCCAGGACCCCCATACCAGCTGGATACAATACAGCTGTACCCTCTCCCATCTGTTGTAGTCACCCTGAGTGCGTCACTGTGACTATCTGTTTGTGTTATAGTATGTCTGTTTAACATTTGTGTGTTCATCCCACTGTGTCTGTGTTACCGTTTGTCTTAATCACAAAGGATCTGTTTAACCAGACATCTCTATAACAGTGTATGATCGTAGTGTGTCTGTGTGTGCATCACGGGGCACGCTTATTATCTCATGTCTGTATATGTGCATTTGTTGTGTTAAGTGCCTGTACCCCTCTCTGCATTAATATCTGTGAATGTATTCATATACAGTGTGTTTGCCCATGTGTGTGTGCTGCTGCATTAAATTATGTATGCATATGTATATCCATCCTATCTCCTGTTCTTGGCAATTGTGTATATAACTGTGTTTATGTGTATAGGTCGACGTGTACGTGTGTGTGTTGATCTATTTCTGTATATCCCCATGTGTCTCTATACTCATCTGTGTGTATGCATGTGTGTGCCCATGTAATTTCATCACACATTCATTACTCAGACTCACTCAGCCATGTAATAGAGACAGAGAGAGCGAGAGACAGAAAATCACAAGGCCTCATTCTACCCCCTCCCTGGCCAGGCCCCAGACAGACAGGCGGGCAATGTATATGGGGGGCGGGGGTTACATCCCACCCTTTACTGCACCCCATTTAACCCCTTTTGACAGTTGAAAGCAATGTAGTACATTTCACTACAGACTCCTCTGGCAGTGAAAGTGTGTAAATAGCTGATAAATTATTTTTTCTAGCCCCAGTATCACAAGGGTTAAAATGACATCCCTCCCCCTTCATCCTGTACCCCTGTCCTCTCTTTCTTTCACCAAAAAACCCTTTCACCTTATTCTGTGGTTCCCCTCCCTCCTTCTGCTCACCCCCTCCTACCGATTCTCAGTACAAAGACCCTCTCATTCCCCTAACCCTCCCTTCTTTATTCTCACATTCCCCCTCTTCCTACCCCCCTTCCGCTCTTTCCCCTTCTCAACAGTGAGGGACAGAGAAAAACACACACTTCTAGGACAAAAAGTTACCCTGTTGTTCCATAATGTTTCTTTCCCCGGTTTAGAGGATCTTTCTTTCTTAACTACACTATTTCTAATTCTGCATGTTGACACTTGTCTCTTTTTCTCCCACCCCGGTTCTATACTGTGTTTCTCTGTATCCCTCTCCCTCGGTCTTTTCTTGTTCTTCTCTTCCTTACTCCCGTCTCCCGTTCCTCTTTCTGTTTCTCTCCTTCTCTCTCCATCCGTTTCTCCGCCCCCTCTCTCCGTTCCCCTCTCTCCTTTTTTCTTCCTTCCCCTCTCTCTCTCTCTCTGTTTCTTTCCCTCTCTCCTTTCCCTCTCCCTCTCTATTTCTGTTACTCTTTCCACCCTCCCTCTCTCCCCCTCCTCACTTGCACCTGCTAAGTTTTTTTACCAATATTTCATTTTTTTCCTCCCTTCTTTTCCCATTAAACAAACAACATCACACCCATTAAAAAATATACATTCCTTCCCCACTCCCTGTCCCATCCACACACCCAACACCCTATAGATGGATCAGAGCCATGAATCCTGTACAATAAATGGATAAAATAGTGTTCCCCGAGCAGGAAAGTCTGTGTGTTATACTCACACTCCCGGGCAGAGAAGAGATTATCTGCTCCCGACGTCAGCGCTACGTGGTTGGTGAAGAATTAAACCCATGGCAGGGACAGCGAGATGCCTCTTTGTGCTTTTCATGCGTGCTGCAATTTGCATTTTCTAAGGGCCTTTCATCAAGCATGCGATCTCTCAGGGAGAGTTACACAAAAGCAGCTCAAATCCCCGCCACAAAAATGGATGCCCCCCTTCCTCCCCCCTCTCCTCCTCTATCTCTCTCTTCTCACTCGCTGCCTCTCACTCTCTCTCTCTCTCCTTTTCCCTCTCTTTTATAAACAGTCTCTCTTTCACTGCCTCTTTTCTCTCCTGCCTCTCTTCCTGTCTGCCTATTGATTAATTTCTGTCTGTCAACACCGCTCTGTCTCTCTCCGTCAGTTGATTTTTTTTTCTCACTCTGTAATCTCGCTCACTCTTTTACTGTTCATGCTTTTGCTCTCTCTCCTGATTGTTCTCTTACCTCTTTCCCCTTACTCTCCTGACTCCTGTCTGTCGCTTTTGATCTGTCTCTGAGTACTTTTATTTGGATTTCTGCATTCTTACTGGTGTTTCTTTCATCTCATAGTACTTCAGCCTGTCCCTTCCCTTTTATACCTATATTTATTTTTTTAAGACTCTCTCTCTTTCTCCCTCTCTCTCTCTCTGTGCCTGACATCTGCACTCTCTTTTTAGCCAACTCTTTTTCCCACTTATCAGTCAGCTTTGCCCAGTATAACTCTGCATCTGTCTGTCTCGCACCTGAGCGCTTGTTCGTAATCTCTCACCTGCTACCCTACCCTCTTTTCTCCTCTCCTTTGGTTTTCACTGTTATCCCTTTTCCTCCCTCCTATTATATCTTTTTTTTCCTGTAATTTGTTCCCTAAATGTCTCTCACCTGTATTTTGCCTGCCCCACTCCTTCCTCCTGTCTCTCGCTTCTCCTTCAGCTGGTGACTCTGATTCCCCTTATGTTTGTTATATACCCACTCAGCCTTTCTTCTCACACTCTCCCTGTTTTCCACCTCACTAGTTATCCTTACCCCCTTTGTCTCACCTCTTTCTTTTATCTACCCTCTCTCTGTTTTTGGTAATAGCTGCCTCTTGCTTGTATTTTTTTTTATCTTACACACACATACTGTCTCTTCTATTTTCTCACTCTTTCCTCTACTATTTTATCATTAATCTTTTTCTATTATATCTCACCTGGTCTCTACCAATATTTTGTACCCTTTTTGTTCTCCATATTGCTGTGATTCCCCCACCTCTCTCCTCTCTCTTCCTGTTTATACCTTGCTGCTTTTTCTCTTCACATCTCGGTGAAGACTCAATTTATTGATCAACAGATAATGAGGACACAGTCTGAATGACAACGGAGAGAAGAGAGACTGGGAAGAAAGAGCTGCTATCACCTTACACACAGACTGGGACATACACACATTAGTACAAACACTTGCATATAGTACTCATGTCTGCTCCCACACATACATGTCTAATTCTTCGCATGCATACAGATTTGTTTTTGTAATACGCACACACACACACACACACATATATGCACAGAAATCTTAGATGTGCACACACTCATCTGCATATATACAAATATTTGCAAGCAATACAAATATTACAGGGCTTTCTGAACTAAATCAGCAAGGTGAATCATTGTCCAGCTGGAGACATGCTGGCCCCATGCGGTTCTCATAGGTTTCTGTGTGGCCCCATGCTGTCTGCTGAGCACGCTATTTCTGTTAAGTTGTTAATTTAATAGCACCCCCCCAGTCCCTGAGATTTTACATAGTCTGTGGCCCCCTAAGCTTATAAAGTTGAGCAGCATTTGAAAACATTATACAGGCGGTAATGTAGTTTTACATTCGCATAGTAGATAAATGGAACTGCCGCCCAGCAGAAGTGGTATAGTTTAATACGGTAAAGAAAGTTAAACATGCATGGGATAGATATAAAGCTATCCTGAATCTAACACTAGATCAATGACTGATTAAGGTCTGAATCTTTACATTTGGAAAAATGGGCAGACTGTGGGCCAAATAGTTCTACAATTATATGGTGCACACATAATCCTCATACATAGATGTTCAAAAATACCCTCATGCTTGTTATGTAATATGTATGAAAAATATTCAGAGTATATATATATATATATACTGATCAGCCATAACATTATGAGCACTTGTTTTATATTTATATTGTACATCCCTGACCCGTCGAGGCATGGACTCCAGTAGACCTCCGAAGGTGTGCTGTGCACCAAGAAGTTAGAAGCAGATTGTTTAAGTCCTGTAAGTTGCTCTATGGATGCATCCCGATGCCGTGTTTTCTCCAGGTAAGAGACGCACACACTCCCAGCCATCCACATGATGTAAAATAAATTGTTATTCATCAACCAGGCCAACATCTTCCACTGCTCGGTGGTCCACTTCTTATGCCCACCTGTCCATTGTAGGCACTTTCAGCAGTGGATAGGGGTCAGCACGGGTACCCTGAGTGGTCTGCTGCTATGCAGCCCCACACGCAACAAACTGCAATGCACTGTGTGTTCTGTCACCTTTCTATCAGAACCAGCATTAACTTTTTTCAGCAACTTAAGCTACAGTAGCTTGTATGTTGGGTTTAACGGCCTTTGTCCCCCACATGTATTAATGAGCCTTGGCTGCCCATGACCATGTCACCAGTTCACCGCCTTTCCTTCATTGGACCACTTTTGATTGATTCTGACCAATGCAGACCGGCAACACCCCACAAGAGCTTCAGTTCTGGAGATGCTCTGACCCAGACGTCTAGCCATCATCTAGTTGTCTAGCCATCACAATTTAGCCCTTGATAAAGTCACTCAGACCCTTAAGCTTGCCCATTTTTCCTTCTTCTAACACATCAACATGAGGCCGAAGTTGCTGCCTAATATATCCCACTCACCCACAGGTGCCACGATAACAAGATTATCAATGTTATCACTTCACCTGTCACTTGTCATAATGTTATGGCTGATTGCTGTATCTATGTGCAAAAATATTGAATCATTATTTCTTTAGGCCCACACTCCGGTCACTGGTCATCTCTTGGCAGTAAAAACAACAAAGCATTATTTTTGGCAATGCAGTCCATTTCATTTTAGTTGTCAGAAGTGTAGATGAATAGCAGTGGAATGATCATTTCCCATCAAAATATGAGAAGCAAAGTATCTTATAAGTATCAAAGTACTATTATTTATACACAGGCACTAATTTGAAAAGCCACAGGTGAGGGAAATTAACCTTTAATTGCAATTTTAACCTGTGTGTGTCACCTTGTGTGTCTGTAACAAGGCCAAACATTCAAGGGTATGTAAATTTTGGATTAGGGCCATTTGGGTAATATCTTTTGTCATTATATATATATATATATATATCACAAATAGGTGTCATTTAAATGAATGTCATAAAATATTATTTTTCGGTCGCTACAAAACTCCCCGTATGGAATTTGAAAAAAAAAAGTTATGCTTGTGGACCAGAACTAAATATTTTTACCATTTAACCCATTGAGAGGGAACAGGTCTATACACACATTATCCTCTGGGAGGCCAAGACAATTTTCACAGAATTTCTATTGCTATTGCAGCTTACAACTTAAGCTATTCAGAGATAGTTTAAGGTCAAACATTAATCACATCAAATGCTATAATGGTGTAAATGCGAACAATTAAATGCACAAAAAAACACATTTCCTATGTTTGTTCCCTGTATACTCTGCGAAGGACTGGCAAGATTAGAGCTCTCCCTTGTTTCTCACCATCTACCCCTTTAGTTAAAGATAAACAGGTTTTCAACTTACCATCCAGAGTCCTCCGTCTTCCTGCTCTGCCGCGGCGCACGCTGCATCACTGCTGAGCGCCAGAATATGATGTCATATTCAGGCGCTCAGCATGACATGCCGGCACTGCAACAAAGCCTCACGGACGAGACTGAGGGGAGCCGAGCGGTTGCTAGGCGCCCCTCTCCTCCGCATCAAAAAAAAAAGTGACGAGGCTGCACGGGACCCGGGCAATCTGGGACATGTGGCACCCTCCTGATGAGCGGCACCCGGGGCGGGCCGCCGCCCCATGCTAGGTACGCTACTGGTAATAGTTGTAATTCTTGAAAGTGGTATAGCTGCCCATTCGTCACGGCAAAAAGCCCTTAGGTCATACAAAGTCTGGTGGAGTTACATAAACTGCACGTTTAAGATCTCCCGAGTGGCTTAGTGATATGAAGGTCAGGAGTCTGTGATGGCCACTCCAGAACCTTTACTCTTTTCTGCTGTAACCACTGGGAAGTCAGCTTGGCCTTGTGAATCCCATGCGTAGCTTTCGTGTGAAAGAATGCAAATTATCTGCCATTTTTTCTGACAACATGCTGCGTTCATCTTGCCATCGATTTTTTAAGATTCACGGTGCCTTTAGAGCTCGCACCCCCCCTAAAACATCAGTGAGCCACCATCATGCTTCACAGTGGGGGGTTAAATTATTTTCACTATACGCTTTGTTGACCCCTCTCCAAACATAGTGCTTATGGTTGTGACCATAAAGTTTTTTTTTGTGTCGTCACTCCAAATTACAGTGTGCCAGAAGCTGTGAGGTGTGTCAAAGTGTTGGGCATATTGTAACTGGGCTTTTTTGTGGTATTGGTGAAGTAAAGGCTTCTTTCTGGCAACTCGACCTTGCTGCTCATTTTTGTTCAAGTATCTTCGTATTATGTTCCTTGAAACAACCAGAGTGGCCTGTATTTCTCCTGCGGTTACCTGTGGGTTTTTCTTTGTATCCCAAAGAATTCTTCTGGCAGTTGTGGCTGAAATCTTTCTTGGTCTACCTGACCTTGACTTGGTATCAAAAGTTCCCAGAATTTTCCACTTCTTAATAAGTGGAACAGTACTGACTGGCTTTGGATATCTTTGTATATACTTTTACTCAACACGTGAGAGCTAACAAACTCATTGACTATTTATACACAGACACTAATTACAATTTAAAAAGCCACAGATGTGGGAAATTAACCTTTCATTGCCATTTTAACCTGTGTGTGTCACCTGGTATGTCTGTAACAATGCCAAACATTCAAGGGTATGTTAACTTTGGATAAGGGCCATTTGGGTGATATCTTTTATCATTATGATTTAAAAAGGAGCCAAACAACTGCGTAATAATAAATGGCTTCATATAATCCATAGTCTTAAATAAAAAACTGTTTTTTGCATGATCAGGCATATTTCCAAAATCAATGCCAACATTTCACAATTTCTGTCAGGGTATGCATACAATGGTCAATGGCCACCTAATGACATGAGCGCAGCCGACGGCTGGATATGACAGAGCTACCTATGGCCCTCATTATTGGATGAGCTTCATTTGTAGCCCGATATATACATACATACATATATATATATATATATATATATATAAAATCACCTTCGAGTATATAGACACTTTTGTAATTTGGTAGCAGGCAGTCACATGAGCTGACCCATGCTTCACCTTAAGCGATTTTCTTCACTTTTCTTTATCTTAAAAAAAGATGCCAGATGCCTCCCCAATCAGCAGCCCTCTCTCTCACCTTATCCCTCTCATGAGCAGAACCTCAGTGTTAAAGTGATTTACAACCTATATATCTTGTATATATAGGTTGAAAATATCTTGTGGTCACTTAAGCATACAAGACTTCTGATTTGGGTTCAAGGTAAAAGCAAGCCACCAACCAATCCTGGAACTCATCTTTAGCCCCATCACACACATACAATTTTTTTATCCATTATGGAGAGAGAAATCAATTTCGCCTTATATAGGATACACTTAGATACCCTTTAAAGAGTTGAGTTATGTATATATTTGAATAACAAATGTCCTTAGATTTTTCTTTAAAAATCTTGTGATCTTGGTGTAGGTAGATTAATTGGTAAATCACTGACTGAACAATGGGGGGTGCATCTGGGCACCCATTGTATTGGAAGAATGGTAAAGATGGATGAAGATGAATGTTTGGTGCCTTACGACATTAAGTTGACCACACTGTCCATTTTGTTACAGAACAGTTATAATTTTCGAATAGAACAAAAAAGAAAATAAAAGTTGGCCGATATGGAAAGTGAAACTTGTAACTACACTGAAAATAGGGCACAAAACATACTGAAAGAATAAAATAGAATAAACAGGTTACCATTTTATTCTCGCTTATAATGTTCACCTGTTGCTGACCAGCTCTTTATAATTATGTCTTGGAAATAATGGTAACGGCATAGCCAGTGGCGGAACTACCGGGGTCGCAAGGGTCGCGTCTGCGACCGGGCCCTGCGTGAGGCGTCTGTCTCGCGTGCCGGCGCTTCACGCTGAGTGCCGCATATGACGCTATATGCCGACGCTCAGCAGTGAAGCCGTGCGCACCGTGGCAGAGCAGCGAGACAGAGGCCTCGCGCCCCCACCACAGGACTGCACGGTAAGTGAGAAGTCAGGGTAGATAGTGAGAAGGGAGGGAGAGGGGGTAGATAGCCTGAGAAGGGTGGGAGAGGGGGTAGATAGTGTGAGAAGGGGTAGATTGAGTTGGCGGTCGGGGGGGCCTTAACAGATTCTCGCACCGGGCCCTGAGGCTGCTAGTTAAGACCCTGGGCATAGCTCATTCCATGCTGTGAGTTTAAACATCCCACATACATAAGGTTGGCCAAGGGGCTGGGAGAATGCTGTATTCTGGCATCCTGGTTTCCCCTCTGACAGTAGAAACTGACATTGTTGGCTCTTCGCTGACAGACTTAATGTAACAGTGCTACTATGCAGGGAGCAGGCAGCCTCCCCTGTGTCCACTAACCCTGTTGTTCTGTTGTTTCAGTCTGTTGTGGACTGGGTGCAGTGCTAGAGTACAAAACTCGCATATGTTTGTAGTTAACCTCTTTAATACGGACGTACAATGTGTAACACCTTCATTGCCAGAGTGCAAAACGTCCATGTGTATAGTTAGCCCCTTCATTGCTATACTGGAAAACAGTTGTGTGTTTGATGAACCTTTTCACTGTTGGAGTGCAGAAATTTGTGTATTTAATCTTTTCAATACTGATGTGCAAACCTTTGTGAGTGTGATGGTATGTAAGCAATGGCAGCACCTTTTTGAATTTGGCCACCCTGCATAGGTGGCAGATGAAGTCTACATAAGCAGACAGCCTCTGAAACACACACTCTTCCCCCTAAAAACACTCAATGCATACTACACTATTTTTGATATTTTTAAACTTCAAATGTTATCATTGTTTACTTTTTAAACTTTTTTGACCATGATATCTTTATATACCCCTCATTTGTCCCTCTTATTTTGTCAGGTTGACATCACTGGGGCTTTTTAATTTATTTTTTATTTTTACAATTTTTAAAATATATATTTATTTCCCACTTTGATTCCCACTGCAGCTGATCAGTCTGGAGTGGGGAGGTCATCAGAGGTCACATTCTCTGGGGACTCTTTCACTTTGAGCATTGTTTCCAGTGGTGCCAGCACCACTGCAGACAGAGTATACCCATACTATAGTTAGGGTACTGAACATTTTTAAAATAACCAGTGCTCACTCTGAGTACCGTTTCACCTAATTTGTGACAGATCCAGCAGTTAGTGTTCTTGTCCACAGGGCAAACTCCGGGATGTCTTATTTTTGTCCTATAGGTAGTCTAGCATTCTTAGTACATTCTAAGGTCATTAAGTGGTTAACTCCCGTTGTTACTCTATAGATGTAGAGGTATGTCCACAAAAGTTGGCAAGATTACCCTTAGGACGTACCTGTGCATCATATGTTTTTCACAGCAGTGGGGACATCTCCCTGCTGACAGCCTGATTCTGTGATTGGGCATTCCCTTCTGGTAGGTGTCACTGACACTCACAGAAAGCTCTTTGGAGAAGAGGAGGGAACGGGATTTCTAATTTCCCCCTTGGTGGCTAATGACACACATTGCAGTCAGCAATGCAATGAGCCTGTGGAGCCTTGTTTGCTGATCATGGTTGTGATCGGAGGGAAGAGAATGAGAAGCAAGCCCATCTCAGATTGATGGGCAGCAACAATGGCTTCATACCATCATTACTGATGTCTCTCCTCCTTGGCATTGTGTTAACACACACCTGAATGCTCCAGACCAGCAAACCGCTAAAACTTCAGCTTTTATAGAGGTGGTCACATTTGCTGATCATTAATGAATCTAGCATTTAATTAGCAGCAACTGTCTGCTACTTAACATCTTAATTCCTAATTTTTAGACCTGATAAGGAACAGACTATTGTTATTATTTCCTGATATGTAAACCGTATAATGTAGTCGATCTAGTGCAAGTTACCACATATAGCCTCTCAAAAAATACACAAAATACTCAGCTCTCATGGATATAAAACAATTGCAAGCATAACACAAATGTATCCTAAAAAATTAGTTAACTATATGTGTGGCACAATTGTTGGCACTAGGGCTGCAACAACTAATCGATAAAATCCATAATAATCGATAATGACATTTTTGCCCCGCCCCTTTCTTTCTACCTGTCCCTCCATGCAGTCAAACTGCCAATTGGCCCCGCCCATTTCTTTCTCCTTGTCCCTCCCTGCAGTTAAACTGCCGACTGGATCAGGAACTCATTTAACTGTGAGTATACAATTAATATTTGGGCTGCTGAAAGTTAAGGGAGGTGGGGTTAATTTAGGGGCAATTGTGGTTGATGGGGTCTTCAGGATTAATTTAGGGGCAGTTGTGGCTGATGGGGTCTTCAGGATTAATTTAGGGGCAGTTGAGGTTGATGGGGTCTTCAGGATTAATTTATGGCTGAGGACTGAGGGTTAATTTAATAAGGTTAATTTAAGGTGCAGTTAGAGTTAAAGGGGGGCAAACTGAGGGGAATCTAAATCCTGGGCGCACTGAAGATTAACCCTGTATTTATTTATAAAAGTATTGTGTCTGAACAAGTCTGCAAATCTATGAGTGCACTATGGCATATCAGGGGGGTATACGGCATACCTGGGAAGTAGTGACATATCTGGGGGTCTAAGGCATATAGGGTAATGTATGTGCTCACTTTGAAGAGAATGGCTGAAATGGCCAAAAAAATCTTCCAAGGATCATGGCCCGAGAATTGCACTTAGTTGCGTCCTTGAGGCAAAGTCTCAAAAACTATGATCCAGTGTTACCTACATCGCCACAAAATGTTTCGAAGGGTTTCAGGGGAAAAAAAGTCTCTACTCTCATCTGAAAACAAATTGAACCATCTTCGGTTTGACAGACACTACTGGAATTTCAAATGGGATCAGGTTCTGAGGTCAGATGAAACAAAAAAGGAGCTTTTATTGCAATAAACACCAGAGGTGGTTTTGAGGTACACAGGGAGGTAGCCATATGGAAAAGTACTTCATACCCACTGTTAAATATGGTGGTAGCACTTGTATTGGGGCTTTTTTCTGCCAGAGAACCTTGACATTTTGTCCACTATACAGCCTGATCTCATGTACATGACCCGCCCTTTTTGTGGACATAATAGTATCTGCATATAGGGGTTAATCATGTAAAATTTTGTTGGGCCATTTTTGGCAGGAACCCTTAACTGTCATGTGACATAAAAAATGTTTTTTTTTTCCTATGTTTTATTATTATTTAAAGAGGAGGAATCATTGTTTTTACCTTGATCTCCACTGCTTCTGATCAGAGTGATTATCAAGCAGGGCTCCACTACCCTGCATTGCTGATCACAGTACCTGAGGTACCAGAGGTTTCAGGAGGGTCTCAATAGACCCTCTGGCAACCTTTTCTACATTTAACATTGTTAACGGAGGTATCGGGACTGACACAGTTGTCAGAGAATGCCCAGACTTCTGTTCAGGCATTCTCTGTTATTCTGGTATAACTAGGCCCAGGGCCGGCCCAAGACTTAATGCCGCCTGGGGCGAAGTTTAAAATGCCGCCCCCCCCCCCCCCCCCCGCCGACGTGGCAAATGTGGTAAGGCTTATTTGATTAACATGCTAGTTTACTAACTAATGTATAGTGCTGGGGTCAAGAAAACCCAGCTGAAAGGTCACCATGGAGACCTGGAATTGCATCCAACCCCCCTAGGGTTTTACCTGCTGGACACTCTAACCGTCTCTGTACGCAGTTTGTTGAGCTGTGGTTTACTGTAAGTACTGGCATGCTTATATGAGTTTTCATTGCCATGGATGCATTCTGTATGTTTCTTTCATTTGTATTTCTGAAAACTTAATAAACATTTAGTTAAAAAAGAGGCTTTAATGAGTAGACTTCTCCACTGCGTATGATCATACGTTGTAAAGAGCTGCAAAACCAGTTGGCTCCATATAACCAACTCTATATTATACATATAAAAAGTGTAAGTAAAATATAAGATAAATAGCTTGTTAACGGGCCTTTGTTTGCCATATGCAATGTCATACCCTGTGCAAATTTTAAATTGAGGCTTTTGGGGATATTTTGTGGGACAGAGGAACAGAAAATCAGGACTCCTGTAAAACACAACGGTTGTGATGTATTCACTCTGCAGAGAATGGGAATGACACCACTGTCACAGATATGAAAGATCTGCATCAAAAGACTTGTTCTCCAGTAGTCATGGACCACTTTTCAATAAAACATTTAGCTGTAATTTTGCATCTAATTACAGTTTGTACCAATGATATAGCCAGCAATACAGTACACAATTAATTTTATGGTATGTTCATTGCATCTCTCTATCTTTGTGCTATGTATGCCCTATTTCTGTTTTGTTCCCTTATCATCTAAACTATACATTATGAAAGACCAGCTCAACCCTTCCAAGATAAACTTATCATGCTTGTCCCATCGTAATGCATAACAAAGCTGATTCTCCTGCAAATGCATCTGTAAACACCTGATTTAGTGAAGAAATGTATTTTGCCTCTTTACATGTTGTCATTTCCTTATGGTATCCCACCCCTGGCGCATGTGGCAAGATCAGTGCTACAGCACTACATATGTGATGACATTAATAGTAATCAATATTGGGTCCTTAGGGTGACCACATTTTGTAATTCATGCACAGGTGTTTGGCTTGGTGAGGGACTTGTTACAACTCCTCCCTATCTTTCATTCCTATGAGCATAGCACCCCCTCTTGGGGCCAGAGCTCCCTTTTCCTTTCTTTCCCCTCGCTTCTGGGGAACTCCCCTTGTATGTAATAAAGGATATGTGTCCGTCCTACACATAGGTATGGACACTGATTGTAGCTCATCAGTTCACTATACTTCCAACTTCCACCTTATACAAGCAAACTGTTTTGTATCCTTATTTGTAATACATGCAAGGCATGACCAGCTGGCAGCCATTGGTGCATTACACCCTTAATAAGTGGTTTCTACTCCCCCCCCCCATGAGTCAAGCTTAATGTCCAGTTTCTTCCTTCTTAAAGTTCATGATGGCATCAAATATCTTAACGATTGGGTCCAAGATGAGCTGACTGAATGTGTGAGGAAGCTTCATCCCATGGGCAGAGGTGGAAGGTTTGCTAAATTTACTGGCAGCTGGATCAAAGTACTTGTCTCCCCACAGTTTCTTCATCATATCTTCTACTTTCTTTGCACGCACGTCAGGAGGGAGCTAAGACTTTTCACTTCTGGCAGCAAAGTTGACAACGTACAGACCAGATCCAATCCCAACAGTACCAATCACAGAGTCAATCATGTTTCCCATGGGAGCAGTTTCTGCCTCTCCGTATGTGGAAATGATAGCGTTGACATTTTCCACAAAGGTCAGCCACAGTTCTGAGTCCAACTGCAGTTCCAGGAGAGCTTGTTCATCATCAGCACAGACTTATTCCTTTTGGCAATAGTCTGCACACAGACACTGGATACGCAGTCAACCACCACAAGAGCACCATCTGTCACTCTCAATGCAGTGGTCACTTCAGAAAAGTCCTCGTGCCCTGGGGAATCAATCAAGTTCATGAGGAACCGGGGGCAATCCTTGCACTGGTTGATGTAGACCAAATAATTGTCTGTCAGCTCATAGAACATGGAAATAGCTGTAGATTTGATGGTGATGCAGTGTTCCTGCTCATCTAGCCTCTCCTGCTCTGGCAGATGCACTGATACCAGCTTTACACACCAAGTAGTCAGTGAGAATGGATTTCCCATGGTTGACGTGGGCAATCACAGACATGTTTCTGATGTTGAAGTGAAGTTCACCATGGTTGCAGATGTTCCCAGATTGCACAAGCAGGCCAGAGATGGGAGCTGATTTGCTGATGGAGGACTGAAAGAGCGTAGCTTTTTTTATTATTCATTCATTAAGCAATACTTATTATGAAGTAAACATATGTGTGCAAATGTATTTCCAAAGTAAATACACAGGCTAGGTATTACTGTGATTTTATGGGGCTCTGGCATAAATTATGGCCTCACACCGGAAACAGTGTTGAAACAGTAACAGTTTGTTTAATTGGGACAGTTGCAAGAATAGGTATCATGATTGTACCACCATTGACTACCAGTAATGTAACAGTTTGTGATGGCAACAACATTGTTGAAATCAAAGGGCCTATTATTTCTGCTTTTATCTCTTTTTGTTAAAATTGTATGCATTACAGCACCTATAATTAAATTAGAACTTTAACTCAGAAAAGAACAAAGCCAAACAGGCTTACCAAAGCTTCACTGAATTATTCTCAAATGCACTGGTCTATTAGAATTGGTTGATGTTGTTGTACCTTATACAATATGTCACCAGAACTTGACAGCTAGTAATTCATAATGATATGCATTGCAGAAGACGGTAGTCTTATTTGTTGCTAGAGCACCATTGTAGCTGCCATTCAGGAGAACTTAAACATCTTAATGGATCTGATTTCATTAGGATTTATAGAGAATAAAACAAAGTAAAATAATTCCTTATGTTGTTTAATTCTACTGCAGTACAGAAGAAAGAACAATTAGATAAAGGTTTAGATCAGAATTTTCCAGTCAATAGTACCATGGGTTTTTGGGGGAACTTCATTGACAGCCTTTAATGATAAATGCTATCTTTCATGTTTTAAACTTGTTTTCAGTACTTTCACAACATCTGTGTTCAACCATAATTTCCCTTTTTTACACTTAGATGACCCATCCAATTTGTATCTTGTTTTTTGGAACAAGTAGGGTGTTTTTTTTTTAAAGTACCATATTCATACAACACAATATTGTTTTATTAGGAATAAAATGTGAAAAAGTGAAAGTTTAGAAACGCACTCAAATATTGCAAAATGATCCAGCTGAAGCACAAAGGCCATTCTGTCACTTTTCATGCAGCCATCGTCCCACCAACCTATTTGAAAGTATGTGTTAAAAACCTTCTACCTGCTGTGTGTCCCACAATGTGTCCAGAGAGCTTAGCACGGACTGCTCCCACTGAGTGATTGCTGTCTTACAATGTAACAGTGCCAAGTCTTAGAGCGAGGTGCCATCCTCCTCTGATACAGGGAACCAGGCTTGCCATGAGTTTGCCTGCTTGTTTGATAAAGCACAGGACGTAATTCAAATGTACCTTAAGCAGGGTCAGCTCAGCCCTTGTTACTGTAGAACCGTGTCATTGCTATATTCCTAATAGTATAGTAGAGGAGTGGAGAGGTAAAACCACAACTCTCCTTTTAGTCAAAACTTCAATAGTTAAATTATTGGCACTTAAACAAAATGGTGGGGCTTAAGCTTTTGAATAAGGATAACATTATTCATGGACCGGAAGAAACTAGGTACTGTATATTATTCTGAAACTAATAATGTATACAGTTGTCAGGTTCTGAAATTTCAAATTACAATTAGTAATTGTGTATTGGATAACTAAGGCAAATTTATTGCAAAGGTTAGTTGTCAAAATGCCATTGGGCAACTGATGACTCAATTCTCTCTTTGGGTTAGTTTAAAAAAAATTATATATATACAAAGTAAAATATAATTATTGGGAAATGTAACTGAGAAGCAAGAATAGCATAATACTCTGCCTCTTAGAATGTATCATTTTGAAATATTGCAGGTTTTGAAAACTATATGATTTGGTACATGTTTTTGGCATATACATTTTAAGATTGTATAAAAAGCAGAGATTATACACAGATCAGCCATAACATTATGACTACACTGATAATCTAATGATCATGGCATGCAGTTTCTTGCATACGGGGCTGCATAGCCGCAGACCAGTCAGGGTCCCCAAGCGGAACCCTGTCCACTGCTGAAAGCGCCTATAATGGTGCACATGCATCACTTACCTGGAGAACACATGGCACCGGGACATGACTTAAGGATCTGCTGATACCACAGCACTAGAGGTCTAGTGGAGTCCATGCCTCGACAGGTCGGGCTGTTTTGGGCGGAAAAGGAGGGACCTAAACAATATTAGCAGGTGGTCATAATGTAATGGCTGATCAGTGTATGTTACTCTGTCTTTACATACACATATAGCTCTAAGTCCCTTTGGGTTTCTTGCCTAACAGGAGGAGTTTATATTCTTGCCTATCTGAAGCTGTTTATGACATACTCACTTAAGTTTAAGGTATTGCAAACCTTGTTTAATCTGCTTTACACAGATATTTTGAGTATATGAAGCGCGTATTGTATTATCCTGGATTCTTTATTTTTTTACATAAATCACCAATTTTTGATGTACACACATTTTCCAATACATAAGTACATAGCTCACGTAATATGCATCTCATATCTCACTATTGCAGAGGAGGGGATATGAGTAGTCTCCTCAGGTACAAATTGTTTGTCTTATAGAATGACATCATGCGATTGTGTCATTCCAGTAGACACACACTTCTCAAATACTTATCCTATAGATGCTCATAACGCTTATGAATAATTCTGTACATGGCTTGTAAAAATACCAAACAGATGACGTTCTGCATGTATAATATTAACCTCTTAAGCAGCCCTTTTTTTCTATACTATTCGGTCCCTATATATTTTGCATTACTAAATATAGACAGATAACAACATTTTCCTTGCTGTGTGTAAGCAGCCAAGATGGACTGTTGGCTGTGAGCTCTCCTTTTATTGAACTGAGTCTAACACCCCCATTTTGGTATGTTGTGTATGCTCACTGTAAAGTGCAGTGTTCATCTGATGCACCTTTATAGGAGTAAGTAGGTTCCCCTGTGAGCTAAAGTTTAAATATGTAGAGAAATACTTTTAGATGTCACAAGAATCGTTTTTGATCCTGTAACATTCCCAAAGTGTGGCGCGTTGTGTGCTAGTCTATTTCTGCTTTGAAGAACTTGCTGATTCCATGCATAATTGGTTTGATATCAGGGTACTTGAGGAGACCATGGATGTGTCAGAAAGTCTGTCTGAAGTTCATTGTTGAATTCACACCACCCATTCACAGATAAGAAACAGCAAAAATACCTGGGTGTTTCTTTTTCAATTGTCGCACAAAAAAGGAAATGCCTAACTTATGAACAAATATGAGGCAAACCAAAATTTGGAGGCAACTCAGATGAATAGACTTCAACCTAGCAGGTTATGGATCCCTCTTCTCTATTAAATGCTGACACTGTGTGCTGGCACCTCATTTGAGGATCATGATTTCCAACCACAATTTAATACACTTTTCGGGCAGATATGTCATGTTATCATAAAGCAATGCAAAATGTTAATTTTAACCTCAGTGGTCTCTATTATATATGTTATTTTGTATTTCAACAGGCACCTCACATATTATTATACTAGTTAGGGTAGAAACTCCTTATCCCATACATATATTGTCACTAGTGTCATTTGACTTTTTAGTATACGTCAAGTTCGTTATTTTTCTTTCTTATTTGGGAATTGTGTTTTACGTAAGAACTAATAAAAGTTCTGTTTAAAGTTATTAACCAGTGGAGGAAACTTCACAAGGGCTTTTAAGAAAGGCAGCGTCTGACTGACAAATGTGACAGACACATGGTACCTTCCTGCTAGTGCAATAGTAACATTTGATCTGATCCCATTCTGCCCGGCATTCTTGCTGGATGTAACTATGTAACTGTAAATGCTTTTGTAGGTGCGGCTGCTTGTATATTTGTTGCTTGCTTTCTGTGTGTGAGCGTGAATGTCTGTATGACTGTTAGGAGATATAAAACTACAACTGTGTATAGACAGGAACAATGATAGGCTGACATAATTAAAGCATTGAACTCTTTAAATGTCCCATGAGTGCTCTGTTTTTGGATTGCGTGTATATTTTATTATGATTTACACCATAAATATGTTTTATATATTTCGGGGTTTGAGAGTGTAAGTAGTTGTTTACAGGGTCTTTAAGATGGCGTGTTGTCCAAGAAAAAGGTTACAGAATGCTGTAAGTGAACATTAAATAAAACCTTTTCCATGCTCATAAACCTCAACTTATTGATTTCTTTCTAAGAGGACCTAAGGAAATAATGTGCAGTGATATCCCCAGTGAAGGGCATAATATAGAGTAAATGCCATTAAGTATGATTAATTTTACCCATTACATCATGATGTCCCAATAAAGGCAAGTCATAACTTATTTTCATTTTTCACTTCACGTGTCTTCTCTGTTGGCAATTCTATGTACAAATCAGACTTTACAAGTGACTCAGAATATGAATATATATATCTATATACCCCTATATATACCCCTATATATATACCCCTATATATATACCCCTATCCTCTTACTTTATGCCCTTCTATAATGTGACATCTTTTTTACAAATAAATAATCTGTGTGCCCACTCCCTGTCTGGCTCACTTTTAGGTTCAAGGAATCCTGCCCCCCATGTGAGTCTCCCTATCACTTGTATTTTCTCTTTATCTGACAAGTCCAAGATGCATTCATTCACATGAGTATGTAGTGGATTCAGCAATAAACCTCACCATTTAGAGTTAACAGTATAATTATCCTTGGATTTATAATCCCACAAGAGCCTGGGGAGGTGTGGATCTAGTAGTATTATCCACTGCATTGCAATATTGTGTGGACTAGCAAGCTCAGTACCCCCTGAAAATTCTGTGTGTGAAGATAGATTAATGCATTCTGTGCTAATTACAACACGCCATGGGATTGTTTCTTAGTGACATTGTTGTGCCATGTATACCCTGATTCATACACACATTGTTTTTATTAGACATTTGACGCACATACCTCACCCCCTCTGCTGTCTCTCCCAAGAAGGCATGTCCATGAAATAGTCATGTGACTAATCGTGTTTGGGCATGATGACAGCTTTGGCATGAATAAATAAGGTTCCCTTCTCTGCTGCACCCTTTTGTATGAGTCTGTGTTTTATTATGCATAATAGTTGCTGTTTGACTGCTATTTGGTATGTGATTCTCAAAATTTCACAAAGCTTTTTTGAGAAGGGCATTTTCTTGTGATCTGAAAAGGCTTAAACATCATGAATACTAGTCTTTCAATAATTTCATTTATGCTGTTTTACACCCAAGGTCTCTTTTTCAAATGGTGGGTTAGATTGTTTACCAGGTGAAAATGGCGGTACCAGATTAGGTTCCCCTACCTGTACATATCCATTGAATCCACAATAGTGGGGGAGCTTCAGTGAGTATCAGTAGACTTGGTACTTGTGGTCCACGGCCGATCCCTCACATGACCTCAGGACTTAAGTAGAAGCCAACATTACTTTATAGTCATTATACAAATACTAGCCACTATGTACTATACTGTATTTACACAGTGCTTTGTCAGAGGGAATGCTAACTAATCCGATAATGCAGGTCTCAGAATGTATAGCAGGATTGCCCTAAGTGGTGGCCCATTAGGCAGGTAAGTTTTCTTTGTTTAAAGGTCATGGCTAATACACTTTGGTACTTTTGCTGGCCTATTCATCTCTTTATATGTTGTGTCTGGAGATATTCACATTGAACAGGTGAGCTAAAGGTTTGTGGTTATCTTTAAAGTAAGGATTCATGTACAATTTTATACTTTTGCGCTGATAAATGGAGTGCTATTCCGAAATGCAACCCTTAAACCACTCCTGGTCAACCACACAACAAATATTAGATTCATATTGAGACAGTCTTTTTCTGTCGTGACTTTTAGGGGTCTAGAACCCTTTTATACTTTCATAGACAACAAATATTCAGACCTCCTCGAAAAGTGGTGACATTAGGAAAGGAAAGCAGGACAGAAGGATTTAGGTCTTAAAAAGGGATTGTACCTCCTTAACAGGGACAGTTGTCAGGTATGCTGCATTGCTCATGTAGTCACAACAACTTGTATATGTGCATACACACACACACACATATATATATATATATATATAATACACACACATGGCTTTACCTAGTATGGCCATGGTTGTGTGGTGATGTGTGGCACTAAATAGTATTTAATATCACCTAAATAGAATTCCTCTGCAATGAAGTGAGTCATTTGATATTTGATAAATAATATGCATTCACTTCACAGCCTTACCAGTTTCTGTGCCTGTGTCTCCCCTCCTCCATTCCCTAATCCCACATTTCTCTAACACAGTGTACATTTAATGCCAATCAATACTGCCAACGGCTTTGTTTCTGTTAAGATAGCAGCAAAGGGATCTTATTTTTGTCCTGCTATAATAACGAGGTATATAGTTCTGTTGAAATTGTTTATTGTGCACATCCAGACTGATCATTAACTGCAGACAGCTATAGGTCTGCTGCGAGTGTTTTTCTATAATATTTTAATGTCTTTATTCAGCTAGGCGATTAAACAATAGCTGTCACAGAGATTATAGAAAAGCTGGCCCCTGTACGCTCCTGCTCTCTCTTCCGTACAGGCAGAAACATGCTTTCCGTATGATTTCAGGTCCCTGTGAAAAGTCATATAATACAATGTTGTGTACTCTTTGCTTGTTGGAAGCTCCCCAAGTCATTCATTGTGTTGTTGTCATCCTCACAGTCTGTTCATTTATGCCTGAGGTTAATTGTGGCACATTGAAGCCATGAAATCATTCTTCAGATCACATTTGTGCCAGGCTACTGATACTGGTCTAACACTGCTCTGTAAAACATGCCTGGAACCGATTTACCCAAATATATACATTCTTATGCCCTTCAGATACATATTTCTCATTTAGGCAATCGCAATCATTTCGGTATGTTTATTTTATCCTGTCATCTGCATTACATGTGTGTCTCATATACATAGCTTTTTACATGGATGTAAACAGATCCCTGTAATTGGGTCATGTGAAATCTGAGGGGTTCCTGTCTTCAACTGATCCGTGTTAAGGAACCTTAATATGATTGCTTTGCAACAGATTTTACTTTGCATTAAAAATGTCATATAGACTTACATACATTAAAGTCCATATCATACTCATGTCATAGGCAGACATTTGAGCTTCAGTTATGTATGTTTTGTTAACATCTGGTTAACCTACAAACAGTCAAGTAACTCTCATAATGTGGGCATGACTGTCACACGCATAGAACATACACATGACATGTATGCCTGTATGAGGCACAGCCGTGTCCTGATTGAGGTACAGTTTATCTGTGTGGATTGTAGTCATATCACAGGGTGCATCTGCGCCTGATTGAGGTGCTGTGACAGAGCTGTGTATTTGTTTGGGGCAGGGTGGGGGGGAGGCTGGGGGTAGCTAGTTTCCATAGAAACAAGTCGTCTAAAACAGGACGATGAATATTTATCATCTCTAATGAATATTAATAAGATTGATTGAATAATCAGGGCTTCTTTTCTCCTAATGCAGCTCTGCAGATGGAATACTAACACTGCAGCCTCCAAGTGTGTTTCTCTATCAAAGTCACCAGAGTGACGCAGGAAGTGTTTGCCATCTTTTAGTGACCAAATTACCAAATCGAATGCATATGGCTATCAAAGTCTACTTAAATATATCACTCACTGGTACCTATCCAGTTATTTTAAATTTAACCATGTAGTGTCCCATTCACCTCTATAAATTATCTTTATTTTATAACTAAGCATTGGACAGGGGCCTTTAGCACATGGACTGCAACTCGTGCTACGCTCAGCCTGACATAGTCACTGTTTAAATGTATTATGGTGATACAATGTTTGAGTGTATCACAAAACCAGTGGGCAGCTCGCCCACTTGGGTGATCAGGCAGCCGGGTGCACTAATGCTAATTGCACCAGCTACAAGTGAGATCTCTGTATGCCCCTTTCTGGCCCATTTACAGTATGGAGGACTGTGACACGTGGGCACCATTAAATCTCAAAGCTCAGGAATATATCATCATATCCTGAAGCAGTGAAGATGGAGGAGCAGCCCAGAGACACTGCCACAGGTAAAATGTATCACTGTGTCAAGGTGTGCCAGATTATAATATCATATTCCAACATTCAACAGTGAGGGTGGAGGGGGGGGTGCTCTGGGTTAGGCCTTGGACGGTACCCCAGTCAAAATCATTGTGTGAATACACTAAAAGTCTCTCTGTAATAGCATGACTTTCATTTAACCCCATTCACTCCTAGTAATCATATGAACAGTGTGGCTTTAAAAAACCTATAAGTCTTAACTCATATATATATATATAATAATATATATATATATATAGTCTTTCCTTTTTGGTCATAAAAGTTCTCCCCATTATCTGCCCTACAACTGTTAAAAGTACTCAGTACGACCCCTCATAAAGTGCCACATAGCCACTCTAAGAAAAGATCAGGGACTTATTAAATTTTGAGTCTTTATACCAGGAAAAACAGACAGGCTATTTGGAAAGAATGTTTCTTATCTACCATTATATTCTATGTTTCCATATTCATTATGAACATTGTTGCTGTGACGACATGACAGTGTTTTTAAAACATTGAACCAGAATTGCTTTTCATAAACAACACAACCATATCGTATTATTCTTCAGGCTACTCTGCTTATTTATTTGACAATGTTATAAACTGTTGCATCATCCATGAAGTCACACTGCCTATGATGTCAAACTGATGTCTAAGGCAGAAAAGAAATCATAGGGGAAGAAGCAGTAAGGAAAGGTGTGATCTCTTGTTAAAATGATTATTTCTGTAACATTTTAGTCCCACTGTGTTTTTAGTTTCAATCATTTCATTGCAGTTGTTAGAATTCACTGATTCTGCAGCTACCATTTCCCTACTCAAATATGTGTTCCCAGAACTATAAAAGAAATACTAAGCAGACATTATGTCTTTCTCTGTTGTTATTTAAATGGTCAATCAAGCATTTAGGTCATGCATGTTTCTGTTACAGCCTTTATTCCTTTAGTATAATGAGTGGATTACAGATAACATTGTTTAACCTTTGCATAATGGACTGTATGCTGCTGCATTAAACATACATACTATTTAGTTATTGTAATGGTTAAACATAGTAAAAGTGAAACTGGTCCTACAAAATAAAATCATAAAACAACAATACAGGGGAGTAAAAATCCTTTACTTGAAATAATGTTAGGATGATAATTGCAATATGTTAGCATATCTGCAGTGATGCTACTTTATCTGTAGTATTCATAGTGTTTTCAGGTTTTTATTGCAGGTTCTAAGTTGCCATGTAAAATTGCCTCTGTTCGTTTTCTAACAGATGTCTAAGGAGCTAGAAACAACTTTCCATAAATATGCAAAGTATGGGGACCCCAATGCATCTGGAAATGAAATGAGTGGAAAGAATTTTTCCAAACTCTGCAAGGAATGCAATATTCTGGAGAAAGGGTGCACTAGTGCCGATGTGGACATTGTCTTCAGCAAAGTCAAGTAAGTCATTTATCTTAGTTCCATGTTTCTCCAGTCTCTCCCTACCAACCTACTACTAGATTGGCTACCACCTCCTAACCCATTTATTCAACTCTAACTCATTATTTGACCCATTCTAATGTGGTTTCCAGCCTCAGAACTTACTGGGTACCTTGAACATTTGTGCAGCGTCTGACACTGCAAATCACACCCTTCTCCAGCAGACTTGTAATTTCTATGGCATATTTGACAGTTTCGCTTTTATTTATTTCTCAATCACATTCTTCTCTTTGATACTGTCTTTATTGAGACACTCCAATGACACCTGCTCTTCTTTATCCACACCACTCTACTTAAAACTTTTGATTCCTTTTGAATTTGCCATCTCTATGCTACAGACAAAATCTATCCTTTAACCATCTGAGATTTATTCACAAATAGCATCCAATTACTTACAGGGCAGTATCTCATAGAGTAAGAGGTTAGCTGTCTACCCATCATTGTAAGCCCAATTCCTAAAATTCACCTCACAGTTCCAAATTCAACATTCATTTGTGTAATACTTTGCTCTTTCCTTCACCCTTCACATACAGTCACTAATTATTGCCACCGAAATCTGTGTTACAGGAGTAAAGGAGCCCGAGTCATCAACTTCTCTGAGTTTCAAGATGGTCTAAAACAGCTCTCAAGAAAAAGGTTTCAGGGCATGGGAAATGCTGTTTCGGCCATCCACAAACTGGTGGAAGGCAAAGATCCAGAGAGTCCTGGTTCCACGGTGAGAAGGGTTGTGATTGAGCATTATGTTACAATACTTACATTATATCTGCTGTTCCATGATGTGGGTAACCTAGGAATCATTTGGAGGTGGAGAAAGATCAATGGCTTTAATTTGTACTTGTGGGTGACGTCCTCCTACCAGTGGTGAGCCTAGCATTAATAATGCCTGGAGGCAATAGGTGGTAGGATATCCCCTTCCTTTATTATTTGTTATAATCATGTATTACTTCCATTTAAACACTTTCCTACCATACATCCATCCTTACATATAAATAGATATTCCTAATCTTTTTAGCCCCTCTACTCGCCCCTAGCACAAGTCAAGTTTAGTCAAATTCCATTCCTAGGCACATCATTGTTGTCTCACTGTCATGTACTAAACGTAGCACGGGTTTGTATATTTGATCTCTCTGTCCTTGTTGTCACGTTTGGTGCCTGCGCTTTCTAACTCTAGCTCAGAAGGCTGAGTGCCGGGGTATGAGAGTTTTTTTGGCACAGTAAGATTCAGGTCTGTGTTTAGGCCTCCTTTTTGGTCAACACCTTTAGGATGTGTATGAGGGAGATCTGAGTTTCAAATGGCCTACTTCCGTACCAAAAGCCACTGGAGCCACTCATGACCCTACCTTATGCCCCTGAAACAAGCAGACTGGTTTCACATCTTAGTCTTTAACAGTAGATTTATTTATAGATAAATTATTGTACTGTGTGTGACCGTTAGATAAATATTATGGCTACCCAAGCAACTTGAAGGACCAAATTGTTATTCAGCAATAGCATTAATGTCTGCTTGATTCCCAGCCATCATATTGCATATTTGGTCTGAAAGGTATGTATAAGGACTCAGAGACCCGTTAATATCCATTTACACCTCTGTATGGGCCTAAAAGAGAGGACTGTTATCAGCATTATGGTTCTTTGTAATGATGCGTTCTAAAACTGTACAAAATGTTAATGCTAGCGTTGTTGTTACTTATAGAAAATTGTAGCAGTTGGCGCAGTAGATCGTCTGACAGACATCTCTAAATATGGCGGAACACACAAGGAGCGATTTAATGAGAGTGGGAAAGGAGCGCCTGGCTCTGAAGAGGTCACACATGACTCTGGACACGTTGAGGCATGCAAGGGGAAGGACACTGATCGAAAAATGAAACAGTAGCCTTAAAGGGCTCCTCATCTTAAGAAAGAACAGTTGGACTATCATTCACTTCTCTGGGTTGATGCCCCAGAATAACATTGTTAGAACAGTGTCAGTAGTACCATTAAAATAAAAGGCACCACCTTAATGCTGACTCCTAAGTATATTTATTGAGATTAAACAGGATTGCATGCTCATGTGGTACTCAAAAGGGTTAAACAAATCTATAGTGTACCATTAGCCTGTGCAAGTTGAATATTTCAATTATACACCAGTTTACCAGAAGCTCCATGTTAAGGAAATGCATGTTAAGAATTTAAATCTTACTTTATCCTCTAAATGGTCTTGGAATTCAGATTAAAGGTAGTTACAGTCTTGTGAGAACTTGCAAAGTGCTGCTGTGCACCGAGCGGTTCCATCAAGATTAGGTAGACTTTACCCTGCTTGCCATAGTGGATTGTTTTACTATTGTTTAAGGCAATACGTTTCCAAGTTGTAGATACGATTGACTGTAACTTACAATCACACTAAAAACCACCATAATGTTTCCTGGAAACACAGTTAAGTGTGTTAAATGACAATAGAAACGAAGCCAGGGATGCGCTGTGGCCAAAAATTGACCCACACTTAAATGTTGTCTCATCCTGTGAATCCTTACTTGTCTACCAACTTACACAATGATAACAAAAGTGACAGTCAATAATATGGGATAAAAAAAACTAAAGGAGCTGCCCAACTTAAGGTGTACAGAACAAGATTTGTTTGTGACTTACCAAAATTGAGATGCGGTTTCAGAAGATGAATAACCAAATCCACATCCAGAGGCCTGCTTGTATGCGATATACTTATTTTTTGGTTTGTTTAGCAGTGTAAACTGACCAAAGTTGACTAGGCCTACAGCGGTAGAATCCGCTGTGCAGCAATTCTCAGTGGAACTGTTACATGGGGGAATCTCATCTTCAAAATAGGCCAATTTACACTAATGCTCTGCCTGGGTCAGCCTCCTTGTATGCTGTTACTAGCACCATTTGTCATTGTGAGGTGGAGCACTGGGATATGAAAGTTGCAACAGAAACAGTGGTGTATGGTTCTGCAAACACCTCCCCCCATGTTTATTTGCCCCTTACCCTGTCCATTTGCTGTGTACAGTGCAGGAGATGTGTTCTGCAAAACAAATCTCCTGATACATGATTTACTTACCACCAGTCAGATCCAGCGCTATCTTGGCAGATGCTCTGGATTGGGATCTAACAAGAGCCTCGTGTGCACATGTGGAGAGCGCCCCATTGATTTCATGCAGCTAGTCAGTACCGCAAAACTTCAGGACAGTGGAAGGGTCTCTAGAGCTGCAGCTTCTACTAAATGGTTCTCCTTGCCATTTTTTAAAGGGAGAGGATAATTTCAGGTGTTGCTGGCAAGCACCTGTCTTACCTAATAGATGAATTGCCTTGGTTACTGAGCACAATTAACATGTTCTCCATTATGTTAGCAAGCAAAAGCATGCTGGGGGGGGGGGGGGACTGGAGACATGGTTTGCATAGGACACCAAAAATGCTGCAATTTGTGGGATGTATAAACTATGTTATTCATCGCATATACCGCCGGAGAAGTTTATATGTCTACTGCAAAAAGGGTCTGATGTAGTCACCCTGAGAAAAAAGTTCCACATTGTTTCTGCCATGAACATATGCAGCACCTGTGACAGATTCAAATTGACTTGTCCATGAAACTAGTCAGAAGTCTTGAGAAATTGTGACACCTTTCATGTCAGTTAGCCAGCGGGACACAAGTGTTGTAGGGATTGTTCCAACCAAATAAGGTCCATTTGCAAACTATTCTTTAATATAAGCATATCCATTCCTGTACTGAGGTGTGCAGGAAATGCACTTAAAAGTACCAACAATGTTCATGGCTGCTGAGAGAGAAGTGTGCTGAGAAAAATTGTAAACGAGAATAAAGGCTCAAGTCATAAGTGAAGTTATATATTTATATATATTTAAAAAAATGTGCCAATACATAGAGTAGGATGACCACATCAGCCATGTTCTACAGGACACATTTCTCATATTGCTGACCAGCCACAGGTAAGGTGCCCCGCAGTATGTGTTAAATGTATAGACTCGTAGACGGGACTAATTACTTATACATCCCATACATGGCAGGGCCTTGCTTTACCTGTGCATTATCAGCAACATGTGAAAATTATGTGGAGTAGAAAACATGGCCACAAAAGTGGTCTCCCTAAAGGAGAGTGGCAGACAAAAGCAATTAAATTGACATGGGCATTTTAACCACCCTTTAACTGTGTTGTTCCACACAGTCACTTTTTCCAACATTGCCAGGTCTTTATATTATGTACTAATATGGAATGCGCCTTATGTGGAACAGCTCCTTTAACATTGTGAGAGCGAACACAGTCAGTAAAAGTTATGAGTTACAGATTATACATTTTTGCAATAAAGCTAAAGGCAAATAAATGTAACAGCAGAGGACTGCGTATTCCAATAACATGGAAATTCCTGTATGTATTGTACCACCATATCATGTAGAAGTATGGTTAAGAACGTACCTATTAAAGTAAAAAAAATATATATATAAAAAAAGACTAAATGGAGATTAATAATATACTCATGGAATATCAGGAAATTTTGTTTTAAAGGACATGAGCTTGAAATGTACCATGTGTGCCACTAAATAGGGATCTCCATATAGGTATATATGTTTATTAGACCAATCTTTTCTAGAAGACATTATTCTAGCATGGTCGGATTTTGGCCCAAGAGGAGTATGGGTAATATCCAGCGCTGGTGAAGTGATCTAGGCCAGTCTGTAATGTTAAGAAGCTTAGGCTAATAAAACAATAAGTATATTGTCTTATAATCTTATGACGCATGATATCCTTACTTTGGGAAGTGCCTAAAAATTTAAAAAGTGCATAATCAATTGGATTGTACCAAACAAACATAAACATAGAAAATAGTGCCATTTTTCCTAACATGCACTTCTTAGAAGCTGAACTACAACGCTGCATACTGGAGCAAACAAATTTCAATGACGTTTCTAAAAGGAAATCCTTCAGATACTTTTCTTATGGACCACAATCATATACAGACATCTGCTGCTTGATAGTAGTGGGTAATCCGTTTATCTCTAATAATCATTACCCAAAATTCCACACTGCATGCTCAATTATTTGCAGCCAGTTTTTAATCAGGTAATGCGTGTGCAGTCTTTCTTTAGCCTATAGTGCTTTATGCCATAATATGTCCATTTACATATTTCCTGATACTACAAATAGTAAATTAGCACATGTAAAGTACCCACTAAAATCTAGACTCCTATATTAAATGCTTTGTATTCCTGGATTTCTATAGCTTTTACCAGCATGTACATTCGTACCAATTGTATACTTGCCCTATTAGTAAAATGGCTACTGACTTATTTCGCTCAAAATAAACCTTTGTTAATGTAATTCCATGCAATGGAGTAGTTACGTGAGTTAATAGCGGGGTTATAGAGCAGACCTTCCTAGGTATATTTATCTTATTGTTGATTACATTTTCATTAAGCAGCTATAATTATACCTGCGACTAGAAGATAGGTTGGAAACGGTAACATAGGGTTGCTGCACACACTCACCATTCATTTGTTGCATTAAAGTATAGACAATTACATTCATGTGGTTATTAATACTGATATTTACATTTGCTACTAAATTAATACTGGGGTTTTTTTTGTTTCTTTTATATAATTGCTGGGTTGATTTTAGTGATAATCATGACTCTGTTAGATGCTGCTGTTCTGGCTTGTCATGTATCCATTGGGTATACTGTAAACTCTCAATGGGAGTTGTAGTTACCAGGATATTTCCTCCATTACCATAAAGGGCATCGCTGAAGTTCCTTTGGGTGCCATTTTACCTCTTCCTTGAAACTCTTTATAGTTAAAAGTTTTGAGATGCTAAGTTCTGAGATGTTCATGCAATTGGCAGCTTTGATACTTCTGTTACAAAATCTACAATCAGAGCCTTTGCTGGTAGATAATTAACCTTTGTAGTTATTCTGGCTGCCTTGCGGTTCCAGTTGTTGTAGACACTTGTCTCCAGTATATCTGCAGTTATATTCCATTTCTGATAGACACGTGTCGCTTGTACCATCTTCACTGTTGTCCCAGTTGTGGGACAGACTTGTCCTGTGTACATTCCCCTTTTCTCCTCTCGTTGTAACCTTAGCGACATGTAACTGTTTTTATTCTCAGGTTCAGTTGCCCATTTTCGACTTGCAGTAAAGCCCGGACCCTTTTTGAGTGGTTTTATGTCCTTGCTGTACTGGGGTTGAAATCTCATTACTTTATTACTAGCACCATTGTCATAATTGTCAATTACATTATTGCATTTTGGCTGTTTCATTGCATCATATTCAGTGGTTCTGGTACCTCAGAAGGTGATTTTTTTCTTCCAGGGGAGTGGGAAATCACACGGAGGTGGATGGGAAGACACTTTCAATAGTGAACTCCTATAATGAAGAGTTACAAATTAGATTGATCATAAATCTGCATTAGGAGTATTCAACATACTTTTGCACAGAAAAGTACTTGGCTAACTCACTCTTGGCTTTTCTCCGTCTTTAATAGGCGAGATTGACTTGAGGCACACAGGTCCACCTAAAGAATGACACGCATATTGTAAACAAAAATCACAGAAACATGTGACTATGTTATAAATAACAATTACATGTCTGTATTTTAAACAAATTACACAATTGAACAGTATTTCTTACTTCACAACATGATCTTTGTGTAAACTAGCTAAAACCTGACTGGCTACTGGAACCTATGCCCACAATTACAGTAAACATGTCTTTTCTTGCCTGGAAATATTTCACCGCCTTCTTCATTGATTTTGTCTGACAGAGAACTCCCTCCAGGAGAACGCAATCTTCGTGGACTCAGTCCTGATGTAAGAGCAAGGCTCAGAGAGGATGGTGGAGATGGTGAGCTGTGCTCACAGGAAGAGAGAGCCATCGTTGATCGAGCACGAGAACCTATAAAGAGCAGGCACTTGGTTTATTACTTTGTTATGACTTGCCTCACTCTTCTAAGCATGCAGGTCCATCAAACATACCTCTTGCTGTTAGCAGGGCTCCAACTGTCCTCTCACTTATTGCACTGAATCCAGCTTTAATATCAAGGAACGAACGGTGACTGGAACCAAGAGAGGTTGTATCTGGAGATCTGCTGTCTGTGCATAACATTGAGATGACATGGGTCAAAACAGTCTGGCTTGTGAATTACCCCAGGCTCATACTTGTCACTAGGCCAGTCTGCTAACTGGCATCACATTTGTCTCCATTCCAGTCAACATGAAACACTCCTGGTAAATTATACCTGAACAACAAGTTGAATGCTGATACAATGCATAAACAGTTTTTTTAGATGACAGCTCATCTTTAATGCTAGAATAGTAAAAAAGAGCATAAGCTTAATATAGTCCTTTAATATAACAAGCCAAGAGTCTGATAAAACTGGAGCAGTGATCTGCTAACGCAGGATATTATCCCTGTGAATAAATTCATTAAGAGGGAAAAGAAACTCCCAAAATAACGCAATTAGGGCTTAAACTATAAGTAGTGTGAAAAACCTTTATGTATGTTGGCAGTTAGATTACCTGAATGAGCCTGTATAGTTCATGCAGCAGGGATTGGTGGTGGCACCTGTGATAACACTTTTTACAATTTTTAAGATACATATCTTTTACAAACAGTACATTCTATGCTACCCTAAAGCAAAAATGCATTTGGTGCCCACCCCTAGTCAGGGTATAGTAGTGAAAAGGGCATTCAGATGCGTAGATGTAATGTAAGAGAGTTTTATCGATTGTGGTAGATAAATGGAACATCCGCCTAGCAAACATAGTAGAGGCTAATACAGTGAGGTAATTTAAACATTCACGGGATAGGCATATAACTGTCCTGAATCTAGGACAAGAACTTCTTAAGGCCTTATGTCTGTCATCATATTATTCTTTCTAAGGGGCTGGCAACTTTGGGCACGACTAGCTATATGACCAATCAATTTTGCAACCACTAATACAATTATTAAACAACTTGGTTGACCTTAATAAGGTATGTTGTTGGCAAATTGGGCTTAGAAGACCAACCATATACCTCATACACAATGGTCCCCAGCATACCAAGACATTTTGAACAACGCAATCCTTCCAATTTGTGTGAACAGTTTGTGAAAGGCCCTTTCCCAGTATGACTGTGCCCCAGTGTTACATAGTTACATAGTGATATAGGCTCAAAAAAGACATGCGTCCGTCAAGTTCAGCCTTTCCTATATCGGTTAATTTGTTGCTGTTGATCCAAAAGAAGGCAAAAAACCCAAGTTTGGCTCTTACCAATTTTGCACTAACCAGGGAAAAAATTCCTTCTTGACCTCAAAATGGCAGTCAGATTTCTCCTTGGATCAATAAGCCGTTTCCCCATAATTAAAAATCATATCCCCGAATATTATGTTTTTCCAAGTATCCATCCAGTTGCCGTTTAAACATCTGTACAGACTTCGATAAAACTACCTCTGCAGGCAGAGAATTCCACATCCTTATTGTCCTTACTGTAAAAAAACCCTTTCCTCTGCTTTAGACTAAATCTCCTTTCTTCCAGTCTAAATGCATGGTCACGTGTCCTGTGCATAGTCCTGTTTATGAACAGATTTCCACACAATGGTTTGTATTGGCCCCAAATATATTTATGTAATGCTATCATATCCTTTCTGAGGCGCCAACTAAACAGATTTAAATTTGTTAACCTTTCTTCATAACTATAGTGCTCCATTTATTTTATTAATTTTGTAGCCCGCCTCTGCACCCTTTCTAGTGCTATGATATCCTTCTTTAGAATATGTGCCCAAAATTGCACAGCATATTCAAGGTGCGGCCTTACCATTGATTTATACAGAGGCAAAATTATATTTTTATCCCGCGAACTGATGCCCCTTTTTATACACAACAATACCTTACTGGCCTTAGCAACTGCTGACTGACACTGCACATTGTTGCCTAGTTTGTTGTCTATAACAATTCCCAAATCCTTGTCATTTGTCGTTATCCCTAATTCACTACCGTTTAGGGTGTAGGTTGCTTGTGCATTCGCTTCCCCGAAGTGCATAACTTTACATTTATCTACATTGAATTTCATCTGCCATTTGTGTGCCCAGTCCCCCAGTCTATTTAGATCACTCTGCAGCACTGTAATATTCTGCAAACACAGAAACATGACTTTCAACGCCTATTGCCAGGTCATTTATAAATATGTTGAATAAAATTGGTCCCAGAACCCTGAGGGACACCACTTACCACTTTTGACCAGCTTGAAAATTTGCCATTTATAACAACTCTCTGTTCTCTATCTCTAAGCCAATGTTCTACCCAAGAACAAGAATTTGTTCTTGTGTTCTTGATTTGTGCACAAATCAAGGTTCATAAAGACACGGTTAGATGAGTTTGGTGTGGAAGAACTTGACTGGCCCGTGCCATCGAGGTAGAAGACAGGCAGTGGCACGGCAGGTCTCTGCAGGAAGAGACATTGTATGTATAGATGGGTATGTATAATGTAGGCTATCCAATCTACTTCAGCACCAAGTTCACCAGTCACCAGAGTGACTACATGTAGACTTTGAAATAAAAACAAAACCACTTCTGGCAGTAGTCAGAGCTTACCTTTGCTTAAGTCTCCCTGGTTCCATAGCAGTTTGGTAATTTCATTGGTCCAGATCTCTTTTACTGCACCATTGTCAGCTTGTAAGACCACTGTCTCTCTAGATTTTGGACGACGAAACCAAAGTTCAATTCTTGTGTCTCCATCTACAGAACTTTCCGTGATACCCATGTCAGCAGTCTATATGCGAAGAAATTCATAAAGCAGATTTATTATTTTAAATGTAATACTTTTAAAAAAGCAATATAATCAACAAAAGTAATGTGGCTTTCAGCTAGGTCTTTAAATATAATTAATGTACTTTATGTCTAGGTATAGACCATTGAAAAAGTTGTACACAGAAAGGATCCTTTGCAGTGGAAGGCTGATATCTTCTATCCCGGTAACAAATGTATGCACTGGAACACATATTTAGTAAACACACATGCCAAAACACACAAATACACACTCACTCCAACAAACATAAATACATACTAACTTCTTCCCTTCCTTACTCACAATTCAACATCTTGCTACTTCATTCACTCACTCCCTTAGTTTGTTTAAAGCCTTTTATTAATAGATGCTCACGACCCTGGCAGTGTCTAACTTCCACAACTGGAACTACTACTTAAATTTGAAGAATTTTGGACCAGCCCACCCCTGTTCCTTTCATACAACATTGTCTTTATACACACGTAAAAGTGGACTGTTACTTTCCAGATGTTTTGATCCTTACATCTCTGTATAGTTAATGCTGTTATTGTTTTAGTTAGAATTTAGAACTTATTATAAACTGTTTTATATTCAAATAAAAGCGAGACCTCTTATCATTTAAATCCCCTTAAGCCCCTTTACAAGTTTGCAGAAAAACAGCAACATCCAATTTTGTAAACAGAGTTGTGGCTGGTTTTCCACATTAAGTCTCCCCTCTTACCTTGTAAGCCTGTTTAAAGCTGTACGTTTCCATTCCTCCTTCAGCAGTCTTTAGTTTACTGAAAAGCAGAAGCTTCTGGAAGAGGAATATGTGCCGTAAAGACTTCTTTCTCCCTGAGCAAACTATAAAGACATCTTTGAGGAGAAGACGACCATGCTCTTTCTCATCAACCTAGGTAGAATCAAGAAGCGTGATCAACTGGTGATACCCATCTGTATTACGTCTGCAAGACATTCAGGCCCGGACCGGCCATCTGGCACACCAGGCAAATGGATATGTCTGTCCGTATGCTATGTCAGCATAAAACCATAGCGTCCCGAATATCCAACCATCGACTACACTTCTGTAATCAAGCACCCCTTGGCCTTAAAGTGCCAGGACTTCAAATTGGTACAGTTGCCATTAGTTTACCCTATGATGCATTTAACTTTCTATAAATATACCATATTTGCTCGATTATAAGAACGGCCCCCAAAATTTGAATATTAATTTAGCAAAAAAAGAAAAAAGTTTTTAAAGAAAAAAATGCATTTTTTTATTTTTATTTCCTTTTATTTGCCAACCAGCCCCCACTTATGCGCATCTGCCCCCAATATGCCTTATACCCCCCCTTTATGCCACTCTGCCCCCAGAAATGCGTTATACTCCCTATATGCTATTCTGCCTCCCTGGTATGCCTTTTAACCTCCATATATGCGACTCTTCCCCCTATATGCCACTCTGCCGCCCTGATATGCCTTTTAACCTCCATATATGCGACTCTTCCCCCTATATGCCACTCTGCCTCCCTGATATTCCTTTTAACCCCCTATATGCCACTTTTGCCTCCCTGATATTCCTTTTAACCCCCTATATGCCACTTTGCCTCTCTGATATTCCTTTTAATCCCCAATATGCCACTGCCTCCCTGATATTCTTTTAAACCATTATATACCACTCTGCCTCCCTGATATTCCTTTTGATCCTCTTTATGCCACTCTGCCTCCAGAAAGCTCTTATACCCCCCATATGTCACTCTTACCCTCCCCCAACTTACCAGTGCTTCCCTAGACTTGTCCCCCGTGCTTCAGATTCCTTGGTGTCTAGTACGGCAGCCGGTGGAGGTCTGCGAGATGTGTGCAGACAACCTCCGCTGCTGCTGCCAACACTTGTGCAGGGCTTCTATGAATGAGCGCCGGAAGGTAATGTGATGCCGGTGCTTCTTCATAGAACACCCAGAGGAGGTGCCGGCAGCAGCGGAGGTTGTCTGCCCGCATCACAAAGACGTCCACCGGCTGCAAGAGAGGTGGATCCAGGTTTCCGGAAACGCTGCGGGGGATCTGGATCTTGTAGTCAGACCTCTATTTGAGATCTGATTAGAAGATGACCTCAAATATAAGATGATGTTTATTTTTCAGAGCATGTCTTATAACAAAGAAATTATTAGGTGTGCTTACATAATTGCAAAGGGTTGTTTTAATAATTAATAATCAATTAGCATTTTAAACTTAAACTTGGAATGTGGAATGTACTACCTCAAACCCTCTGATAGCTTCAGCAGCCAGCAGATTTTTCCCATGATGCACCAGAGATCCCACAAGGTCACGGGCTGTGTGCAGAGACTGTCGTTCCTGCTCGCTATCTTGATCGCACTCTTGTATCATTTCGCCCAGAAACCGTTGGTACTGGTCCAGTTGCTCCAGTGGTCTCTGCAAGATTGCCCATGATTCTTCCTCTTCCTTTTCCTTTTGGTCCCTTCTTCTACCCTGTAAGAATAAGTTAGTGAAAGCCTACGCACATAGCACTACAACTGTATTAGGCATATTATGGGGCAGAGTGGCATATAGGGAGGTATAAGCCATTTCAGGAGGCAGAGTGGCATTAAGGGGGTTAAAAGGCATTTCACAGAGCACTCTGCCTCCAGAAATGCCTTATGCCCCCATTTAACACTCCCTCCTCCAAACTTACCGGAGCTTCTGAGTGCCCAGTGCGTAGTCCGGGCAGCGTGTAGAGCTCTACGCGATTCGCGTAGACAACTTCCGCTGCAGCCGGGAGGAGGTGGGGTTAGCAGCGGTGGTTGTCTGCGTGCATCACGCAGACCTTCCCAGGCTGTCAGAGATCACGGGGAACTCTGACCTCTGACAGCCGGGGAAGGTCTGCATGATGGACGCAGACAACCCCTGCTGTTAACTGCACGTCCTCCCGGCTGCAGCGTAAGTTGTCTACGCGAATCGAATAGAGCTCTCATAGTCAGACCTAGGTCTGATTATAAGACGACCCCGATTATAGGACGAGGGGTAGTTTTAAGAGCAAATGCGGTAAATTGTGTCATTGTCATTGTTTAGTGGGGTTAGTACCTGGGAAATTACTTATCTAGTGCTTATAGAAGTTACAAAATAACTTTTAAAAAAACTAATAATAAAATCAATTATAATGATATAGCAATATCGGGTGGTTCCAAATTGAGGGAGGTTAGCACATATAGAATTTAGCTAGGGTTAGGTAGAGAAGAATAGAATAAACATTAAAAACCTAACATTTTTAAAAACAATTCATAAAATTAATTCAAAATTATATAGCAATTATGGGGGTGGGCTTTCAAATTAGGGAAGGTTAACAAAAATAGTTTTTGGTTATTGTTTGCCATTTATTCTGTAATTTTAATCCCAGTGTCTAGAAATGAATTATTATATAAAAAAGAAACAGCCTTACTTGCTCAGAATTAGAAAATATAGTGTTGTTGTTGAGTTCATTAAATGATTAATCCTAAGAGACATAGCAAAATAGTGTAAAATTTGCCCTGGTCCTTAAATATTTAAATAATAAATGAACACCTCTGCTAAAAGCATAATATATATACATACAAAATATATACTTAAATTTGTTAATCAGACTTTTTATTACATTATAGCCAGCGTAAAATTGAAAATTATATTCTGCTTTGCTTGTAAGTGCTAACCAACCGGCACGTCTCTGCCATCTCCACATCCCCCACAGTAGTGGAATACTTGTATTATATGGGAGTTCCATGGACAAGTCATGCTCAAAACATTTAATCTCAACAAGCTGGCATCTAAGTGTAGAGGGCTAAAAATGTTGCTTGTTTACTGTTGGCAACATGGCTGTCTCCTAGGTGTTTCTCTTCTAATAGTGAAAATGTGAGCCTGGGACTCTGACTACCTATACGTGCTTATACATGGTGCAGACTTCCTTGATTTGCAAAACAGAAATCTATTTATACAAGGAATTTGTTTAGCGTGTAACTAGTATATTACCATCAGTAACCTGGTAGCAGTGTCCTTTGAAATAAGTAACCCACCAGGGAAATAGTTAAAAGGGTCAGTGATATTATGATATATATTTGTTTATGTAAAATTATAAATTCAAAAATATATCTGCTTTGCGGGACTTGTATGTTCTGCTTTGTTCCCCCATGAGATTAGCCAGTATCCAGCCAGACGAAAGCAGATGACGTCACACAAGTTACAGTTCATTTACTTAATGATCTCTGATTTCTAGCCTTGCTTTTCAGAGGCACTGCTGTATAAATATTTTGATGTTTGTTCGTTTTATTTAGCTACAGCAGTTGAGTAAAAGCAAACCTCTACCGTGACATTTATTTTAAGTTATCAAGCCCCTATTCACATTGACATAACGTCAATTGACCACCAGGAGTCAGCCTTCTAAAAAAGGTAGTTTGGGAACCAACTATAATGGGAGCAGCAGGATAAACAAGTTAAGTGTTTAACAAGGGATGATCAACAGCAGACATCTAATTCAACAGGATTTAAAGGGACACTCCAGCCATCATATACACCTCAATGGATATCATAGCTGTGTGCTCTCTTTAAATCTTCATGTTTTTCCCTATTGCAAATGGGGTCCTGCAAAATCCCCCTTCATGCATTTGCCCCTTCTCAAAATCCCTGCTAAATGCCACGCAGGAGATGTGTTACACCAAACCCCAGTGTGCTTGCATGGGAAGCGCTCCCATTGATTTCAATGCTCAGTGACAGAAATAGTCAAACCATGGGGAATGAGGGCAACTGCAGCGGCAGCTTCTGTATCAGGTAAGTGTGCTAATATTAGAATAAAATCGAATTATTTTATTTAGATAGGCCCTCTTTACCTAATGTATCGGTTTTGTAATTTTTCTTGAATAAGTGTATTTTAAGAAGGGCTGTGCGAATTATTGGTGCTGCATAAATAAATGTTAATAATAATATAGCACCAACAATTTACGCAGAACTTCTTGCAGTACATACATTTAAATAGAATAGGCAAAGACAAACCGATAATATTAGGTAAAAGAGAGCCCTTCCCACAAGTTTATAGATTACTTTAATATGGATTCTTTTATAGTGGGGGTATCAGGGACATTATATCAATTTCAGTCATTTTTATTGATCCATCTGTGCTGAAGCAGGGATATCCAGAAATCCTGGCCTATTTGTGGCCCTCTAGCTGACCTCACCTACAATATACACATAAATCATAAACCCAACGGAGAAAAGTGTTTTTATTCCTTCATCTATGAAACACCAGCGTATTCTGCTGGGTTAATCTGTTGCGAGCAGGGCTCTCTCCACCAAATGTATCGGTTTGTCTTAGTCTGTCATTTCTTGTCTTGTCATATCCCTTGAATTTATGTATTGCATTAAGCGCTGCGTAAACTGTTGGCGCTATATAAATGATAATTATAATAATAATACAGAAAGACTGTTATTTCGCCAGACTACTATGAAAACAGGTTAATGTGACAGACAATGGAACTGTCTACAGTAATATATATATATATATATATATATATATATATATATATATATATATATATATATAAGAAAACACTATTCACAAATGTGGCAGTCCCACCTTATGAGCAATCACATCTGTCTGTATGTCTTACCTTTAAGCTTCCGCTGGGTGCAGGGAGGAAGAGCTCCACCTTCTGCCTGTTTTTTACATACAGAGAATATAAACGAAACTGATCCGCCTAAAAATAAAAGCAAAACCATAAAAAAAACTTAACAGCAAAAAAGACATGCCACCATAAATAAAATACTAAGTTCAGGCCTGTGCAGGACTTAGGACAGCCATGTCCAAACTTTTTACGAAGCGTGCCAGATTTGATGAAGTGAACATGTGCGAGGGCCGACCATTTTGCCTGACATTCTTTGAACCATTAAAATTAAATGCAAATTAACTATGTTATGCAAAGTTTATTGAAAACGGCATACTTTTCATTTTGTGACTTGGATGACAAATGTAAACAGGTGTTAAATCACTCTGCCTTTAATATCAAAAAACAGATCTATATTCGGGCAACTTATCTGGGGGGCCTTATCAGTCCGGAACGCGGGCTGCAATTGGCCCTTGGGACGGACTTTGGACATGCCTGACTTAGGAAGTACACAAAATTGCAAGCTTTCATTTTTGTATTTTCAGATGCCATCCATTCCCCTATATTTATATGTGAAGTGCTGGCATGTTCCATTCTGCTAAACCTTGCAATCTACAGATTGACAATACGATTAACACACACTAAAGCATACTGCTCTTGCCATCTCACAACTATTTAGCAGTGGAATGTGCATAACACAAAATAAAAGGAATTGCTTTGGTGAGGTTAATTTGATTGTAGAGAGGGTGATGTGGATAATTTAGTGGCATAGAGATCTTAATTGTGGGGAGGATGGATACATTTTTCGAGATGGAGGTTGATGGTAGTAGGAAGGAAGTTTGCATGTTTTTCTGAATATATAGGTTTTTCATAAGTATTTAAAGTCCGGAAATAGCGCCAAAATTAAGCTTCTGGTTTTCCCCCATTTCCACTATGCGCAATTGAAGACACTTCAATCTACCCGAAAAAACAGTTTTCTTGCTTTGGCAGTGGACAATGTTTTTTTCTGCTTTGTTACTAGAGAAGCTGTTTGATCATAAGGCTTATCTTTCCCCCAAGAAGGTGCCTTGTATTTAAGATTAAACGCAAGGCATCCACCTTTAATAGAACTACGGTGTACAATAATGCAAAATTTCCACTGGGGTAGGTAGGTAGGAGAAGGCTGTCTGTTGCAAAGCTGCTACACTACACTACATTATTACACTACAAAGATTATTTTAGCGATCACTCACTAGCAGGGACATAGTGCCACTACGTAGGAGATAATTGCTGGCCACCTGAGCCCACTTTGCTAGGTATTTCCTACTTTCCTGACACTATAGAGATTTAACTGTATGTGACTATGGGAGATACTTTAAATGAGGTGGCTTACATATTGTAAGAAGCAGAATGAGACAGTTAATGGTTGAGACACACAGCTCTGGAGTTCACGCAGAAAGTAAGTATGGAAATTCAGAAGCTGCTCCAGGTTTCCTCTAAGCGCCAAACTAGCTGGGCAAGATCTTCTCACTTCCAGAGAGCGGCGCAGGGACTGCACATAGCTGCGTTCTGAGCATAAAAGATCTAACAGCAAGCGCTGTGGGGACCTAAAGGGAAAAAACACAGGACATTCCAGTGACATTTAATTAAAAGCAGACTCACAGTGATTTAATAAATATATGAAGTCAAACATGATACAAGAGAAATGGTTTAAAGGAGGAGGCTAGTGAACCAACTTTCTTCCTTCTGGTCTGGTGATCCCTCCCCAAGGAGCATCCGGTCCTCTTCCATCACCTCTGCTCAGAACATGGCCCCTCGGAGGGCTGCAGGTTCGATCTGCTAGCTCTCGACTGCTGACCTCTAGGCCTCGTATCCTAACGCCAACATCTGTCCTTTTGCTTTCTGGTTCTGGCACTAGAACCTGGCCTTCCTCCAATGACCGTGTCTGTAGGAGATGGAATGAAGAATCTTACTTTCAATGTCAGGATTCTGCAGTTGTATCTTGGCTAACACATGTAAATAACATCAACCTGGGGAAACACCTTCATTGTCTGCATGATATTACAAGAACAACACAACTTTCACATTGTGCACGGTTAGGTATTTCCCTGCAGGATGGCAGATCATTTGGGGTAATAATGGGATCTTTAAACACATGTACTCACCTCTTCCTGGGCCTCCATTAGTTGTAGATGATGCTTTGTTGCATCTTGAGAACTCAGAGAATCCTGTAAATATATTTAGGGTCACACACAGTAACAGCTTGTAAGCTAAACTTTACATGCTAAGCCAATAACATTCTCACCTCAGGAGTTTGTGGTGAAAGCCTGTCCTCCAGCTCTTGCAATCTCTGATTAGACAGTTGTACAAGGCGATGCAGGGCCTCGTCTACTCTCTCGTACAACTCAAATGTAACTGTATCGTAAAGCCTGATAAGAGGAATATTGCAATATATATTAATAAGAGGAATATTGCAATACTAGTCCCAAAGAAGACACTCCAAAGAAATTCACCAAAAATGATTCGGCCAAATTTGTTTTCAGAGATTAGCTTTTTGTGTTTTTTACATACAATGGGTTGGATTCATTGGTGGAGGTAAATCTATTACAACTAATTGAACAGCAATCCTTGCATAGATTGCAAAGGGGAAAAATGAAATCTATTATCCCATGGGTAAAACATCCACGGTTATATATAGAGATTGCTATCAACCGACTTGTAATCATTGAAATTTAATCCAGTTCAATGAATCCCATATGTAAAACTAATTTAAAGCATTTTACTGTGAAGTATAGACTTTTTTTTTACAACTCATCAAAAGTAAAAAAACAGGACCACTTTAAACCTTGTGTGTTGTGGCTGTCCATTCATGATCCCATTACCTCAAGTATGGTGACTTCTGCAGCCTTGCTACTAGAGTACCACCATCTCTTTGCAGCATCTGCAGTTTCTCATCACTCAGAGCTCTCTTCATAGCATCTCGATGATGGCAAATCAATGCTTCTGTATCCTGATAAATAAGTAGTAAACATTCATAACATAAGAACTACCCTACATTGTTATAGTTCCAGTGGCGGAACTACTGGGCCCTGGAGTTCTGCCAGTCAGGGGGGCCCAAGGGGTGCCGAGCG
>VKOC01000001.1:39744116-39775604 GCA_009364415.1 Spea multiplicata
TAATTTAGGGGCAGTTATGTTTAATGGGGTGTTTAGGGTTAATTGAGAGGCAGCTATGGTTAATGGGGTGTTTGGGGTTAATTTGAGGCAGTTGTGGTTAATGGTGTGTTTAGGGTTAATTTAGGGTAGTTGTTTTGATGAGGTATTTAGAGTTAATTTAAGGGTAGTTATGGTTAATGGGGTGTTTAGGGTTAATTTAGGGGATGCTGTGGTTGATGGGGTCTTTAGGGTTAATTTATTGGCTGCTGTGATTAATGGGGTGTTTACGGTTAATTTAGGGTAGTTGTGGTTATGTATGTAACATAACAATTTGACTTAGCGAGAGAACAGATGAGGAGGGCCCTGCTCCGACGAGCTTACAATCTAGAGGGTGTATTAGACAATAGGTAAAAGTGCCTTTGTTATCAGACAAACATTATTAAATGATGCAAAAAGTCTAGGTGTAATTAATTACAGAAATTGTGGCAAGTCCATATGTAGTTATGTCATGCCTGTGCAAACAATGAAGGGCAGGATGTCATGTTAGTCACAAATTACCCCCATGGTGCTAGTGCTGAATGTATCAAATACTGTAAGTATTTCGGAAGCTTGTAGAGTCAACTACAGGACGTGGCTACTGTAAAGTGTTTTTTCTATGTCCTTGGAACTGTTTAACGTTTTGCCATTTTCTTTACTGTTGATGAAGAATGTTTTTTTTTTAAGCCTGTGGAAGGGGCCCTCTACTTAATGCATCTGTTTGTTTTTGTCAATTCTAGTTTTGTCTACCCTTTTATTGTATGTACTATAAGTTAGCGCTACGTAAATTTTTGGCATTATATAAATAAAATATAATAAGTGTGTTTTATAATGCCCATAAATGCTTGGTTTGAATGAGTGCTTTGATATTTGAGATTTTGATTTTTGATTAGTGATTTATTGTTGACTGCACGCACATTTTATGCCTGTACTTTGTTTTGTTGTGGGGTCTGTACTGCTTTGCAGTATTCTTTGTTTATTATATGAATAAAAAAAAATTCAGTTTATGCATTGTCTATTTGTCTGCTGTACAGTGGCAAAGTTCATTTGTTTTTTAAACACATGTATAAACATATTAAACATATGCAGCAGCTGCATAGGCTTTAACATACAATCATGTAAACTCATAGATTAATGAACATAAATAGATCATTGCGCATCTGCAAATCTTAAGCATAATTGTGGTGCATTTTTCTGTGTGTTTATAAGTTGCTACAAAATAACTGAATAAATCCTAAAAGTTAATTGTAACCTCTTCATTTAGTACCTTTACATAGGTTTGTCAGGTTGCTTGAGGGTTAAAAGACCACATTTTGAGAGAATGCACATCCTGCCCCTGTGTCCTATTTGGGACATTTTTTAAGCCGACCAATTCAATAAACCCCTCAAACCATTTATGTTTGAAAATTAGATATCCAAGAGTAATTTAAATAGTGGTATTTTAGCACTTTCCAAATTAATATGCATCCAAAAAGAAGATGGATGGAAGATTGCCTTTAATAGACATATGGGTCAAGTTACACAGTGATACCCTTTGGGCTGTGTAACATGCCTGCTGTATGTCAAGAGTTTATCAATGACATTTTCAGTGATACTGCCTTGCTAAGCTGGAAAAATGTCAATTTGAAGTTCCTTGTGTTTCTTTCCTTGGATGTATAATTTCGCCCACTGGCTTTTAAATGGACCCAAATAAATGATCAGCCAATTTGGAATGGCCTCAAGCCAAAGCACTAAAACCCCTTTAAACCTTTTTAGCTGCCTAGGGATTCTACCTGCAGTTTACCTATACAGGTGTCCAACTATCCTACAGTGCTTATTGTACACCTGCCTATACCGGAGCCTCTGGACTGTTCACTTATCTTGGTGCTCAACCCCTCACTAGGTGATTCAGGGCGAATCTGCCGTGTGTGCCCCTATGGTAAAGGCTGATGACACAATACATGAATAGTTCTGGCCTTGTTCACTTACTGCTTCCATAGGATGCTAAGTAGAAGACAGATGCTGCTAATCAAATGACCTTGATTAATTGATCATCAACAAGAGTGACCACCTCTATAAAAACCAAAGTTTTAGCTGCTTGCTGGTCTGGAGCATTTAGATATGTGCTAATACAATACCAAGGAGGATAGACGTATGAGAGAAGCAGATGTTGCTGCCCATCAAACTATTTGGAAATCCATTAATTTACAGTGAAAAAAGATTATTGAAAAGTAGAAAACATTCAAGTTAGTTGTCAATCTTCCCAGGAGTTGTATTTGCCTAATTTTTAGACCTGGGAAGGAACAGATGATTGTAATTATGTTTTGAAATGTAAAACCATAGAATTCAAAGAGGTTGTACTTTCTTTTTCAAATGACTAAGTGTGAGGTAAGTGCTGATGTAATTAAAAAGATGCCAGGTTCTTAAGTTGGGAGTTATACTGTTATAATACAAAACTATGCATAACTTTGACACCAGTTTTCAAGATTGTGTTTCTGGGTTTATTGTCACTTTTCGGCCTTGTGGTGGAATACCCTCCACATTTTCTTATGTTGGTTACTTTTACATGGGGATATTTGTATACATTAAGATCACCATGCATACATATTTTTATTTAATTTTCTGTTTACCATGATTTTACAAGGCTGTCTAGAGCTGCAAGGCTTTGCCTTTACTTGAACCAAGACCTCTTGGGCCTGTTCGTCTGACATGCTTTAACCTTGTGAAAATAACTCTTTTTTTTCCCCTGAATGCGTAATTAACCAGAGACCTAGGTCCTTGTCAGTTGGGCACGTTTTATGGCTTTCAGTCTCTGGGCTGCGACACTGTGGCATTGTGTATGCATGCGTCCTGTCTCCTCTTCTTTCATCACAGAAATAGTACCAGTTCATTAACAATTGGGGCATTGCCAGCTTTTGATTTCAGCACTGTCTGCTTTTGTCTTTCCCTTCATCCTCATGCTAGGGCGTCTGGCAATTGCAGACCCCATCTCCAGGAAGGAAATGAATGTTATTCTCAGACAGCTGCAGGGATTCTCTGGCAGGAAAAGGAAAACCTCAGCTGGGAGAAGAGTGAGCTCTTATCAAACATACAAGCCCCAGACACACAGGGACGCTGGATGCTTTGTCACTTGGGGCTGTGGTTAGAAATCTCTGTTTGTACAGTGGGGACTTGTACACACGCAGCTTATTGTTCTGTCAGACACTAGCTAGAGATGCAGCCGCTGGTGCACAATGATGCTGCTCAGAGCATCAACAATCTTCAATATATACAAGTGTGTTCAAGTTGAATAATATTGTGTGTGCAACAAAACTGGAGCAACAAATACCAACACAAACTTGTTTGATCTCTCTCCAATTACTGTGAACTTGAACTCTAAAAGAGACTGTCCAGTCTTCACTTAAAGCGTAGAGCTTTGACTCATTCATAGATGGTGATCATTCACATTGATCACTGACTTTATTTATATTTAAGCTCTAAAATGAACAATTCTCTCTCTCTCTCTCTCCCCCCAGTTAGATGGTTAGTCCTTTTTTTATCTTTCCAGAACTTTTCGATTTAGAATGGCTCTTGCAGCAGAGATGAATATTTCATTTAGTTTAATTTGGAAAGTGTACAGTGGGTTTTTGTGGCCTTAAAGACTGGACTGTTATATACTACAAAAGGGAAGAGGCAGCTGGTGAAATGCATGGAACTGTTTGCCTTCAGGTGTGAGATTATTTTTCTGTGCGCATAATACACATGTGCTGGAAACCTCTGTCATGCCCAATTTTGAGCTTCCAGGCATGAGGGTCAGAAGAAAAGATGAGATTATGTGTCATTAAAAAGGAAATAAGAAAAAGAAATGTGCAGAGGACATAATTTAATGCTGCCTCCAAGATAGTTCAGGTGGTTCTTTTATTATGAGCTCTGCACAATTTGTAGTTTATACCATGTTCCAAGTGTCCAGTCAACTACTTGCCTGCAAGTGTGGAGTTACTTTCTTATGAGCATATTGCACATGTACTGGAAACCTCCTGTCATCCCCAATACTGAACCTTTAGAGATGGAGGTCAGAAAGGAAGGTAATATTTGGTTTAGTAAAAAGGTAGGTTATTAGGAGAGATACGGAGAGCCGGTGTTTAAGCCTCAAAGAAAGCTCAGGTAGGTCTTCTATTGAAAAAAGTAAAAGGTATACCTTGTGCCATGGTACATGTGTCTAAGTAACCAGTCAGGCAGTGTAGCAATAACAATCGGAGATCTTGATGACCGAGCCTATTATGGCATTTGAATAGTGTGTCTAAGTGTAAGTATGCATTCTAGTCAGTTATTGATAATAGGGAACGGTTACCTTCACAACTTTTAGTGCCTCTATTATTTTATTCAAAGTACCTGTAACTTGTACTTTTTGTTTCGCCATCAGTTTAATCATTTTCAGGGCAATTAAGTTAAAACCTAGGAACTACTTTACCCATAAAGATCTTAAGTAAACAGGTGTTAACATTTTCATGAAGTTGTTTTCCTGATATAATCTCCTTTCTCCTCACACTGCCCTTACAAAACCAGTTAATGACAATAAGTAATAGCAATAGGGAAGCCACTGTCACAGGGGTCGCAGCTGTGATGGGGCCCGTGCCTCTAGGCCCTGTGACTCCTTGTTCATGTCTTCTCATACTGATTCTAAATAGTTTAGAATGGACCCTTCCGACCTGGATTGCACCAATCCAGGTCGGAAGGGCCCTTTCTAAACTATTTCGAAATGGGACAGGGAGACAAGAACGTATCGGGTCACATTATGTCACATGACCCTGCGATAAAATGTGTGTGAGCATGGATGTGTACTTGTGTGTCTAAGTATAGATGTGTAATTGTATGTGTGTGGGCCTCAATGTGTAATTGTGTGTGAGAGCATGGATGTGTTCTTGTGTGAGTGTGTGAGCATAGGTGTGTACTTGTGTACTTGTGTGAGTGTTTGTGAGCATGGATGTGTACTTGTGTGTGTGTGAGCATGGATGTGTAAGTGGGGTGAGATGGAATGTGTGTTAGAATGAATGTGTACGTGTGTGTTAGTATGAGTAAGCATGCATAATTTGGGTAAGTCTGTTTACATGTGTTGTATATTGGAAGGAGGGGGCAAGGGACAAAGAAGGCACAGATAAGTTGTTTGGGGGGCAATGATGGCACAGACCAGCTGTTGAAGTTGAGGGGCTGTGGTTTCAAGTTACTCCCCAGAGGCGAGCAATAACTTAAGATGGAGTAATAATCAAGCAGATCTTGATAAAAAGTAGATAAGATTCCTGCATCCACAGTAGGGTTTTCGGATTTTTTTAATCTGGAAACAACAATACATGGGTTATTTAGTGCACTGAATTGTGAATGGTGAAAAATAAGCAGAAGATCTTGAAATGTGGATGAGATCTGTATTTCTGCATGGTTACATTGGTTCATTTCATGTACAGACTTGTATAATGTAGGACTTGGGAAAAGTGACAGATCTGCTTAATCCCCTAAGGACGAAAGGCATAATATTGCATCTGAAAAGGCAATCTGTTAGGTCAAAGGACATATGATTGTGTCATCTGCTAGTTCTCAGCTACATGGATTTTTGCTGGGTTATACTATAGTTAACGTTAAAGTTAGTCTTTAATACATCAATAACCTTGATGTTGAAAATGTGAGGTGACAGCTTGGAAGAAAAACATATTAGGGCCCTGCAAATCTGTAATTTTGTCATCAAACTTTAACTTGACTCAAATCACAGAACAAAATACTAAATTAAGCTATAAATCAGAATTTAATACATTGAAATGCAAAACAACAGCTGAAGTTATGTATTTGCCCTCTGAGAGAAGGATCATTCTTGCAGATATGTGTACAATTACACAATTATCATTATCTTCCCTTTTGGTAAAGACAATGGTACTAAAAGGGGATTCAAATTTTAATTCTATTTTTTTAAATTGCTATGTGGCCCATAGTCTGCACATAAATCATTTGTTTTGGCAGTGAGGTTAATGTTAGGGTATCCTCTGTTCATTTAACCCCAAGGGATAACTTTGACATTCCCTGGAATGGAAAACATTAGATACAATTCTTCAAACTTTGAATATGCTTAAAGAACCTATTTTTTCAGCGTACAAAGACATATTTTAAAAGACCACTACAGCCCTAAGTTCATTTTAAATGAACATAGCAATTATATAATAAAACTTCTGACTTGAGTGTAATGTCCCTTCTAACTACCTAAAAAAAGCTACATCTATTTCTCTATTTAATTATATATATATATATATATGTATAATTAACCAGTTCTATTTATTACGGAGCAAATGTCTTACATGCTCCATAATGTTATGTGTGATAACTTCTAATAGATGTTAAATAATATAAGTTAGGTTTTTTTTGTACGCTGCATCCTACACATGTTCCTGTTGTGTGCTTTTCCATGTATTCTCTTGTAGAATGATCATGCTGACTATGCTTTATAACTTTGTTACCAGTTTTGTGTTTTTCAATAATGTCATTGAGTCTTTAATTCCCAGGTTGATAGAGCAATTCCTGTTATAAACAACATAGTAATTGTAATATCCGTATATCTCACTGATTCATATCCCGTTTTATCTATGGAGACATTGTGCTAACTCCTCTTCGTTTTAAGATCTACAGGACACTGTTATCCGTAAATCTTATTTAAACTATTCTAATTTCCTGCTACTGATTCTTTTGTTATCTTAAATTATAGACGTGACAACATAGATTTCCAGCTCCAGTTATTCCACATACACTATATGGACAAAAGTATTGGGACACCCCTCCTAATTATTGAATTTAGGCGTTTCAGACACACCAAGTCAGTTCGCAAAATATCTGTCCTTCTAGATCTAACCAGGTACACTATAAGTGCTATTATTGTTAAGTGGTAAACCACGCACACTAGCATCACTCACTACAGTCTCTAGATGCAACATCAGCACAAGCACTGTGTGTCATGACGTTCATGAAATGGGTTTCCATGGCTGAGCAGCTGCACACAAGCTGAAGATCACTGTGCACGGTACCAGGCATCACCTGGAGTGGTGCAAAGCACACCACCATTGGACTCTGGAGAAGTGGAAATGTGTTCTCTAGAGTGATAAATCAATTGGATGCCAGGAGAACACTTCCTGAGAGAGTGCATAGTGCTAACTGCAAACTTTTGGAGGCAGGATATTTTTGGGGCTAGCCCCTTTAGTTTCAGTAAAGTGTAATGTTAATGCTACAGCATACAAAGACATTTTAGACAACTGTATGCTTCCAACTTTGTGGGAACAGTTTGGGGAAGACCCTTATCCTGTATGACTGTCCCAGTGCACAAAGCATGGTCCATAAAGACATGGTTGGACCCCATCAAACACATTTGGAATGAACTGGAACCAGGCCTTCAAGTTCGACATCAGTATCTGACCTCCCAATTCCTGTACTGGATGAATGGACAAAAATTCCCACAGAATCACTTCAAAATCGTGTGGAAATTATTCCCAGAAGAGTGGAAGCTGTTATAGCTGCAAATGGGGTACCAACTACATATTAATGCATATGCATTTAGAACGCAATGTTATAAAAGTCCCCGTTGGTGTAACGGTCAGGTTTCCCAATACTTTTGTCCATATAGGGTATCCCTGTTCTACAAAGTTTTACAGATAAAACCATTTGCAGTTTCGTGGAATATTTTGTTTGACCCATCAAGTCCGCCTATCTTGCCTGCTAGGTAAGGTTTTTCTTCAAACCTTATTTGTTCCTTCCTCTTGACATATATTCAGTATAGCTTGACACCTATCCCAGGCATATATGATTTTTAGTTCCATCCCATCTCTAGTAAGCTTTGTTGGATATTTTGTAAACCGTAAATTGAAATACACCTAATGATATGCCTCGGGGAGAATGGACGAGTTGACCCTGCATCAAGCACGTACCAAATAGGATATGTGGGCAGAACATGTCAAAATGACAAACCCTTGCATGAGGTTATCACTGTACTCAGGAGATGTTGCTGAGCACTTATTGCGATATTGTTTGACAGTGGCATATAACACGAGCTATGAATTCATACCTGAAGTAAATTGTGTGTGTGAAAAAAAGACCCAACAAATTACTACCAGAAAGGTAGAATGGTGGTAGAATTACTGCATGGAAGGAGTTAAAATACTAGCATTTGAAATACACGGGGATGTCTAGCTTTCAAAAATATATGGTTTGATAAATTGCATTGTCCAGCTTCAAAGATACCAGAAATAGCACATGGGTGCAGAATTACCAGATTTTGGTTTTGAAATAGCGACTTGTAATTAATATAATATTGCCCTATAGAATTGCAAACAAAAGAAAGAAAAACATTGGATTTTTAACTCAGGACAAATAGTGAGAATCTATTTAGCAGTAGCAGTTTTTTCATTAGCCTTTATAGATGAGTAAAAGATTTTTCAAGTTAAATTCAGAAAATCTTTTTTTTCCCTAAATTTTCACCATATTTTAACCTTTTTTATTATAATAAATTATGATACAATAAAAAAATGAAAGCCCTTCTTGTCCTGAAAAAAAACATATATAACTTGTGTGGGTTCAGTAAATGCGAAAGAAGAAAATGAAACTAAACACGAGCACCGCAGAAATGTTAAAACAATTGTCATGAAGGGGTTAAAAACCTTCATTAACTGTATGTTTATTTCTATTCTATCATTTGATCTGCTATATTATACTTACATGTGGTTTTAGTTCTTTACTACTTTTAATTATTTTTTAATTATGCAATATGTTTTGATTTTGAATTTAATTTTGTATGATTGATTTTTACACTTCTTGTCATGATAACTTCTTGTCTCTAATATAGTCTGTTATTTTAAGGTCGTCGTAAAGGCTTCTGTAAATTGCGTGGTTACTATGCACACTATTGGCTGTACACCCTTCTTGTTTTTGCACCTGGTCCCCCCCCCTTAGACAGCATCAGGTGAGTTTCCTGAAATGAGACTCAAGAGTATAGACCTGACTTGTGGAACACTGTGGGTTGCCAGCACAACTTGGCTTGCATTAAGTTCAAATAAGTCTATGTTGCACCAAATCAATACCTCCAAGCCAAAACTAAAACTTAACTCACTTGGAGATACACATTGTTCTGTTACTGTCTTGTCCCATTATTTTTCATCAGGAAATCCAAGATCTTGCCCTATTGTCCCTGTGTTTCAGTTCTGCTCTGTGTTTCTTATCTCCCGCCTGTCTCCTGATATCACTGGTTCAGTGAATGGTATAGGCTGGGTATCTGCCTACATACATTCCCAATGGATTTTCTTTGTGCAGATGGGTTCAAATCTGAACGTCACAAAGGAAAGGGGCTTATCAGTTGTGTGTAGTGTTTCTAACAGAAAAACTATGCAGCACACAGGGAGGGCAGGGATTTCTGCAAATATAAAGTGTTTGGACACAAAAGTCCTTAACCCCTTCCGGACCGGGACGTACCTGGTACTTCCTGGTCATATGTCACCACCAGACTGGGATGTACCAGGTATGTCATCCCCAAAAACCGCCCAGGCAGACCAGCAACAGCAAAAACGAGCCCCCCACAAGTCCTTTGATGACTCCTGTAGGCATGGAAGCCTACAGGAGTCATCAAAGAGACTCCCTGCAATGGCTGGTATACAGACCAGCAATTGCATCCCAGCTGCCAGAAGCAGCTTCAGGGACAGGGGGAGAGGGTTCTTCGGTCTCCACATGAGTGTGGAGAGCAGCCCCAACACCCCCCTGCTGCCTGATCGCTCCATGAGAGCGGCAGTGCAGCGTTAACTCCTTCAAGCTTGTGGGGACTAAATATCAATCAATGCTGCATCAGCATATCAAAAAAAAATAACAGCACTGACCTGAAGGTCCAGGGTGCTTCCAGGTCACATGCTGTGAGTTTAGTAAGTCGCCAGATCATTCCTGGCCAATAGGAGTGATCTGATCATTATGGCAGCTCCTGGATGACCCTTAGAAAGAGAGAGGGGTCATCTAGCGTAATTGTGGAAAAAAATATTAATAAAAAAAATACATAATTATTACCTGATCAATTATTACCTTAATCACATTTTAAGTCACTGATTATTGATCAGTCTCCCTGGTCAATGTCAGTGGCCTAAACTTGTCACTAACAAGCCTGAAAACTGTCAAAATCACCCTAGTTGAGCACCTTGACTTGTCTACTGTTCATAAACATACACTTTTATGGGGTAATATAAATTGGGGGGCTTCCAAAATGTCCCAAATGGGATATGGGCCCAGTTAACGAATTACTGAAAACTTGCACATGTTCCAGTTTCGCCCTCATAGCTTCCTAAAAAAATGCATGAACCATGCATGTGACGCCTTGTTGGAATCAGGGGATGTTGGTAAACAAAATGTGCTGTTTTCTTCCAGTGTTACACATATACTGTGCAAGAAATGCATTGTAACATTGAAAGTTATGCGTTAACCAACGCAATCAAGTAAATTTTCTGTGAAGTTTGGCAGACATCAGTAAAGAAATGGCTGGCTGAAAAAGGTACAGATCCTCACCTTTCTATCCACGCCTCATAGTGGTAAAGTTAATGCTTTCTGTGTTCTTTGGAATGTTGATGTATATATATAAATATAGATTGATCATTAGTGTTTTGATATGTGTGATTAGCTCTCGACTTACTGGAAACAAGGGAAAAACATGGAATGTTGCCATTAGTGTCCACATGGCCCAATTACCTAATAAGAGAAGGGGTTTGGGGCACTTTCGCTCCGTCACCTATGTCTTGAATTTTCTCACAAGTGATAGCAGAACCAGTTATTAGGCTCAAGTTGAGCTGGCTCTCCCAGCTACACATACGACACAGCAAGATGGGAACAGTGTTTTCCTTGTATAGGACCAGGAAAGAAGGGAAATAAGCAGTGACCATTAATAGTAGCCTTATTTCATTCCAGTCCCATTGTTTTCCTTATCTTTATTGCTGCTCTCATTCAGTGGGGCTGAGCCCTGGCTAAGCCCCTATCCTTCCTGACATGCAGATACACAGCTCAGTGACCTGTTAACCCTCAGAGACCTCAGATGAAGGAAAAGTCACAAACACATACTAAAACCCTTTTTTGCATGATCTAAAACCCCTTTTTACATGATCTAAAACTATTTGTACAATTACAAAATGAAAGGAGTACACAAATGATTTCCATTGGATATGCTTAAATTAGAACAGTGTTCCAGAAATGACTAGTCGCTGTTCCATTGTGAAGTCTTACTTTACTGAGCTGAGCAAATGTCCTAAAACAATCTAAAACATTGTAAAGAAAGTTTTTAGGCTTAAACATGGGATTTGTTAAATCTAGAATACATTTCACAACTTTTACACAAGTAAAAGTGCCACGGAACCCCAAGAGATCTCTAAGTGGTGAAAAGTCATACAAAAACAATATGAGATGCTCAAAAGAACAGACAGCCGCTATCTAGCCTGACTTACGGTGTGTCCCTGCTTGGGAACATCTAAAATTTTGGGATTTTTGTATGGCATTTCACCCTTCAGGGATCTCTTGGGGTTCACCCGAAGTGTAAAGTTGAATAGAGACCTGGACCTCCTTGCGCTCTCCTGTGCCTAGAGGGATACTAACCATACTCACTGATCAACGACGACACTTACGCCTGAGGATATTGGTTCCCTCGTGCAGAGGAAATTTGTGTCTCATTTCAGTTTTAGAATGCTCTCTTGGCTGAGATCGGACTGATATGTAGATGGATAATTTTTCTCTGTAATGGCACAAGAGAGCTAAAATTTGAGATGCCACCAAGCGGGAATGCACCGTAAGGCAGGCTATAAAGCGACTGTCTGTTCTTGGTCACATCTCACATTCTTTTTGTATGGGAAAGTTGTTGGGAGGAATGGGAAGGGATAAAGAGTCAACGTGAGAGAGCAGGATAAAAGGTAATGGTCAGTGAGGGGAAAAGGAGTTAGAATAGGGTACAAATCCTGGTCAACTGGAAGTGACTGAGTCTGTCTAATGAAATAAAATAATTCTATTTGTAGTGTTATGAATCCCCAAAACACATGATCTCTAACAACCAGTTATCTATATTAATGCACTAATTAGCCCCTAATTTGGGTGTAGACTAAAATATATATGACTATGACAAAAATATTTTGTTTTGCTAAAACAATTTGTGTAGTGGGACACAACTAGACTGATGTATTTCCTTATAAACTGTTCTAGTGATCTATATGGCTAGGCACAAGCACACGCTGATAAATGAGAGTCTCGGATGGACGTGTTTTCCACTGCAACTCATTGTGCACACACAGATCAGCTGAGGTTTTTTAAAACGAGGTATCATATTTTTTCCATCAACTTCACTGGTACTGGCAAAGGATCCGCAAGGATCACTAGTGACAGAGAGGGCTTGTGACCAACACTCCACTGGATTGGATAATAGGAAGAAGGATCTGGAAGTACTGAAAGCTAGTATGGTTAGCAGAGGTTAGAGTTTCTATATGAAAGGGCCTTGAACAGATGGCATTACAACCCTTGCTTGATAGAAAGTCTCTAAACCCCAATGGTTGCCTGCTTTAGCGAATAATGACAAATTATGCTTTTAGCCCACTCTCCTGATGCATCCCACTGGAATTACAGCACTGAACTGCCTTTTGGATGCCTGGAGGCTTTCAACGATAGATAAAAGGGACAGGCACTTCTTGCACTCCAATGATGTGGAGAAATTGCCCTGGATTATTTACAGTTTCTTCTACGTCACAGATCAGCCATATGAGAAGTTGTCAGGACAGATGAGAGGTTGTGACCTTTATAAAACACTAATAGCTATAAATGGATAATTTCAGTATATAGCAGTAAACAAATTATATGTTTACAACCTTTGTTAGCCAGGGTGTGTATTTGTACACTCACCCATGGATTGAGTAAGTGTGCTGTATGATGATGGCTAGCGTTCTCACACATATACAAGAGTTCCACAGGGGTCACCCTGTACATTTCTGTGTAATGAATCCAAATGCCAAGGACTGATAACATAACAGAGTCAACTTATGTAAGGCTAAAAGTTTTACTCAACTCCAAAAATATATAGAAATTCAAGGCAGATAAGAAACATTTGACCGGGACAATCTTCTCCTTTTCCCTGCTATAAAACCTGAAATTTTATTAGGTCCTTGGACTTATCTATAAGTAAGGTGCATTATGAATTAAGGGGGGCCTTTTAAATGGCTACTGGTTTTCCAAATTACTGTCTGTATATAACATATGCTGACTAACTGTATAATAGATACTAGAAATGTTACAATACACGTATTCCTGTTTATTAGGTAAAATACTGTTTTACCATTCCACTAATGTGTATTTTTTCTTTAAATTAGCACCCAACTATAAGGGTTCGGCCTATTATCGGGCCAATACAGTATTACTATCATTCTAACTTTCTCCCTTTTTGCAGGTTGTTGAACCTGCTAATTTGGAACCGATAAGGTGACACGGACTATGGAGAATTCTGGGTCCTAAATACTTTTATGACAATAGCGTGAACGGCACAATGCCTAAAATTGTGCATGCATCCCAATATGTTTAAACAGAACCAACCACCTTTACAGATACTGTGGTGGAAGTGATGTAGCCGTTTTGGATGTATCAGATTAAATGATGTCATTGAACGAAAACCCAACAAATATTTTTACATTGTATGTGTCACTTTTCTGGTAAAGTTGTGTGGCTTTTCTTTTTGGTGCAAATGTTGCATTCCTTGATTTTTAACCTTGAAGCACTTATAAATTGACACAGTTTTTGTGCCTGCAACATGTTTGTGCACCCCCCTCAGAGTTGCATTTTTTTTTTTACAACCAGTATGTACAAATGAAAGTGTATTTAGGGACAATTTCAAATGTTTTTCATGAGTCATATGACAGGACATGGATATTTATTTCATGATTTTATGAATATTTACATTATGTATTTTTCACTTAGCGCTTGAGACCCCCATCCCACAAAAGATCAAGCCAGGCTTCATTTGGGGGTTGAGTAGGAGTGAAAAAACATCTGACAATATTTTGAAAATCCTGTGCTGTCGACTACGCTAGATTTAAAACCTTTAAATGCAGCATCAGTGATGTCTCATACTGTCAAATGGCCAAATCTCACTCAGTATTTACTCTTGAATCATGTCAAATGCTTAATTTTTCAAGGGATCCTGAATTATAACGAGACCTAAATATTGGCGGATGGTTGTTTCCATAGAAACTGTAAAGCCTTCTTAAAACCGCCTGTGTTGTTTCCGTGTAATCAGAATTATGGAGCTGGTAACATGTGTGGAAAAGCAACATTTATTGGATCTGCTGCATTATGTTTTTGTTTTATGAGCTGATGGGTCCAGATACATTTGAGAGCATGTGTAATCGAGCAAGCTTGTTTCCTACACCCAAATATCAACTTTTTGGAGACAGAGTTCCCTGGAAGCGTTCTGCTTTGCAATTGAATGTAACTCTGCAAGGTTCTTTGGCTGCCCAAAGTCTTTTCCCTGCCATTTGCCAATATCAGCTTGATGAACATGACCTACTGGGCTTTGTTTAGTCTCAGGCAGAATTCCCCTAGAAACATTTTATAGAAACTTGCCAAGTGGAACTGTCATCCACAAATGTGTAGATGCAAGTTCTGCGTAGAAAAACTTTATCTGCAATCTCTAAATCTGTATAGATTACTTGGAAGGTTAACAGGTAAGTCAGGCTTGTACACCAGAAGTACAGTTGTGTGTTGAGTGCAAACTAAATGCATTTCAAGTGTGCACAGAAATAATCAACACACTTAGGTTATATATGAATTGTGATACATGCTTTAAATATACACTGTCATTTTCCATGTTAGGGATGCTGAGCGGTTTTGCTGCTTCCGCTTTGTTTCTACTAGAGAATAGTGACATCTTGTGTGCATTGTAAGGTATTGCAGGGAAAACAATCTTTTTTAAAAAATACTTATCCTTGTCACTATTTCAGAGGAATCACAATTTTGTAATAGTTAAACACTTATCAACCAGTGTATATTAAATTGGCACTCCAGTATCCCAGGTAGGAGTAAGAAGGGCTAGTTATGGTATTGTGATTAACCAAGGCAAGCTTAAGGTATTATATCCCTTCTCTGGATTCACTGGTGTAAAGGAGGCCCCCCGCAGTAGGGGTGGGATCCAATGCTAACCCAGCCATACCAAATCACTACCAACCCTGGGCTGTGCATACCGCTGGACTGGGGAGCCACGATCCCTAAGATCCTGCATGCTAAGTCTGAGTGTTGGGATATGATGTCATTTCCCGGAGGTTAGTATGTGTGTGTGAGTATGTTCCTGTGAGTAGGTATGTTACTGTGTGTGTTAGTGTGTATGTATGTTAGTATTTTAACTGTGTGTGTAGTGGAGGAGCCTTGGGGCCTTCGCTGTAAGTCTCACAGGGGGCCCCAGCTTTTGTTGATACTGCAACTGTCTGGATGCCTTAAAGTAACGTGCCCCCCCCCCCTTTACATCTTGTTGTCTTTTCCCTTCCGTACTATTCTGTCGGTAGGGAGAGAGATTTAAAGAGCGGGAGAGACAGAGTGGACGAGACTAAGGGTGTTAGCGAAACTGTGTTTGAATGTATGTAAATGTGGGCACACGTATCGTGGCTTCGTATGTATTGCCGAATTTACTAAAATTTGGGAAATGTGCGATTCATACAAATCCAAATTCACAAGTTTAATGTTCACACATACACATGTACACACAAATACATACACGTACACACAGTACATAACGCATCCTTTACTTCCTTCCTGTATGTTTTTTGTGTCCTGTAGCAGTGATCTGAACGTATCCTGCCATGTGGGGCTTTCATCCTCCCTCACTGACACTGAGCGCAGAGAAGTGATGTAGTTTCTGTGTGTGTGGTCTCAGTGATTTAGGATGATTGCCGCATGTCTACGGACCCGCCTGAATTGCCAGCTTTGGGAGACATGTGAGAGGTATGGACTGTCCAAATGCCGGGGTCCTTATGAACAATTAAGCCACTCAGATCAATTCCATACGGTCCTCCTTTAATCCAGCCCTTTAATTCAGAAACATTTTTGTCTTAAATGAAACATTAGGCACTAAAGTTGCTTAAAGGGACCTTCCAACTATCATATGCACATTATTGTATGATAGCTGAGCGGTTCCTTGGCATTTTCATATGGTCCTTGCTCCAAATGCATGGGGGGGGGGTTCTGCAGGCTTTTCCTTCCTACACCCCCAGCTATTTGGTGTGCAGGTGATCTGTTCAGCCAAACACATCTTCTGCCATGTGATATTCCTACCACTAAGCAGCTGTACCATTGGCTCTTCAAGCATTCCAGGAGAGGGGTATGTCTAACAAGAACACCTATTGCGCATGTATGTGATGTGCTCCCATTGATTTCTGCTTCAAGCAGCCAATCAGTGGCATGAAGTTCAGGAATTAGGTATTCTGCAGTACTTATGTAGCTTTATTTATTTAATAGGCTTGATGAATAAGCGGTTACAATGCGCTTCATTATGCATTGTTTATAGGAAGCTGTCTGGAACTTTGAGATGTCCCGTTAAAGATCTGAAAGATGTCTTTCTTCACAGCTACATAAGGATGTACATGATGATCACCCAGGTTCAGTACTGAAGTGTAAAGCATTAAAATTGAGCTTTTGTTTCTGGGTAGCAAGGGAGTGAAGGCTCTTCTAAGATAAGCTGATCTTCCTGGCACAAGCAGATAGCTTTAGCTAGCACTGCTGGTGCTAAATCACCATCATATGACACAACTTTAAGCCCCAGGATTTCGTGACAGCATTACAGAAGTTAGTGTTGAACTCAAAGGCCAAATGAGGTATGATCCAAAGCATGAAATATAAAGTATTTTTAGAAAAAATAAGGCTGTTAAGGTTAGTTGTATGCAAACGTATTGCTTTGTTGTAAACCTGAGGATGTGCAATTTAGTGGGATATATATGAGGCCTTGCGGTATGTCTGTGATAATGATAAAAGGAAAAGACTGCTTTGAGGATCAAAGTAGTCTGGACCCTGATATAGGCATCATAGATTAGCTAACTGGTTGTTATCTGCCATGTTCTTGAATGCCTGTGTTGCTTGGCATTTGGGGAACATTAAACATTTTAATAAATGTTAAAAGTATGAAAAAAAATAAGTAGAGAAAACAAGTAACTGCCACACAAGCCATTGATCTGATACTTGAGCATGGTCTAGCTCATACATTTTTATTGAAATATATATTTTTTTACCGCCTACTGCAAAAGCATGACAATATGCATTATTATTGCCATTACTGGCTGCACCTTTTCCATTGATCCTAAATTTTGAAATCACTGGTGGAGTCAGTATTTGATAACAAATATGTGGTGTTATGGTGCTTGGTGCAATTGTCAGTTTGAATACCTGATCGCACAATTGAGCATTTCCTTTGAGCTGGGGTCACTGCTGACACTCCCAGAACGACAGAGGTGGAGATTCAGAAATATCTGTCCTGTCCTTGCTGTGATCCCTGATCATACCCCTGCTAGTTAATCATCCATATTGCTTTCAGAAATGCAGGGCTACTGGAGAGATATATATAGTGATACAGTAGTGGGTAGTGGATGGGCAGTATATGTGTTTTCTGGCTGATTAACAATTCTATTCTGACTTTGAATATTATTTCTAGCAGCAACTACAGTAGGATCTTCCCAGTACAGCTATAGACAGCTTCAGGGAAAAATTCCTAATTTTGTTGGTCTCCAACCCTCCCCTGCTGCCCAGTCACCTCATGAGAGAGCTTGTGCAATGTGAACCCTTTCAATGCTTCAATCATGTCTATTTTAGGACTTAATGTTTGTGTCTTCAGTCCAGTGGAGCTCCAGCATTGACTTGAGAAAACAAAATTAAATAAATTGAAAGAAAAGGCCAGCCTAGTCCAGGAAATCAAAAGTGTTTCCAGGTCAGTTAAGGTTCTGCTGTAATTCAAACTGCCTGTCTAGATCCTGCTGGGTAATTCTATCTCTCCCCCTGCTGGCCGATCATGGGCATTGCAATAACCAATGCAAGTCTATGGAGACTTGGTTGGTGATGACAGCATGATTCGTGTGAGGGGATCACAGAAAAGAGGGTGAGAAATAATGTTTCTCCCTCTTCCCACAACCTTACATCCCATTGCCCTAGCTCTTGCTCATGTAAAAAATATAACCCATTAAGCCATAACTTTTAAATTACTACCCTATCCTATGTAAAGGATGGATGTGCCCCTCTAGTAGATAAAAGAAATGTGTGTGTGGGTTATGTCTGTAATCGGGGGATATTGCTGAACATAAATCTTGTCATTGTTCAACACTGGCACCTAAAGTGTTAAAGAAATTCCAAGAAAATTGCAAAAAACTTTATTTCTGTAGGATTTTTTTTGGTTTACATACTAGCACATTTTTTCATGTTTCTGTGGTTTAAAATGAGAGTCCTGTTTGTTCTGAAAAAATGATTTGTAATTTGTGAGCATCAAACACGGAAATGGTACATATGGTAAAAATGGCAAAAAAGCTCTCGGACGTAAGGTACCAAAGACCTTTGGGACTGAAGGGCTTGAGTTTCTAGAACCCTGCACATTTTGAGTCATTAGAAAGGAGGGACAACATAGGATTAACAATTGTCAGAGGGGCTTTGGTCCTAATAAGTAGCGCTTCCCCTAATAAAGCAGGCCAGGAGCTGCCACCACTCCATACCTGTCTCCTTGGGCATCCAGGACTGCCCACTGATGTCAGCGGGTGGTTCCGTGATGTCGGTGGGGGTTCCCCCTGACGTTGGTGGGAGGTAATAAATCTTGCTGTATACCACCTGTTTCCAATTCTTTCACACTGATCAAGCTGCCTTTATTATTCCTGCTTTTTCTTTTATATCTTGCGCCTCTTAAAAATCTATAATTATATATATATATATTTATATATACACACACAATATTTCACTAAGTACAGTGTACAGTTCTGGATATATTATACTAATGCCATCATACTTGGTGCTGTCACTCATACAGTAAAATTAGACCTGATAGCAGTGTAGTGCGCGAAATCTTATGTTGTGTTAATTTTTACCTGTTACACTTTTTCCACTAAAGCATAAAGCATGGAAGCATATCATTGCAGGTATAACACACAAAACAATCCTTGCAGGTATATATGAACTGAAAAAAGTCACATGCAAACTCAGAACTGAAGATATAGATCAAATAAATAATGCATGGAAATTGCATGCATAGATCACAGCTTGCGCACCCCAAAGGCCAACCCTGGTATCAGATTGCACCCACAGGACGTGCGCGGCACCCAGATTGCATCTATAGAAATTGCCTGGCATCCAGATTGCACGCGCAGGACGTGCCCAGGACCCAGATTGCACCCACAGTACGTGCCCGGCCCCCAGATTGCACCCACAGGATATCCTTCAGCACCTAGATGGCACCAGCCCAGCACACATATTGCACTTTATACACACGCGTATTTACACATACAGACACACTCACTCCAACACAATACATTTACAGACACACAGATTCAGTGTACACACACACTACTCCTCACCATCCATGCAGCTCACACTGCTGTCCCCCCCATCTCTCTCATACCTTGCTTGGAGACCCTTCTTCACTGCTGCTTGCAAAGATGCCGGCCCCCTACTGCAGAGTCACGTAGACACCCCACGCGCCTTAGCGCATCCTTGCCAGAACTGCACGCAATGCTCTAGGGAAGATCTGACCAGGGAGCTCTAAAGTGTCATAACTACCTCCTTCCCGCCACTAAATGCCTCTATCCAAACAACCCAGAACCCTGCTTGATTTTTCCAACCCCTTATATACCGTACGTTTTCTCACAAGTTTTCCACAGGTTTATAAGTACTTCTTTCTTTTCAAGTAATAACCAAACAGATGACATGTATGGTGCGAGAAAAGGCAATCATGAATGGGCATAGTTTTGCAAGAATTCAGGAAGCACTTGAAAGCTCTTTATTAAACTTGGCAGTTATGTTTATTATGGTAACAAACAGCTCCACGGACTGGAAAGTAAATATACTTTATGTGTGCAGCATCTGAATTACACATATTTCAGCTATGTTGCTAGCTATGTTATAAACTGATGATAATAACAAAGTGGTTTTGAATAATCTTTGAAAAATGTATATATGAGAGGAGAAGCATTGAGAAAAACAAATAATAATAAAAATAATATTAAAGAAAATGGAGCAGCAAAGCTGCTTGGAAGTATGGGAATGGCATAATCTGTATATCTGTATATAGCTGTGTGTAGCCGGGCACCTGTCCTTGACGTGTTCACAGTTCGGTTTGGAAGAATTCCCATGTTGCAAAATATTGCAGTTTACAGTAATTATTACTGAGGGTACCTCAGACAGATTATGAGTATGTATGTATGTATGTATAGGTACAGTGAGTACCCTAGACTGTCTACAGCAGGAAAACAACACCGATGAGAGAGTAACATGAGTAGGTACACCAGGGCATGATTGATTTGCTGGTATGAATTTTAGACTCTTCCCTGAAAACTAAACTTTCGGGCTGCATCTGCTTGTAGCTGCCATTTGTCTAGAAGGGGATATTAGCTATACCTACATACTGTTATACTTTAAACAATGCATTTTTTTGTCAAAGCTGGTCTTCGGGATCCATGAACAGTAGAGGTTTTATGGATAATTTGGTGCAGATTACTCTCCTGGTATCTAAAACGGTTAAATTAACTGGTTGATGCCTAGATATCTATGTGACTATTTTTTGAAAACTAGTGGTTATGGCGGACTGATTTCTGATTTTCTGTGTTTTAGTGGAATGAGTCATTTTGTGCAGCACCTGTTTCCATAGAGCATACATGCGTTAAACACAGTACAGTCTCCACTCTGTTGGGTCATTGGCATGTGTGCACATATTACCTCGTAGGAAATTCAGGAATGCTTGGTTGGGACTATAAGTCCGTTTACCAAGCTTTCAAAGTGTGGATGATGACGACTTTCTCAATATAATATCTGGTGACTCATTTTTGGTATTCAATAGCTACTTTGCGAGTTTGCTTTTGATGACGTGGGTAGGGTACTGAATTTACCATTATGTGTCTTTTAAAGTCAGTGCTGGGTGGAAGTAATCTGTGGAGGTTTTCCATAGTTGTGCCGGGTCTGTTGGAGAGGTCAGTGATCTTTTCACTGGCGCTACAGGTGAGTTTGCCTCCCTGTTTTGTGGCCAAGGGGTTGAGGCCGTAACACCCAAAAGAATATACCTCTGCATTTACAGTGTATTGGATAACTATATCACCTTTTTTTGGGCAGGATCCATAGAATGTTGTCATGTTACTGGCTACTACATGTAAAGCATTGATGTTTTATGTATTACTTAGTAATTTTTTCCCAGCTGTGAGTTGATATTTACTACATACTACTGAGACGCTCTTTACAGATGCTGTCATGAACATGCGACAATAATATGTATCACCATAATAATGGCATATTTCAATGTAGAGCCACCAGTTGTAATGCACAAAGTATCCTTATATGTATTATGTAAAGCTTCACAATCCACTTTGAGAGCTTCACTTCTCGTTCCTTTCCTTTGTAAGTTAGGCGAGCATATCCATAAGCAACATGTCACATAGTAGACATCAGCCTTTACTAGATCTACCACCATGAAACACAAATTAAACCTATACAATTGTTCACATATAAAAATTGGCATTACCCAGTTCGGTGCTCTTTACAACTGTTCTCTGTGCCACATCCTAAAGCATTACAGCTGGTGCTTCTGGTGGGGAATAATGTTTGCCCCTGCTCACTCTCTGCCCTCACCCCTTTCCTATCTTTTAGGTGCAATAACATCCATCCCCATATTGTGCCTCCTACTGCCCCCTAGTCCAGTTGTGTGGACTCAGGATTACTTAACTGCTAAACTAAGTGTATAAGCTACTTTGTGCCCCCATACCTGTGGATATGTGTTGGAGGTATTGTAATAAAAGTGCATGGGTAATGCCCAGTGCCCCCGGAGTGCTACCCTTTACCTCGTGGTGTGGATGAATTATAGGCAATGGGATGTCCTAAAATCACTGGCCCCACATAAAAATAGTAAATTAGTATAGAAGTTGTATAGTGATATACGTTTTGTACTATACAGTAGCTATGGGTATGCATTATATATTGTATTTATTAACCAATCCCAGTTACATGTGTATTGTGTGGACTAGTTCATGCATTGTACCTAACAACCTAATAATTTTAAAAAGTTATTATATTAAACCAGATGAGTCACAAAGTCTTAGACTGCTGTGTGTCTGACCGCAATTGGACCACTATATTATAGAGAATGAGAATGTAAACCAAGCATGGCTTCCTCATTCCATCAGCTAAAAAGTGGGATTGCTGCTCTGTTCCTGTGACTCCTTTCCCTACTCTGTGACTGGAATGAAGGATAAAATAAATGGGACAAGGGTCATGTAGTCATGGTTTGCTTTTTGTTTTTATTTAAGTAGACCACAAAATAGTACTATGGTAAAATGACCACCAAATTTAACTTGACAGTCCCTTTTTATATGATTGTATCTGAGTATATTTTTTAGCTACTTAGCTACTTCTTACTCTAATGTACACATAATGTATATACTGCAGGCCCATTCATAATATCTGTGTAATTACTGCATGGTTTTTAGCTCCCCTTTGTTGTACTTTACCTTGTAATGGTTTAATGATCCCCTCTCTGGCGAGCCCTGGCATGCTGGTTGTATTTATGTGTCACTAGATGTGTTACTTTGATGAGGGTGATTATTTAGTTTCTGTAGGTGCTTATAATGTTTGAGGTGTAATAGTTCACTCTCAGACTATTTTTGTTACTTTAAGACAAATTTTATTTCATTTACTTTTTTTTTCATTTTTTCCAGATCTCTTTTTTTTCTACAAGAAAAGAATAAAAAAAAATATATAAATCTCTAAACAGGAAAATGTATTTTTCTGTGTTGAAACCTAAATTGGTAGGGAATTGGGACCAGGGGTGAGGGTGTAATAGGGACATCTACATGTAGATGGATCTGAATGAGGGTCTGAATCATAATATCAAAAATAAAGTCTCAGTCTCAACCAGAAACCATAAGGAATGTCTCTGGGGCAAAATAATCATGGTCACTAACTTGTCTACCTTATCACTAGCTTTCTCTTTACGTCTATCTCTATTGTCTCCCATTCTAACACTTAACAGTCTGTGATCCTACTTCTATCAGTACTTATTTCTTAACTCTGATATGTTGCAATCAATCTGTGATTACTGAATAGTGATTTCTCTGCTCCTGTCTCTAAACACTTTCATACTGTTTAGTCTTTCAAACTCTATGATCTTTTTCTCTTTCACAAACTCCCAATTATTACTCAATCTTTACTAATACCATCATTAGCTGTCTGACCTTTAAGAATTAAATGTCTGGAATTACTAATGTCCTGTCTGCCACTCAATGTCTCCCAGGGAAAGGCTATCACTGACTCTGACTGACTGTCTCTTTTCCACATCAGCCCTTGTACCTGCTCATGTCCAGTTCGGTTATCTTACTTTCTTTCTTTTCGTATACATTGCTTTCTATGTTTCTTAACTGGTTTACACTACCAGTTGATATCCTAGCAATCTCACTTTCTCCCCCCCATTCCTAGTTTTCCCCCTTCACTAGCTTCCTTAGCTTTACTAGTTTCTTCACCCTCTTTTCCCTTTATAAACTTTCATCTTACCCCAGGCTATGTTTATGTGGAACATGGAAATTGGGCAGTCTCTGGGCACTTCAGATACCAACTGCCCTGTAGTACATTAGGTCACTCTGTACTATCACACTGTCCAGGACTATCTCTCAGACTGGGACCTTGTGATTGAGGTGATAGCACAGGCCTTGGCCTGCCTCTGATATACCCTCCCTTTCTGCGAGATCTCCTTCCATGATGGACTTGGAGATGCAGACTCATCAGTTCACCGACAGATGTGACAAAAGGACAGTACATGCAACGGTGGAAAGGATTTCCTTGGGACAAATCAAGTGGCTCGTGATCTGGTCTCCCATTAGCTGGTTGGTGCGAAGGACTTCTTCTTCTTTGGCCCCCTCTTCCAGTCACACGAGGAAATACATTGGGACCATGACCTTCAGCCAAATGTAGACGAAGTGGCAGTGAAGCTCCATCCTCACATGGAGGTGGTAGATCTGCACAAGAGGTCCCCCAGCCAGTAGGGACTGAGGGCAGGAGTCTCTCTTGCTGCGAAGCACTTGGTTGAACATTCTTACCCCTCAAAGGTGCAGCAGCAGAGAGTTTGGAGTCCCGGTGATGACGCTGAAGATGATATTTTAAGGAGCCAGACTGAGTTCCAGCATAAGAACAGTGAGGGCATTTATATGGGCGTTCTCCTGTACACAGAGAAGGGTAATAAAACAGTGTAAGATAGGAAAATATGAGGCAGGAAAGATGTTTTTCAGTGAGTCAATAAACACATAGAGAGAGGACACAATAACATAAATATACAAGTAGCAGATTTAGTAAAGGTAATACCTTTATTGGCTAACTGGTGTATAATATATTGCAAGCTTTCAAGACTATCAAGGTCTCTTCTTCAGGAATATGGTAGAATATACCTGAAGTAGAGACCTAATCTCGAAAACCTGTAATGTATTTTACTTCAGGTATCCAATAAAGGTATAATCTTTAGCAAATTTGTTCATTTTCTTCAGTGGCCTTATACAGTTCAACTCTATGTCTTAATAGATTTATATAATCATAAAAGCTTTTCACCTGTGTGTACTCGAAGGTGCACCTTTAGGTGGTGGGAAGAACGAAAAGACTTGGCGCAGAAAGGACAATCTCTGCCAGTTGCTCCACGGGGTCTCTCTGCCTGTGTGCTGACATTCCATCCATTTTTATCTGAGAAAGGAGGATATTGATGAGTAATTAGATAATTCATTGCCTGTCTTTTTGAAGATGTTGTAAAACAGACAAAACATTAAGTGCGGTTTCTAGCATTTCAAACAAATAAACCTTATCTGGTATCTTAGTTTATTCCTACTTCTGAAAGTTTAATCAAAAAATGTTTTTTCAGTTTCTGTGGAAATGTAAATTCGTATTCTTTAAAAATAAAAAACCGTGAATGAGGCAATATCTTACATTATTAAATATTTATTTCATGGAAATCCTTGGGCATTTGAAGGGACGCTTCAGCCATCATATGTAGTTTCAAGCTTTCAAATTTCAGTTATAATATTTTTCTTTTGAAAATGCATGGATCAATTCATCAGAATCCTTCTGGGCGTATGCACTGGACATCTGAGCACCCTTAGCTCCTTGGCTTGCAGGAGATGTGTTCCTGCTAGCCAGTGCTGATCGGTGTATACTTTGTGGTTACAGAGTACTTTTAATATGCATGCTTTGTGGGTGGGGTGGTGTTAGTGCGTTTAACAGCACTAGGAATGTGATTTCAAATGCTGCATTTAGATACAAATGTACCTTATATAACTATAACAGTAAAAATGAACAAACTAGTGGAAATCTACTGTCATCTTCACTTCAACACCTGCAGGCCATCTGCCAATTTAGTTTATTTTTCACCATTCAACATAGTGGGGAACTATGATGGTGAAGATCTAACGGTCTCTGCAAATTATTATTATTATTATTATTAATTTATATAGCACCAACAGATTCTCCATTGCTCTACACCGTGGTTATAGGGGAAAAAAGTCCCTCACTAGAGCTTAATGCTTGTTGGGTAAAAGGCACTATAAGTAATACGTTAGTCAGTATGACTCTTGAAGCAAAGAACGTAAAATAAACAAGTTATAAGTTAAATGCAAAGTATTATCCTTTCACATGGGATAAAATAGCATTAGCCCAAGAAAAAAAAAAGAATATTTAGTTGAGTCTCATACTTTTTCCAGGCCAACATAAAAGAAGATTTAAGATGACATCAGCTTTCAGTATCTTTTTCATCTGAGGTCCCAATTTTGTAACTTCAACATCAAATTAAGACTCCTTTTACTACGGAGAAGGACTTTACAAGTAACTATAGAGTTGGAGTTGTGGAGCATTTCCAGCTGTCATGTGCCAGGCAATAGATTTATATATGATTAGATCTTAGCCACAGGTCTGTATCATGAGTTATCACCATGCCTTACCTGTGTATCCAACACTCTTCAGTACAATGCCACCAGAGCCCTGGGGAAGCATGACCTTAGCAGCAGATCCTTCTCCCATAGAGCCTCTTCCAGCAGAACCTGTCACATCATGGTCTACCTCTCCCCCTTGCACTGCTCTGGCTGTAGCTTGAAGCATCTGGGAACAGGTGGCATCTCCAGCTGGAGGCAGCCTCATTAGAAGGCCAGAATAAAAGCTTTGATATCCAAGCAGTCTGGAGGAGGAGGATGGAGAATTTGATGTGGTGGTATGAGAAGATTGGGCTGATGGATGACCTGCAGTCTCCTGCCCTCCTGGAGTTTTTATCTTCCCTAAATGAACCTTCATATGATTCTTCAAAAACCAAGACTCCTTGAAGCATCGTCCACACACTGAGCATCGATGATCAAAAGAGTCCTTATGCTTGCGCATGTGGCCTTTCAGGAACCAGGACTGGGTGAAACTTTGGGAGCAAATCTCGCATTTGAACTCAGCAGTGGGTGTGGCTGGAATTGGTACTGGGGGAGGCAGAGGTGGAGCAATTTTAGGCCGCTGTGGAACAGCATGTCTCCTTTCAACATGTACAACTAGCTCCCCTTCTTGTGAAGCTGCAAAGTCACATAGGTGGCATTTATATGGGCGGTGAAGTATGCGAAGGTGCCTTTCAAGCTCAGCTGCCTTACGAAATTTACCCTTGCAAAAAGGACAAGGGTGACGGAGTGGTGGAAGTGGGGGAGGGATAGACAACAGAGGAACTGGCTCACGTGTGTCTTCTGATACGGGATCTGTAGTAACTGGGGAAGTTGGTTCCTTTTGATGATGATTCCCTAGTACCAAGGGCCTCTCGGAATTTGACCCAAAGAGAGTTTTGTTTTCTCCACGCCCTTTTGCAAGTGGCCCTCGCACTCTGTGGGTACTTGCGTGTAGAGACAGGATACTGATAAATCTAAACTGCTTTCCACAAATTGTGCAGGGGAACTGCCTGGATTTGGAGCTCGTGCCATCAGAAAAACCATTGGAATGACGTTGAAGATCCAATTCTTCATCAGCAAAAGAAAGGCCAAGAAGGGATGCTGGGGTAGGTGGGGAGGGTGGAGGTGGAGATGGAGAAGCCTGAGATGGAGATAAGGAAGATGGAGGAGGAGAGGGGGAAGTTGGAGGGAGAGAAAAGAAAGGAGACGTCTCAGGATTTTGTGGGGAGCAGATGGCTGGATCAGAGGGTGAAATAGATTCTGAAGGTGTTGATGGAGCTGGAGAGTCAGCTGGCGGGCATGGTGAAGATTGTAGGGGCAGAGGTGAGGCTGGAGGTGAGGAAATAGATGGTGGTGGTGGAGAAAGAGATATGGAAGAAGGACACGGAGTAACCGCTGTGGGATAGACTGTAACAGTTTCGGGTGAAAGATCCTCTGGAGGGTGGCACAATGAGACTGGAACATGGCAGATTGGAGGAGAGGAGAGGGGAAGAGAGGCAGTCAGAGGGCTGGTTTGAGCGACAGCAGAGGGTATGGAAGGTGACCCATTAGTGGGAAGAGAGAGACAGTTAACCTGAGGAATGGTAGAAGTAGGGGAACAGGGGTCAGGTGTGGAAGAGACATGGATTGGTGACAGAGGGGGAGGAGGAAAAGCAGGTTGAGGGGAGGCAGGGGATTGACTTGCCTCCTGGGGTATAGGTTGTGGAGAAGATGATGGATTAATATGAGATATGGAAGGGGATTGTTGAGATGGTGGGGGTGCCTGAGCAAAAAGTGGTGGGGCAGAGTCCATCTCTGAGGTGTCCAACTGGATTTTTCCAGCAGTGGGTGCTGACTGCTCTGTCTCCTAAAGAGGAAAAATAAATAAATGAATACATATATAGTATACTTAACATAAAGAATAGAGAACAGTGCTGTAAATGTCCAATGTAATAACTGGCACATTTGCCATTGTACCAGGTTAATCCATTCATTAATCCACTAAAATATTTCCAAATCAGAAAATCTAAGTATATATATCAATATAAATATTCAGATCAATAATCTCTGGAATATAGATCCACGCAAATTATACATTCAACATATTCAGTACATTCTCATTCACTAAATTCAACGTTGTTTGGGGTTTAGTTATGATTTTAAGAGTTTTGTGCATACGGACATCTACAGAATTAAAGGAGCAGAAATCCACAGAATTGGTAGGGTTTTTAATTAGCCTAAACAAGTAATGTGCCAGACAGAAAAGCTGTGTGTAATTTTACTGGCTGTTGCTCCCATCTTGCTGTATGGGTTCAGAGTTCAAACCTTTTTTGTAGCTGTCTCTGGCATGGGTATATGCATTTTGACATGACTACATAGCAGTACTAACAACATACAAAGTTATTGGGACTGGATTCTGAGTTTCTTTATGTAACCCAGTGTATAATTAGACTTGGTTCTTGATGTGCTCTCATTCTTTATCATATATGTATGGGTCCAAAATGGGGTCCAAAAGTCCTAGTACACCATCACCAACTGGTGCGATTGGACTTTTATAAATAAGCCGTAAAAGAGTAACATCCTAGCACACATAGGATTTGTATTTGTCTTTTAATGATTAACACTCACTAGTACTTCTACTAGTGCCCCTGCAACTGTTTCCGTTTGGGTCTTTAAAGGACATTAGGTGAAATACCTTTTGTAATCATGTCAAAAGAGCTTACTTGTCAAGGACAATTCTCCTTGGAGCTGTGTTTTGAATATACCCAAGAGGACAGCACAGCACCAAGCACACTGAAGAGGTTTTCTGAAACCAAATCATTTTGTTTTAAAGCCAGACCAGGCAGACCTACAGTGACCACACTATCAGGAAATCAGTGTATCAGCTTAACATCATTACGGAATCTGTATCCACAATTCAGGCCCAGCTGAACCAAGAATGTCCTAGTCAGTAAAGAAAACAAAGTGCTGCCCTTGTGGGAGAATAGAGCTCTCTAAACAACTTCTTCATCGGAAAAAAAAAACTCTAAACACTTAGGATTGGCCAAACCACACAGAAATTTCACAGTGGAAAAAACACTGTTTACTGGTAAACGCCGTTGTAAAGTTCATGCTAGCCACATAAGAGGCTAACACCACAGTGTGTAAAACATACTTTTAAATAGAGCACAGGGAAAATTCAGGTGTGGGGATGTTTTGCCTATTTTGGAGTTGGTGACTTGCACAAGATCAACTACGCTTTGACCAAAGAGAAGTACCACTTTATTTTGCAGAGGCATGTCATCTCTTCTGGCTTTAATTTGTGTGCAAGAGGATTCATTTTCCAGCAGGACAAGGATCCTAAACACACATCGTAGCTGTGCCAGGCGTAATGGAAGAGCAAGGAGTGCTCGTTTTTCCCACTGCAAACACTGGACCTCACCCCCTTTGATCATCTTTGGAAAGGTGAAAAAGGTGAAACATACAGTCATCGCTAGACACTCTTAGGAATGCTGTAAATGACTACTGTGGATTGTAAAATTGTGCATAAACTTAGTCATGCCGAACATTGAGCATTGTGATTTTTACTATGTATTAACAAACTTATTTTTTAACTTTTGTTAGTGAGGATTATGAATGTTTAATAAATACAGTATATCCTCTTGGATGCATGATCCTGCTATTTAAATTACAGTAATGAATAAAGAAAACACAGTTTCAAACCCTCTTGCAAAAACTTGCAATTAAAGTAAAAGTAAAGAAGTTTATAGGGACCCCAGTGATGTAACCATGACAAGGATACCAAGGGTATCTCTATCCATATTGGAACAGGGAAAAATAATAATAAAAAGGAGGAATTAAAAAAATGAAAACTATAAACACATGGCCCCTCACCCTGTACCCAAACCACTAGAACTAGAAGACGATATTTTTTTTTTTTTTAGAAAAACACCCTTGCTACCTCAAACCCAGAAGTATATAAATGTATAATGTAAGGTACTATTTTAGGGATTGATTGGGCCCTCTAGAAGACCTAAATATGTGGGGTATTACTGTAATCATTCAGCCATTTGAATATAAGAATGAAGCTTGATAGCACACCAGGGGTTTTTCATGGATGAATAAACATTTTTATTACAAAATCATGGTATGTAGAAACTCCATATACCACGACTTATATAAGTCATTATACAAGTACTAAATTTCCCCTCAATTTGCTCTCTTTGTGTTATTAGCTTATGCCCCTGATAAGAAGGTAATGCATGTAGCTGCCGCTCTACAGCACTCTGCATGTCACTGGATCCTCATATTTCTTATCTTCACAGCATATCCTCAATTATAGCTATCCCTTTCTAAGTATGATTGTCTCCTCTAATTCCTTAGAGTGAATGCATATGGCTGTTTCTATTTCTGTTGAAGATCAGTTTGACTATAGTTATGCATGCTTGTTTAACAATACTATCAGTGTACATGTATATCATTATTATTATTATTGTCATACAAAGTAACCAACCACCGAAGAAAATCCTAAAGCTTCACACATGAGTTTTTGGAGGAGAATGATGTTTATATGAGCATACGTGGTATTATCAAAACTTAGTGAGTGAAATCAGTAACACTACCTCAAACTGTGACTGATGTCCTCACAGTGCTGCCTGGTAGAAAAGTAAAATGACAGGTAGTCTTACTTCAGAGTGAAGTTGTATATAGCAGAAACAAACAGAGTAAATCAGCCCCATATTCTGGCCTAGGCCTGGGACAGCAGGCCCAGGGGAGGCAGTTTCTCTGCCACAAAACAGGGGAGGGTCATTTAACACTGGAGAACACTGTGCATGCCTTTAAAGACCTCCAGGATATGCTGTCACGTCCAGGCACTCTGCGATGAGCATGGCCCCCACACTGGGGGCGAGGGCCGGAGTCAGACCTAGAGCAACATCAAGGTAAGCAATCTCTGGAGTACATATTAAAATAATTCAGCCAATTTTAGGATACAATTGAACTGCTTATTAAGGTCACAAAGGACAATCATATGCATACATGTTGTATTTATCTGTCCATTTTAAATGTAAATAGATTTGAAAGAGACATGCAGCTCAGACACTGTGCACTTTTATGTCACCAGAATTAGGAATCTGCACTCACTCCCCACAGGAACTCAGGTGCTTAGCTGTGCCAGGAAGGGCCAGCTCCCCAGTAAATCAAAAATAGAATAAGGCTCCAGGCACGCAGGGGTTCCATCAGACAGATTTATTGTAGGAAACAGATAACAACGTTTCGACCTCACAATGAGGTCTTTATCACAATGAGGTCGAAACGTTGTTATCTGTTTCCTACATTAAATCTGTCTGAAGGAACCCCTGCGTGCCTGGAGCCTTTTTCTATTTTTGATTTACTG
>VKOC01000001.1:39804070-39854932 GCA_009364415.1 Spea multiplicata
ATAAAAAGTTTTATGATGAACAGGGGAAATAACAGAACAGCACATCTAGTAATGTGCACGAGGTTCGCTGCACGAGGACTGACCTAGGGCAGGAGCCACTGACAGAGAATTAAACTTAATAAGATTTGTACAGACAGCGTCATTGCTCCCCACTAACATGCAAAATTACTAAGACAGAATCGTTACTATCCCCCCAGCTGTAGTGATCTTGAAGACCCTCAACACATTTTTGCTGCAATTTGAAAGAAGTGCAACAAACTCTTTTTGCAAAGATGCTCAAAGCCATGCATTGTATAACCTAAAACAAATACGGCTCTCACAAAGGAGAGTCTGCACTGAACTAAATAACAAGCTCCCACCTATGTTAAAATGTTACGGTGAGAATGTTGGGTTATTATAAAATAAATATCAAACTTTGTAAAATTAAACTTGTGAATAGCGCCCCCTAGTGTTACACACACAAAGAAAAGTTATCAGTAGTTATTGGTTATTTTATTTTTTTTGTCTGTCTGCACATGTTTTACGTATATACCATATGTCTAATCAGAGATAATATAAAATGAAATCAAGCAAAATGTATATCATTCTTTTGGAATCCTATTTCTGGATCATCCTTAATACGCAGGCAGACAATCTAGTATGTGGCATATTTAGAGCAAACATATTGATAGATATCATTTGAGGGGAAAAAATACTGGCTTGTAATTTCTCCAAAAAGCCCCTTTTATGCAAGCCAGACTGGCGCTGAAGAAGTTAAGTTTGAAGGAACACTAAGCCATCTGCTTATGGATTGTCAACTAATCCCTCATAAGGGCAGACCCCAGAAATGTTTTATTTATTTATTTTACAACTTGTTAAGCAAGTGAATTCACCAGATGGTTTCCTGGCCAGTTTAGTTAAACTAGAGGTTTAAATTCCACTTTGAGTCACTCTGATGTCTTTTACCTCTGGCACTCTCCCCGTCTGGCCCTTGAAATCTGCACCTAAGGCTTGTCCAAAGTAATAAAGATACCTTCCCAAGGCAACCATCTGTTAACACTGCTCTCCGTACTGTATATAGTGCATGCCGCGGGCTATGTTTAAAAAAGAAGGGAGGTGCTCTTTACCAGCTTAATACCATGGTTCAAAATAAAAGCTTATTTCAAGTGAATTTCACTGTTTTCTGAGAGTAATAAAGATGCATAAGCGTAAAATGTATATATTTTCTACTAAATGTTATATGCTAGACAGCACTGTGCAAAAGTTGGCGAACGATATAACATATATAATATTGATCATCATCCCATCTCATGAAACTTACATTCTTATGCTATCACGGTTCAGTTGAGAGATGGATGTTGTGGGATCCTGGTTAGTGTGCTTTCAGTTATCCTCGGCTGAAACAAAACCATACTTGTTTATCTTCCTGCCGGTCTGGCATCACACATGTGCAAGTCTGTCGGCGCGTGGCCTCCACATCCCCAGTAGTTCCGAGTATGTTACATCTCCTGCACCCAAAAAAAAACAAAAAAAACGTGGTTAAGACCATTGCCGTACTGACAGCTAAATATGGCACTGGCACTCAAAATACAAGAGTAAGGGAGTTATGTGCATTGTGACTAGTGCGCATGCCCACACATACCGGTAATTCTTTCTACGTTTCTGGACACCTATCTGTTGCCTGCCCTTCATATAAAGAGAGCCCTTGCAGTACGGTAAACAGTTTATCATAAAGATGTACAATATATAATTAGGAATGACAAGAGGCATAAGAGCTTAGTTTTGAAGCTGTAGTTCCTGTCTAGGTCCCCCAGTAATTCTGACTGATGAGCCCCACTGAAACCAATTACTAGCTCTTCTGAAGAACTTGCGGAGGATACGGCCCTTTGCCAAAGATGTGAGGCAGCTGGAACAAGACAGGAACAAGCAGAAGTGATGAGAGGCAAGGACCAGCAGGTTAGTAACTGTGTGGACTGTCCTCATCCAACAATAACCAGCCCATAACACCAGTAGACAGAACACAATGGGCTACTACAGCTCTACAACTGTTAGGTAACATGTACCGCAGCCTGTGCCTGTGTAGCTACTAACAATGTCACTGGACTACAATCCCTGTAGTGAACAAGCAGACATAGGAGTGACAGGAGCTGTAGTGCTTGTGCAGCTGACAAAGCCGTTACAGTAATATTATGTCAAGAAGAAAAAATGATCGCTCCAGAACATATCATCATTGTTCGGGGAAACGGCTCTTTCAATAGTACTATAAGACATGAGGCAATAAATAAATGATGGATCGGACATATGGCTAAGCCTAACTATTTAAATTTTTACTTGGAAGTACAGTGACCAGATGGTTCCTTTACCCGGGACACTTATGAAAAATGTATCATGGATGACAGCCACGTAATATATATCTTCTAAAAGCATCCCTACATCCCTATAGTTAAAGGAGCTATCTGTGACCCTGTCATGAAGCACCATGACATAGTATAGTCTAGTTAAAAAAATAAAATGAATGGGTTAAAAACAAGCTACAATACAGTGAAATATTACATCATCTAAAAGGCAAAGGTGCTCCAGAGAGAATATTTAAGGAACACTCTGGCTAGGATCCTCTCTAAACAATCAATGCATATTTCAGCATGTGCATTGTTCAAAAATGAAAAAAATCTACCTACATTAGGGAGAAGCTGCAGCTTCCCACCTCCTACATTACGCACTACTTGAAGCAGCCAATCAGTGACAGGAAAGCCCTGATATTGAACTGAATGGGAGGGCTTTCCGCTCATGCACACATGGGTTTCATTGGACCACCTGCTCAGCCTCCGTCTAGAAGGTGTTGACTGAACACACGGAAAGTAGCTTCCAAGCTGTATGCCCTGCCTGAGGGCTACCAAGCTGTGTGCCCTGCCTGAGGGCTACCAAGCTGTGTGCCCTGCCACTCTGGTTTCCCCTGTCTCGCTGAAGTTCCCCTGCCCTTGCTGAGGTTCCCCTTTATTCTTTGATTCCAGTCCTGCTTTGTCTGTTGTGTGCCTGTCTGTACCTACCTACCCATCATGATGCATCAAGGAGTACAGACAGAGCCCCTATTATCCCCTGCATCCCGACCTGCTTGCCCGGGTCCTGACAGTTATACTGCTGATTGTTGATGATTGGTTCTTACAGGCCTTATAAGGGTGGGTTAGAAGAGGTGAACTTCATGATAGGAAATTAATTAGATAACACTAGCTTTGTCATATATTGAGACAAGAGATTTCATTCTCTTAGGGATGACCCGTTAAATTAAGTATACCACCAATTATACTGAATGACAACAAAACAATAACAAAAGCTGGAGCTTCAATTTACTTATGTTAAAAGTTGAGATGGCATTTCATAGTGGGTCATCTCTAACCCAATTTTAATTATACATTATTCGGAAAAATAATGGGCCAACTAATCGATTATGAAAATAATCGTTAGTTGCAGCCCTAAAAAGTATATATCAATTTTTGCTCCTCTCATGCTTCCTCTGGGGAACACTATTTAATATTGCAGTTTCAGGAAGAGCTTGATGGTCTCTAAAGCTCATCCCAAAAATGGAATGTTGATCCGATAACAAAAAGGTAATAATTTATACTACTATTCATTTCTGTTGTAGTTTCAGTTTCTCTATGGATCAGAGAGTGATACTTTTGGGGAGCTGAGGATACGGATTGCTAAAGAGTCTCACACCCTAAGAAGACAAAAACTGTTAAAACTTTTTATGCTAGTAAATTTCCAATCTAGCAGCCGATACTCCAGGTAGATCCACAATAGACTTCAAAGCCATGTCTGGACAGAACATTTTCCTTCCAAAGAGAGTCTTTCAGAGTCAATAAAGTCGTTTCACACCTTCTAATCCCAAACAGAAGCTGGATCCTTTGGGAAAGTATGGCTTTTCAGGCTGCAGGCCATCTACACTGAAAGGCCCTGTTAAGGGTGCATAAAAGAAAGTGAGGTGTGAAAACATACACGTCCAGGCTTGCTCTAGGCCCAGGTCCTAAATGCATTATGTTGTTTTAAACTGGACTGATTTAATCCCCGCTATATTATATTGTTACTAAAACCATGAAAATCCTGTTCCTTAAACCTAATTTATAAATGAATGAGTGTGACAGCAATCTAATTGAACATTTTTCAACAATGTGATTTTGGATTTAATACAAAGCTGCCTCGTGTATCTGTTCACACATATAGTGAAGTGTGTAGACCGCAGATAATGGTTATTAAGTTTCTTATGGAAGCAGAGGTGTAACATAGGCCCCTCCGGATCATGGAGTCCCCAGGTCTTAGACCCCCACTCAACAGCTTCTTGGTGCACAAGTGAGCCCTTTGAAGCTGCCACTAATGACATCTGCTGCTGAAGACATCCTTAATTCTTTATTACCATGCAAAGGGATTTGCTATCTTATCACCGGTTTTACGCAAACTTGGCACCATTCATTTGTCTGCTGCATGATATAAGCAACACAGCTTGTGATATGATGTTCTGTTAGACTGCTTAGTGTGTTTAGTGTGTATTTCTGTATCCATTAGATGGCTTCACTACATGAGTTATGGGTGAATTGCAGTGCAATGACAAGTTTCATTTAGGCTAAATAACTGCATTATGCTGGGTCAGCTTGGCCATTTTTGAAGGCAAACACAGAAAGGCTGCCCTGCATAAGGCATATTTAATGCAGTGAGAGAAACAATTTGTTTGTTTAGTTTCATGTAGAACGCTTTTACATTAGGCAATTTGTGTTTAAAATGTGTACCACCATAGAGGTATGTCCTATTTACCACTGTCAGTCTGTGAATCTACATCTGTTTTGTGTACCGGTTGTTTTTATCAGTGGGTACCTGAATCAGCAGGATACAACTGAACGCAGTTGCGATTATTTATGTATATATTATTTATATATTTATTGCGATTATTATTTCAGATTATATTCCTTAAATTGCGGAAAACAAAAAATCATAGAATTTGACATAAGATAAGAACTATTTAATTCTTGCGTAAAGACCTCTGCTGTAAATATCCAAAGACCTTAATCGGTCTTGTCAGTAGGATACCTGTACACCTATATTATTCATGGTTCAATTCATTTACTGTGTTAACCTCTAACACTTCTGCTGGGACACTGTTCCACTTGTCTACCACTCTCTCAGTCAAGTTACACTTTCTTACATGACATAAGCCTCTGAACCTATAGTTTTAGACTGTGGCCTCTTTTCCTAACATTTCTGCTTTTTGAAATATAAATCTCTCTTCTCTCGTTTGTGTTAAACGATTGTATGTTGGTAAAGCTGTACTGGTTTGTAATTGTGTGATGGTGTTACTGTGTTTCTTGATCTATGTATCACTAGGCGGATGAATCAATATACTGTTTGTGTACAAATATGTTGGTGTGTATCCACATTGCTGTACTATGTCTGTGCATCATTGTATACAGCCAATTTAACGACACTGCATATTAGGGCATCTATGGTGGACAGCAAATGCAATGGGAAAATTAACAGAAAGATGCCTACTAAGGAAAACACTTGAAAACAATATCTAGGGTAATCTGAAATTGAAGTAAAACAACAAGACAAAGCCATCAAGGAGAGAGGAAGTGGGACAGAAAGTGAGACATGAGAGTGTGAAATAGGGAGACAGAGTGTGTTTGTGTGAGACATCTAGAGAGACAGTAAAGCATAACAAGAGTGAGACATAGTGACTGAGAAAGACAGCTTGTGAGAAACCACCATTGTGCAAGAGACATATAAAGTGGGGTTAGAGATAACAGTTAGATCTCTGTGAATTTGTGCTAGAGGTAGCAGGAGATACAGTGAGTGACATGAGGGCAAATGTATGACAATGCACACATTAAATCGCTGCATCTCAAGTCTATTACTTAAAGTGTATGAGAAGTCACTTAAATGTATACTATAGCTGACAATTTACACTGGCAAATACACACCAAATTATATAATACTGATCATAATAATCTATACAAAGAAGGAATACACATCATACATACCACAAACCCACACACATATGTATATTAAATAATATAGTAGCATATTAGTATTGTCTATGTAGTTATGTGTAGTTATCTACATGCACACATGGTAAAGTAGCAGGGGGTGTAGAGTGTAGGGGTGGGGATTCAGCCAGTCCCAGTGTGAGGGGGTGGTGGCACAGGGAATGGATTGGGAGGAGCTGCCAAGATATGGATAGGCTCCTGATTGATGTCAGTGGGTGGTCTTTTCCCTTTAATTCATCTTTCTAAGGGGGTGGGGAATTCAGGGGATTCTTAAAAGAACCTGAGTGAAGGCAGTTTTCATATCTCACATCCCAGCAGACACACTGCAAGGCTAGTCCACTCTGCAAGGCTAGTCCACTCTGCAAGGCTAGTCCACTCTGCTTGTTCAGCTGAAGAACACTCTGCTTCCAGGACTACTGGCACTTTTCTGCTAGACCACTATGTCTTCAAACATGGTAACAATTCCAACCACAATCGCTTATGAATATTATGATTACGCAAATGATTCAGAACAATGTGACGAATCTGATTGGGACTTGTCCTACTCCCTTTTACCTGTTTTTTATATGCTGGTGTTTGTTTTGGGACTGTCTGGAAATGGAGTGGTCATATTCACAGTGTGGAGAGCCAAACCCAAAAGGAGATCTGCAGATACCTACATAGGAAATCTTGCCCTGGCTGACCTGGCATTTGTGGTGACCCTGCCTTTGTGGGCCACATATACTGCCCTAGGATTCCATTGGCCTTTTGGCTCTGCTCTCTGCAAGATCAGCAGCTACCTGGTACTGCTAAATATGTTCGCCAGTGTCTTCTGCCTCAGCTGCCTCAGCTTTGACCGGTACCTGGCTATCGTTCACTCACTATCAAGTGCCAGACTGCGCTCTCGCTCCTCTATGATGATATCACTGGCTGTCATCTGGCTCCTCTCAGGACTCCTTGCACTGCCAAGCTTGATTCTGCGTGATACACGTGTGCAAGACAACTACACCCTCTGCGACCTCGATTTCAGCGGTGTGTCCAGCAAAGAGAATGAGGATTTTTGGATTGGAGGGCTCAGCATCCTTACCACAGTTCCAGGCTTCCTGCTTCCTCTGCTACTCATGACCATCTTCTACTGCTTCATTGGAGGCAAAGTGACCATGCATTTTCAGAATCTAAAGAAGGAGGAACAGAAGAAGAAGCGCCTTCTAAAAATCATCATTACCCTGGTTGTGGTATTTGCCATCTGTTGGTTGCCGTTTCATGTTCTCAAAACCATCCATTTTTTAGACCTAATGGGCTACCTGAAACTCTCCTGCTCAATGCAGAACACAGTTGTCAGCCTGCACCCGTATGCTACTTGCCTGGCATACATCAACAGCTGCCTCAATCCTTTCCTCTATGCTTTCTTTGACCTCAGATTTCGCTCACAATGTTTTTTTTTTTTTGGACTTCAAAAAACTGTCCACGGACAAATCAGCAACACCTCCTCAAGCCTAAGTGCCCAAACCCAAAAATCTGAACTTCATTCTCTCGCAACTAAAGTTTAAATAGGAAGGGATCTGGTGAGATGGGAGAGAAATGCTGTGTTTAAGACTGTGGGGTTCATTGAACTTTATCTCTTAGTGCTGGAATGGAACGGTCCTTTCCTGATAGCGGGGGAAACACTTTAAAAGCTGCTGAATCTTCACACTGGAGCCTGTAAGCTTTCCGAACTTCTGTCTGCCTCGACCTAGAATTACCAGACATACTTACTGACTCCTGGACATTATCCTACTCAATCCCTCTCTATAGTACAAGAGAGCTGGTTGGATAGAGTGGACATTTAATTGGGGCATGTTGACTTTTAACATAATCCCTCTGATACGTGAAGAGATTTGGCATCCAATTTTAGGTTATCTATAACCTTTTCATGTTTTTTTTTACTGACTTTTGATTTTTGTATATATGGCTTGTTTAAGCACTTGCATAACATTACAGAGCTTTTCTCTAATACACTGGTTAGTGGCAATTATATGTAAAACTGTATTTTTTAAATATACTTAATCACTTTGCTGCCAAAGGGGACCCGAATTGCTGAAATTTACTTATGTCTTATAGGTAAAAGTGTTGTAGATACTGGCCTAGTTTCTTAATTCTACATCTTAAAGTGAGACCAGCAATTCCTTGAAATGCAATGCATTGGTGGCCTCTGTAAGTGTGTTTTGCTCTGTTGTATGTATATATATTTTACTCTCTCGAAGAGAGACAGCCTTATAAACATTTTGTATAATTTTGCAGTACAATGCAATAAAACTAATAGACTTTGCCTGAAAAAAATGGATTCCTGTGTGCTGTTTTTAATGGAAATTAGCATGAATGCTTGGATCACAGAACCAGGCATCTCAAAGAGTTAAACAAATCAAATATGGTTACCTGCTGGGCTAAAGCATTCAGTTCATTCCGGAATAAATAATTTGTATTCTAAAAAATATATATTTGTACACATTTTACATCCATCTGCATTTAGAAGGAAAACATGTAAGCGTATTAAGAATGAGTCTCTGCATTTGCACAGCTCCTTTGATTCTTCAAGTTAAATATTTGACCAACTAATTTGGAAAAGAGACTGAAGCTTGTAAATAGTTTGAAACAGCACTCCAACAGTGCCTTGTGTGTATCCCAAACAACTCAGTGTCACCACATGCACTTCTAGGGGGTCAAAACCAATAGTACATTATAGCGTGCAATGAATACATCGCCCTACGTGTGCAGATATCTGCCATGTGTACACAGCCATATGTGTACTTGTATCAGCATCACAGCCACTTGTCATTGTGTACAAGAAGATCTGCGTCAAACTCAAGAGACAACAAAAAATTTCGTTGCTACTTTGATTTTTTTTTTTAGGAGACAGGAAAAGCTGCTTCTGCCAAGATAACACAAAAATGTGGGCATCAGCAGTGACCACGCGGCTCCTTGGATTTGTCCAGCCATAGTGTTATCAGTCTGTGCCGCAGTATCTGCGCCTCCCTGTATCTATATTCTACAGAACTTGTAGCCACGCAGTGCGGGCCAGTCCTAGATCATAGAGAATCACAGGGCCTGTCTGTGATATCCATACTTCCCTCTTTAGGAGGGATAGTCCATGTTTGGAACCCAAATCCCTTTGTCCCTCTTTCCTCCCCTGAGTTTTACAGCCCCCAAAGTCACAATGATCCATAAAAAACAGCATAAATTGCGTTAACACATCAAACTGTCTGAATAAAATCACTTTTCTCTTGCACACCTTACAATGACATAAACAGCTATCACAAAGGTGAAACAATAGCAACGGAAAGCCTGTTATATAGCTTTTTTTATCAAAAGCATAGTTAATAATTGGATTAGCCTTAGTAGCATTAACTAGCTTTAACAATGTTGCATGTTTTAAAAGTATACTACAAAATTGTGGCATGAATGTCATATAAATTACATTTTTTCATTCAGCATGGACCTGGACATGTTAATCACACAGAAAGACTGAATACTATTCTGATTGTACTTTGTCTAAGTATCTAAAGTATCTCAATGCCATGACACAAAGCACATGGCACACAGTACAAACCACAACACTTATAAGCTAACACAACGCACTGCTGCCTTATTCACGCTCCACCCGGGTTAACTATTACAGTAACAGTATTATAAATCAGAATTGCACTCAAGGGATATCAAAACATAAAACAAACGGCAATAAGGATATAGAAACACAGAAAGTGACGGCAGATAAGAACCATTAGGCCCATCCAGCCTGCCCAACCTCTGAGTATTTTCCTTAGTACCTGGCCTTATCCTATATCTAGCTTAGCCTTGTGCCTGTCTCGCATGCTTGCTTAAATGCCTTTACTGTATTAACCTCTACCACTTTTGCTGGAAGGCTATTCCATGCATCCACTACCCTTTCCGTAATATTTCCTGATGTTACCATTAAACCTTTGCCCCTCCAGCTTACGACTATGTCCTCTAGGTGTGGTAGTATTTCTCCATTTAAATAAACTATCTTCCTTTATCTTGTTGATTCCCTTTAAGTATTTAAATATTTCAATTATATAGTAAGGTATCGTGCTGTAGCCAATATAATGCTACAGATAGAATTCTTTTAATGTATTGTTTGATTTTAACGTCATTGTATCTTTTGTATTGTGCACTAATCTCTTTAGGGGTTATATTCCTTCATTTGTATATTGTAATGGATTCATTTGCATATTGGAGATCGTTTCAGTGATCCATAACAGTAACATTCAGATTGTGTAATATGCTCCCTGTACATTATAGTTGCCCTTTAATTCTTATTATCATGTTTAAAAGTATTGTTTCATGTGTATTCAATTTAATACTGTGTGGCTGTTTTTTACTTAATCCTGTTATCCAATCCATCACTATTTATTAATCTACCATGAACTCTCCCTTTGCATTTTGTGACAGGATTAAGTTACTGTTTTAGAATATATTTATGATTGTACAATCGTTTTGATTGGGTTGGGTTTGGTGTATGTTGCCCTTAGCTTTGATTTTACTATCGCATAGTTGTTGACTTTGCTTGCGAGCAATAAAGTTATTCCGTATGACACAAGTGAGCTATTCACGCATGGGTGTCAACACATGCTGTGATGGAACAGGCCGATATTTTTCCCATTCATACATGGTACTTATACCCCCATCACACATTATAGTGTTTAGGTCTTACCCTTGACAAAGGCTTACGGCCAAAACGTTGGGTGATCTTACGGGGCGTCAGCCTCTACTGTCTATAGCTGTCATTTCTTGGTATGTAATCTGTAACTCTATTATTTACTCCGTGCCACTATACATCTAGTAAATGTACACTTGCTTGTATTATTTGGTTCTTTTGTCTATTTCTTTGAGCGCTAGCCTTGCTTGATATAGTTAACTATTACAGTACTCGTGTTGTTGCTTAATGTACACTGTAAATAGTCATCAGGTTGCGGAGCTAAAGCAAGTCTGAATAAAGTTATATTATATAACAGCAAAGATTTACAGGCTCTGTGGCTCCCAACCCATGTGAAAGGTATACGGCCCTCCCACTGCTTGGGGATCTAAGTGATGGAGCAGTCTGCAGCTGCCAGACCACTAGGTGTTTTTTTACAACCAGGCTCCCAGCCACAAAGTTTAGGAAGGTCTGAGAATAAGGTCTATGACTGATCTCACCCCCACCAATATGATGTGGGAGTGCTCCGAGAAGATACAACCTCTGTGTTCTATAAGTTTATCTGACATTCCCCATCTCCATGCTCTGGATAACGTCAGATATGGAAGGGCTTGGGGATTTGAGGAGGGGTGGTCTTCTGCAACCATTTGCTTACTTGTTTACCTCTACCTCCCCCCTGCCAGCAATAAGCCATCTGTTACCTATCTGGGTGTCTTCATCCCTCTTTTCCAAAACAAGCATCACTAGCCTCCTAATGACTCCAGCTCTCTTATCTTAATAACACCTAAATGGGAACAAAACATCACTGTGTATTTGCTGATTCTCCTCACTGTAAATAAATCTGTGTCATATATATATATATACACACATATATTTATATAGATAGCCCGACAGACAGACAAACAGCCTGGAAGGTATCCATTCATAAACCAATATAGGATATCCGAACAATAAAATGTAGTCATGGCTAAGTGGCTAGATACAGAGACGTACTTGTACAAATACAAATAATGGCCATGTTTTACACTATATATATATATATATATATATATATATATATAATATAAAACTGATGAAAAGTCTTACATAAACAAGACTGAAACGTTGACTTGAAAACGAAGTTGTTTGGTGGTCTATTTGCAATATATATATATAATATATATTATACAATCCATAGATCAGCAGCACCCCTTATAATTAATGCTAATTTCCCATAATGGCATTACAATTCTGTATATAATGAACAAGGCTTAGCACGGACGTTGTTATCCTAGTATTGTTATTGAACTTTAATATAGTGCATCATGGGTTGCAAGCAATGTCACAATAGGTGCTCAGGATTCAGTGAGAAGAATGTAAAGGTGGTGTCGGATTGTGAGGTGAAGAATACATCTGCGAGCCAAATGAATTGTATAAATAGGTAGTATGAGGTGAGAGAGGGAGCATGAGATGAGAGGAAGTGACAAGTGGAAAGGGTGGGTGTAAAGAACGAAGGGGAGAGACAAATGGTCGCAAGAGATGGAAATGAAAAACATAAGAGAATGGTGGGCTATTTGGGATGGACAAAAAGGGGCAACATGCATGTGATATAGTACACAGGGAACAAAACTGAGTACACGTTTATGAGAAAAATGCAACAAAGAAGGCAGCAAATAAGGTATGGTGAAGGCAGAGCCTGATTCCTAGCTGACTGCCGGCACAACAAAAAACTTTTCTGTAAAATAATGAAAGCAATGTGTCTTGGGAATTTCAAGAAACATATGAATGCATGAAATCACGCAGTTACAGATAACATTAGTAAGGCATTTACGATTAAGTTTAGGCACTTGTCCATTCTTTGTGGCTTTTAAAGGACACTTTATCACCTTTACCCTTTTTCTTCCATTCATATTGAAGCTAAAAAGCATGGACCAGAAGCCTTCCACTGAGCCTTCTGATCTATGATTTCATACATCTTGTTATTACGTTCCACTATATCATTGTTGTTGTCATGCTCTCAAGGTTTGGTTTTGTTTTTTTGTTCAATGTCACAGTGTAAGAGTGAGGGGTCAATAACTTAAGGATTGTAAACTTTTGTGACCCAAAAGCCCCTCTTTGGAAAATCCCCACAAATCCCCACCCCCTTCTATCTCTGTCTCCATCACTCATTCAGATAAACCTCAGATGGTTGTTGTTCCCTTAAATGACAGACAGAGACAAGAAAGAAAACAAGATTGAAGGGAAAACATTTAACACCTGAAATCACAGTAATCTGGACCCTAAGCTACAGATATTAACTCTTACTGGCAGATTCAGTTTCAATTCACTTGGAGGAATTACCAACTAGAAGTAAACTATAACTAACCGCATGTGGAATTTGTAGACTAAAAGCCATCTCTTTATTCCAGATTGTATACAGGGCCCTCTTTGTGTATTGGGGGTATCTGTGTGAGAGGGTAAGCGTAGTCCATTACCTGGGCACACGTCACTATAAGTGTAACTGCACGGGTTGCAGCACAATTCTTAGTTCGAGACTGATGGTAAGTACGCCCTTGGACTCTTGCTGACTTTTCAGACGGCACCAGTCCCAGTCTTTCTAAGATTAAGAGATCTGTGCAGCTTGAAACACGTCTGGTTCCCTGCCTCTGGTATCCCCCCTGTGTTGTGGCTTCATGCAATAAATAGTCATTCTCACTCCCCCCACTGTGAGTGTTGGTGATTTTCCGGACCCTGTTGGTCTCCTGCGAAGTTGATGCCTGTTTCTTTATGGTGTTTGATGTAGAAAGTTTTTATAATGCAGTCTCAATGCTTGGGCCTTAGTGGCGCTATTTTTTCGTTTCTCTTGTTGCATATTGTTCTTGGTTTGTGAATGAATTAAGGATTTTTTTTAATTAAAAATACTTTATTCAAAATATTTTTGAATGTTTTCTAACACTATAAATGGATAGGGTAAAGCTGGATCCCCTGTGGATCCAGGTGTTTTTGTAGTGGAGATGTGGTAATTTTGCGGGGAACCCTCTTTCCCAAACGATTTCAGTGGCCCTTCCCGTTAGAGAGGGGCCCAAAAAGATCTGGCCCTCCTGCAGGTCTTCGGGCCAGGGAGAAAAGTAAGGCGTTGCATAAGACCTCAGGACTTCAGTAATGATTTAAAAAATCAGTTTGTCCTTGTAGGTCAATTCCAGTTTTCTCATACCCTTTGAATGTATTTTTCCCATAAGAGTGGAAGCTGATATAGCTGCAAAGGGGGAGCAGCTACATATTAATGTCAATGTATTAAGAATGTGATGTCATAAAAGTCCCCATGGGTGTAATGGCCAGGTGTCCATATAGTGTATTTATTTATATATACCTATATATACACATACACACATATAAGAGATAAGCAAAATAAATACAACAGTAACAGCAACAAACAGCAACTGGGGCATGAGAATTCCCGGACCACCAATATATTTCCTCTCCCCCATCAGCTATACCCTCCAACCCATTGTACCCCTCCCCCGGTTTCCCTGTTAAACCATAATCTCCCTGTAGGTCCCCTCATCGCCCCTCTGTGTCCTGTCAATCCTCTTTCTCTACTTCCTGGATCGTCCTTCCACCCTGTTTCCTTTCTCTCCCATGTCATCTTGTTCCTTACAATCTTCCTGTTACCTATGGCTCAAGGATAATCACACTAGGAACTTGTGCATCTCATGCATTATAGTAAAGAAAACAAGTCTATTTAAGAAATCTAATATTTTGTTAATGTTTAAATAAGTGCAGAATAGCTGAACATTTAGAAAAGAACAGTATACGGTGAATTTGATCCAGTTGTACTTATAACGGTGACCACTTATACATAAACATGGCAGTGTTGAGCCAGGCCATAATATCATATACGATTCATTCATCTCTTTGCTATGAATTTAGTTACATATTATATATGATGCATGTATATGTAAGAGCAACGTGAACAGTGTTAATAAATGGTGAATAATTAGGGACGTAATACATTTGTAATTAATAAATTATTATTTCATTATAGCCCGCAATGTTTCACCTACTCTGAGCCTCACTCTAAAAGATAGTGTCTTTAAGGAAGGACAATAACATGAAAAGCAAAACGTACATATATTTTTGTATTGTGGGTACTAAAAGCAAAGTTTTCCAATGCATTATTCAGTGTAACCTAAACACTGCTCAAAGGCTGATATTTGCCATTTTGCATAACAATCATAAAGAATGGAAGCATTGAGGAGTTTGGTGCCCATACCAATGTTTATAGGTTTCACGCTGGGAACGCAGATTATAAACACTAAGCAATGAATTCATGTTGGCACAAGCCCAGACACGTTTAGGCCTGCATGTACGTGACCAAGCGGTCTTACAGGGTCCTTGCGCAATAACTTGTAACTTCTGTTAGTCCCAAGTTAGCTGGTAACAATGACAGGTTAAATGAGGTGTGTGGTGTCTGTCACCCGGCCAGTGCCCTCCGGAGGAAGACGGTCCAGAGGAGAAGGGTTGGTTGGGGAGAATACTGATTTCCTTTTAACCGGACTAAAATTAAGCTCTGTTGCAACTTCTTGCGCATTGATACAGAGCGTCAGAATATGATGTCATATCACAGAACTAGAGCCGCATGTTCTGTAAGGGAGGAGTGAAACAGACCTCTCACTATTGCCACACAATCACCAGAGATTACACCAAATGGTATGTAGAAGAAAGAGACAAGACAGGAATGTGAGGGGAGAGAGACAAGACAGTAAAGAGAGAAGAGAGAGAGAGGAGAAAAAGGGAAGATAAAGTGGGTAGAGAGGGAGTGTGAGTGTGAGAAAAAAAGTAAGGTTTGAAGGAAAGTTTGTATGTAAGGGTAAGTGTGTCTGTATGGACAAGCGAGTCTCAGAGAGGGCAAGTAAGTGTGTCTGTAGGGCACATGTATAGTAAAGCCAAGCATGAATCCATGTTTGCGTATGGGCAGGCATGCGTAAGAACAAGTGTCTATGTGTATATATCTAAATATCTGGTGATTCTCCATGTTTCGCCCGGTTAAGCGGCTCCGGGTTAAGCGACACTTCTTAAGTTCTTAAGATCTCGTAAGTTCCCAGGTATGCATTGGGAAAAGCAGAAAATGAGAATGTGTATAATTGTAGACCATAGAATTAAATAACAACAAAGTGCAGCGCCAGTCAGAGGCCAGTAAGGTAAACCTTGAATATGCGGTGCAATTTGGGGCACCAGTGTGTTTTCTTGGCCTAATTATGTATGACCTATGGCCACCACAAAACCATGCCCAAAGTCGGCATACTTTCCGTACAGTTGTGCTCAAGTAGTAATAAATAGTAACATGGATGGTACATGTTTAGATTCTACAAAGCACAAACAGTACAGTTTTATAAAATAACACCTAAGACTGAATGTGACTATACATAGTAGTGAAATATATGTTTAATGAATAGGGATCCCACAAATCTCTCCCTTGATCCATTTTCCCTGTCTCAGCAGGCTGTTCTGACGGCCCTCTAGCTTCCATATCAGCAGCTTTTCAAACATTTAGTAAAGGGATCAAAATACTATAAAAGCAGCCTTAGATCCCAGGATGGGAGAGGAATTCACACCTAGGAGGGGGAAGGTTCCTGGGAGCTATTGATGTCTACTTAACAACCTGATTTAATATCATTAGCAAGAGGAGCCCATGGGAGGTAAAGTCAGATCAGGCAGCAGCTGGAGGGAAGGAGTGAAGACTTAGCATTGTCCATAAATTATGCACTAGCTTAATAGGAGTATTCATGGATCCCTGCCATGTAAACAACACCGCTAAAAACACCAGTATGGAAAGTTGTGTCAGCGCTGTTATATTGATCTTTGATATATTGATATAGAAGAATATCCTTGTGCATTTTTTTAGGTTATTCATATTTATCGCTTCCAGTTATCAGTCATATTGGCCGCAGCCTAGAGAATTAACACAGTATACTATATAAAAACCTCCATTTTCCACAATCCCTCAGTAGAGTGTCTTTGAAAGTTTGCAGCACAATTTGTAACACTGTTGTGCGCTGTTTTAGTAGGCTGCGTGTTCAAATCAGTTTACAGTCTCTATATCATCACAAGGAACACTTGTGCAATATGCTCACAACTGATGACTTGTAAAATTGTAGTTTTGTATGTGTTCCACATTTTGTTTACCTCTATTCTCACCGCCATCTTCCGCTCTATAATAATGTATTTTCATATGCTATTCAAATTCCCCAGATTCTCACATGCATCAATCTTATCTTTTGTGCAATCCTGGTATTCCTATTACTGTTGAGAAAACCCACCCATCAGACCAAGTTCACTATTGGTGTCACTTTTGACCCCCCCCCCCATCTGTCATATAGAGTCACTGACCAAATTCTGCTGTCTTCACCTAAGAAACATTTCATCCTTTTCCATCAGACAACCAAAATACTAATCCATTCCCTGGTGATATCCATTTCCTTGTGATATATTATTGCATCTCCCTCACTGTCTTTCACCACTCTAATCCATCTTGATCATCACTGCCATGTCGTTGTTCTTGTGCTGCCTTACTGTGCCAGTCCCTCCAGAGGATGTTCCCATAACATCCAGAATTAAATATAAACTCCCGACCTACAAAGCCCTTAACAACTTTGTACCCCCTATATCTCTGTTCTTATTTCCAAATGCCCTTCTAACTGTCCTCTTTGTTCTTCTCATGACTTGTGTGTCTCTCTTTTATTGTTGCATTTCTAGGATTTCATCTCTGCTGTACCTATTCTGTGAATTCCCTACCCGGTTCTGTCATACTGACTCTAACTTTAACGACTAACCTATTTTGAGAATCATGTCACTTAGGCCCCTTGTACTCCCAAATTGCATCCTAAAGATGCCACTCATTCCCCTATCTGCAAGATCTCAGCATCTAAGATCTCCATAGTGCCCTTACCACATTCAAGCTCTTATGTACCTCATCTCATTATGTGCCATTATGTCTTGGTTTTTGTCTGTTAAATATTTTTACTGCCCCTATTGCAACAGCACTACAGAATCTACTGGCACTACACAAATGCATTCCCTATAGTTTCCCTTATCTTTTGTTCTGTGCAATGGGTTTTTTGGGATGTCCTCAGTCCAAGGCAAAAGGACCCCGGATTACATTAGGGGTCTCTAGCAGCTGTCCAGTAGGCCTCTATAACAGCCACCAAGTTCTAGAGGTGGAGGCCTGCTTGGCTCAATAAAGGTCTCTGCAGCTGCTAGTACAGACCTCTCCGTTAACAATTCCTCCTTCGTGGCATGCTCAAAACTTTTTGTTGTCACCTCTATCACAGGGGGCAAATGTGACTCTGGGGAAGAAATTATTGGACAGGGGAGCCTTTCCCCATGTCCAGCTATGACTAGATAATCTTAATTAAAATCCCCGTCCCCTAAAACGTGTTCCACCCACAGCCCCACATAATTTATGATAGTTCCATTTACTATTTCACAAAAATCTCTCCCTATAACTCCTACTCGTGCAAGGCCTGTACATCATGGATAATAACACTTCCTATTTCTTAATACAACCTCTAATCAGAACTCCACCTATTAATAAAGACTATCACACAAATACAGCGATGGCCTGGATGAAGCAATGAGTATAAATGCCTTAAATGTTCATGTGTTTTCTTTTTAAATTGTTATTAAATATTTGAATTTGACTGCACTGAGTTTACATATACCCTGGACAGCCTACTACACTTAATCATTTTGCCAGTTATAAGGCTGCAGTTAGGTACGATATTTCCTAATACCATATCAACTGTGCATTTTGTACAGATAACTAGCCTCACAAACCATGGTTTAGAGAATAACCCCATAAACTCATCTGCTGCTCCTATATAATAGTTTCATAGGATAGTTTCCACTTCTTAGACTTTTTTTGGCATGGCAAGTTTCTTCATCTTCACAACAAAGAAAAAACTTTTGCATCAGTAATTGAATAGCAGCAGGGTCCCTGAAACTTATGGCATGTATAGTAAATATTTGTTTTCACACTTCTGTCCTGATCCTCTTGTGATTTTCAGATTCAATAAAGAAGCCAGTGAATTTTTTTTAACCCTCATTGGTTTGCTGATCCCAATTAGGAAATTAATTCCCCTCTCTCAACTTAAGATCAGTTAAACAAACTTCAGCCAATTACTGCAATTTCAAAGCAGCGACAAATCCCCTAACGTTGCATGTGACACACATGCTGGACTTTCACACCCCTCTTTCCTGGTGTGTTTTTTTGCAAATAAGTTGCTTCCACTTGTAATGTGAAGCTTTTTATAGTCTATTATGTTTCCTGTCCCAAACACATTGTCTAGCTTGAAAACAAATGAGGTAATTATCTTTAGTCGCTGAATATTACCTAAATATGGAAATTGCCATTAATAATTGTGTTTAAGGTTTGCCATAGCAATAGGTTACCGTAAACATAATATCAGTAAAGTTATACAGTTACCTGTGTACAGTATGTGCGTGTGTATGTATGTATGTATGTATATATATATATATATATGTCAACATCATATATTGCTGGACGGTAAAAGTGGCAAGGTTAACTGGCTCCTGGTATTCTTCCGGATTGTATGTAAGAAGCATGACATGATGATGAGAATATGTTCCTTGTACTGAAGGGTATTTATGCACCATGGTACTTTAACCAGCAAAACAAGCATAATTAACAATATTTAAACATATATTTAAATATTTTTCAGTAAAACCAGCAAGCACCTAATCTGTTGTAGCCTTAGGAAATTACATATGTCCTATCATGTCCTATCAATATCATCAACCATGGCTGTGGAGAAGAAAATAAATAAAACCATAAATACATGTCTTCTTTATTGTTGTGACAATTATTTGTAATGTCTAGACATTCTTACAAAAATAATTTTTACTGCTCACAGTCCCAATCACACTGCCCCAGTAGTAAAAAGCTCCAAACAAAAATACACAATAATACATCCCTAAACCCATCAACCACCCTATAAGAAGCTCAGAAAAGGTTAGGTAGTAAAAGAGAAATCATATATCTTTAAGTATTTAACATAAGCTTTCAAAGGTTTTAAAGGTATTGTTTCACTCGACTTGTGACTTCTTACAAAAAGTATCTTGACTGTCTATTCTACTGACTGAAATGGCACCACACCTTCTCTTAGAAAGGTTGCATTCATTAGCCAAGACTCAGTTTAGAGCAAGCTTGTCTCTATCAAACATGGGTGAATAGGATGATCTTGAGTTGTGAGACTGTATTTCAGTGTCATAAACTTGTCTCTTTGTGTTGTTGGTAAGGCACAGCTTTTACTGCATAATCTCTTGGGACTGACTAGTCTATAACTGCACACACAACACCATCCACATAAACCCCCAAGTTACACAGTACACAGCATTTTATATACTCCCTCTAGCATTGTAAGGAGTATTGTTATTCACTCCAACTATATTGCGGATATTGCCTCTTTTGAGGACCACGACCTTGGTCTGACTAGGGTTTTCCTCTTTGTACCTGAAAGGCATTTGGGGTTTATACATTAAAAATGTTCTTGACAGTTTTCTGTTCTTGACAGCGCTTCTAAAGAAGCTTTTATTCAGGAAAGTAAACTTGTTTTTTCCATGATTGGCTGCTTGAAGCAGCCAGCCAGCGGCAGGGAAGCACCCCAAGAAAAATCATTCATCTCACAAGCTTCACAATGCATTTTAAGGGGTCATCCCCAGTGATGGTCTCTTTCAAGATGAGCTGAACTAGTCCAGTATAATGTGTAGTTAAATGTTGAAACTCTCCTCACTAAGCAGGGCATGCCCCCCCCTAACTTCAGGAGAAAAATACCAGGATGGCCCTTCATAATTAATTTGGTGATCTGACATTTCTCTATAATAATGACCTACATTGTTTTAAGTAAGGTACACCCTATGAAGAGGATAATGTTAATGGGAACAGTCACTGACCATTGTAAGATGGATAGCCTAAGGCCCCATACAGCCCCAGCTGCCAGGAATGCAAACTAAAGTACTTTAATATATATTTTTTTTATAATAAAGAAAGACTTACCTGGGGAAAGACCTGCAACTCCTGGTCAGCGTTGACCACACACAGAAATATTCAGCGAGCATTCTGATAAAATCCATCTACGCACTTACATGGAAAAAACAAACATTATTTTAAAGGTGACACACAGGTACCATGTATAAAATACTATATTAAAGATCTTGAACTGAACTGAGAATCCCTATGATGTTTCTGCCTCTTGGACCAGAGTTTGTCTGAAGAACCATTTGTCTCATGTAATAACAAAGCAATATTTTCCTAGATAATTACTTATTTGATATAGGTATAGGAAACCAGCTAAAGTAGTTACTTACATTGAAGTAACTACCGTGGCTAGTTTCCCATATCTATATGGACATTTTGATCTATACATTGATGAATAAACTGGCTGGACACAACATAAAGATGAAATTTTACTATTTTACACCGCAATATATTTTTTAAATGACAGGTGTCTTCACAGGGTTGTGCTGCTTTTTTATTGGATCAACATATTCACAGGCACTAAACAGCTATTTTACAATATATAAAAGGCCAAGATGTATTTGAAACTCCATCTTTATCTATGACTCCATTAAATGCCAATAAATACAGAAATACACGGTAAGGTCTATTTCCACAGAATTGTGCTGGAGCGCCGCCTGCTGGATAGAAATCTCCCACGATATTACCGTAATGGTGTTGAAAGTTGTCAGTAATAAGCATGTGAACGTGCAGGTCACTCCAGAGTTGTAGACTAGAAGCATCTGTCTGCCCTGTTATTCTGGAGAGATAGGATTTTAATCTACTGCCAGGTAACCATATTTGTAGTTTTTATCTATATGTCGCCTGTCTGTGCCAGCGCACAAATTATTAGGTAAGTAGACATGTTACCTAAACATTTCACAGCAAAGCAGAAGTTACCCCTGTTTATGCCACCCATCATCTATAGGGTGACAGGTGCAATTTAAATCGTAGAACTATCTAGATTGTTGTTTTGGAGGGCGTCATTAAAGTGCCACTAAACCTTTAAATCAATTTTGGCCTTCATTTCTTTTCTCCAGAGAATATTTTTCCAGAAATGTTTTTTGGAGTAGTCATTGTCAAGAACTCTGGAGAAATTACACTAGCCTAGTATGGTTGTTAATGTGTAAAGTGTATTAATAATTGTATCTGCATGTGCTTATGGCTAAGGGGATAGACCTGGAGGACAAAACATAACCATTCCACCATGCTGATCGAGTAGCTCCCAACTTTTCTAAGTGACAACACTTGGTGTGGATACAGGTACAGTGTAAAAGTGTATATTTATATCACATTTAAATTTAAACACACATTCCTGTTGTCATTTAACTTTTAGGGTTATACATCACTTATATACACACATACGGTATATAGCAGACAGTCTGAGCCTTTAGATAATAGTGACATGGGGAGGAAAGAGATGACAGAAAGATCATGGTCCCAAGAGAGACTGTATCCTGAAAAAGGGCACAGTTGTCAGCTATATGAGGATTTGGCCATAATGTGAGGAAATGCAGTTATGGCGACGTTCGTTTTCAGTGTATTTGGGAGATGGGAGTGAAAGTACAAAAGTGAAATAGCAACCTAGAAATGGAGCGGGAATGGTTTGATAACATCAGATTGTATAGTGGCACTGTCAAAAATGGCAATAGGGAGCGCATCATCCTTGGTTAATCTTACTGAGATAATAAGGAGAACTTCAGTCCATATGGGAGGGAACAGGAGAAATACCACTAAAGCACTAGCGTTCTGTCACATTGCAACACATTCCACCATATTAATGAATATGTAAAACTCAAGCAGATTAAACAATGAGGAATACGAACAAAATAGCTATTACTTACAGCATCTAAAGACAATATAATTACTGCAAACTGAGGTTTAGATAGAAGATGTGGCAGCTCCTACACATTATCTGGAACATTCTGCCCATGCAGAGCTTCTGAATGACTTAAAAGACCAATCAGAATCAAAGACAAACAGAAGCGATCCAATACACAATCCAGTTATTGGTGAGTTATAATTTTTCTTCCGTTGACCAGTTCACCAATCAGATCACTGGAAGGATTACACCTGTTTAAAATTATGCAGATTAATAGACAGCGTTTAATACCATCTGGATCAGTTACTGTGTGTATGAAAAGCGCGGGACTTTTGCAGTTTCGTTTTATTATTAATGATTATTATTATTTATTATTATTGTAAGACAGCTTTAACCATAAGTGAATTTTGTAATCGATTTAGGATATATGGGAATAATGGGAAACTATAGCTTTAAAAGCAAACAAGCCCAGCCTTGGGGCACCCCAATAATATTACTTCATATTTTTTGTTCCAGAAAAGGTTGCAGCTGTGGGTTTTAAGTTTCGACTACCATACAAAGAACATCAAAGTCCAAACAATTGGCTTGTTAAATTGAAGGATTTAAAAAAAAACACTTGATATTTAGTCGCTCCTACAAAATATTTTTAATTGGGATGTGATGTTTGCATTGCCAGTGACACAATATGTTTGCTTGTGACATGCTATGACAGAGTTCTCTGTCATCATTGTCAAGGTCAGGGCCAATATTTGAAGCCATAGAGGGGTGGGAATGTCTCCCTGTAATATTAGTAGCAATGACTACACAGTTCAAATAAATATCATATAGCAAGCAGTCTTGCAAAAAAATATTTATATATTTATTCACATTACTGGCATCGACACTATGGTCAGCACATTATTTTCTACACATTTTTTCATCAGTGAATAGACAACAAAACGAACACTTCTTGGATCGGTATCTTGTCCACCTTCTGTCCTACAGTTTGTTTTAGTGCTAATTATTCATGTGCAGAATCTGTTATGGTCTGTAAAGTAAAACCTTTGTAGCCATAAACACAGTTAAAGCTTACATCATGTCTGTAGGCTGCAAGATACGATACAAACACCACCCAAAAAATACATTTCACAGATAATAGCCAATTACCGCTGAACACATTTATTGGCAATCAACATTTAATGCTCTGGAAAATGTGGTTGTTTATAACATTCAATAGAAAAACACTATTAGTGGTAAAATAAAAAAAAAAAAACATTTTGAGGCAAATGCCAATACTCATTGGAGTTGTTTTAACCTGTGTCCAGAGGACGCCGCTTTTTTCGTCTACTGTTACTGCATCACACTCCTCTCTTCTTGATTTTACTTACGCCTCTCCATCGTTATTTTGTAAGTCAGCTAGAGAAATTTCATGTGGTTAGAACTATTAAGGACTGTTCAGATATAACACAACGCATCTTAGGAATTCAAAATATTTTTTTCTCTTTACCATTTTTTTTATTAAAGATGGAATATTTATTTTCTCTACCACCATATGTATTCTTATTTATGTTGGAACAATGTGTGGAACATTGTGTTAGTTGAAAACAAACAGGCATTGGGCATGCCATCCCAGGTTCAAAGTCCTAGGCTTGTCTGGGATCTCACTTGGTTGAACTGCCAAAATCTCCACTTAAATTTCAGTGGATAGGCTCGATTATCGTTTAGTTGTTGGATGGTAATTTTCACAATAGGGTTTATGCCCAACGTTATTACACTACACTGTGATAAAGAAACTACTTCAGAGAGCATTACAAATCCGTTAAGGGATGGTATTTCTTTACACTGAGCCCATATTGACCCAGTAGTTGTTTGCAGCTGTAGATCATCGAAACCTAGAAAGCATTTTGACAGGAAGATACTTTCTCTGATCTGGTATCTCTGTCACCAGATTTTCTATGCTTTTCCAGCTTTTCCTGGTCTCTGGCTTCCTTTGCTTTGTGTTTAGCTTCCTCCTACTGGAGTAATATGTCCCCTTCTTTGAAACCGGTGTTTTTTATTCTTTAATCTGATTGGAACTCATCGCATAGTCACAAAAATGTAAGCGCATCGTATCAGAATATGATGTTAATTTATATGTTTTCTACTATCCCAATCTATTCCTAGAACAAAATAATACATAGTGTTTCATTACATTTAATTAGTGCTCTTGGTTTCTGAAAACAATTCAGAACACAAACCCTAAATGTAACCTTTTCCAGGTATACTTGCTAAACTACAAGAAAGAAAGCAGAATACAGGTGATATTGGGGAACTAGGCCTTGATATTTACAAAATGTGCGGAGGAAGGAAGGCTGACCATATCTTTATACTGAAGTGTACAAAAATGTGTTTGTCTTGTACAGATGCTGGACGGCAACAGATATTTAATTTCTTCTCTCTCCAAGGTTCCCTTGACTAGGCTTAAGAAATGATCCATTGTATTGAGAGGGAACTGCTATTTTACAGATTATCCCCAATCGTAATTCCTTTACCTTCATACAACATATTAATTTTGTTATTTTCACATAAATAGTATATTTAAAATTACCTCTGTTATTTAGTAATGTGCTATATTGTGTTTAAATTGTGCTAAATTGCTGCCTTGCTGTAGAACATTAAAATAAATAAATACTTTTGTAAATATTTGTGAAGAATCTCTTGCAAACCTCTTGCCCAGGAGACGCGTTGCTACTTCCAGTTTTATACCTCTCAACAGTCCTGGTTTTCACATAATATAACAATACTACAGTAAATGTGATTCTACATTAATGAACAATAAATTAGAAAAGGAGGTTTTCTTGCTGCCATAGAAATTAGTTTCCCAAAAGGGTAAGATAGCTATTAAAAAGGCCTGTGCAAGGTTATGGCAATTAATTTTAACTCAGATCGCATGTTGATCTAGATAAAAATCTGATTACCTTTTGGAGACAGGAAGTAATTAATTTCCCACTAGAGTTGTTTGAAATTAATTTTGTAATGTTTTTGGTCTTCCTGCGGATAAACAGAAAGGAAATGTAACAGTTGTTGAGTATACCTTATTTTTCAAATATTGGCAGCCAAAATAAATGGTGCTACAAATGGGAATTATGACTTTATAGGAAACTGGAATATAATACAAAAGCTGGTTTAAAATGTATAGGGTGTAGTTTATTTAAGTTATGGAATTGTTTATTGATTGATCCCCCCCAACTGACCATTAACACTATAAAAGGACTGTGCTACTGTCTGTGTGTACAGACAGTAGCACAGTCCTGTGTGTACTTAAATAGCAGAGTCCCGGAACATGATGTCATATGCAGGCGCTCAGCGGAAAGAACGGTGGTGTGTGGGGGGGGTGTTGATGGAGCTGTTAAAGATTAGGTCAACGGCAGTGCCAAATGTACAGTGTTCTTCAATGTCCAAGCTCATCTGTGCCACAGTCTTATCCACTGAAGTTCAAGTGCTTGTGAGTTAGCAAAAATGCAAGTTTGACAAAGGCCCAATTCACACGTTCTCTATTTTAGCACTCACAACCACAGAGGGCTGCAAAGAGACTTGCGAGTCCCTTTCGGTACATGAAAGAACTAGAAATGAAAAATAAACACTAAAAAAATGGGAGTTCCTGGGATCAATCAAGGTTTTGGGAACAATGCTTTCCCTCTGCACTTCCTGTCCATTGGAGTGAGGTGGGGTTTAAAAAAGGTAGAAAATGCCTGTTTGGAGTGGGGGGTGGAGGTGTTACGTTAAATAAAAGATATATAGTACATTGCAAAGGGTGCCATCTGTAAAGAAAAAAAAAAGGATGACTTACTTTTTTTTAAGGGCCCATCCAGCAATGATTCACAAAGAACATATCTCTTCTGGATAATTTATACATTCCAGCTGTCCCAGAGACCTTAGTTTGGCTCAGCACTCCGACTCTTTAGGTCAGCCATCCACTGCAGCCAAGACACTTGCAGACCACATGCCCTGGTCTTAGTCTGTTGTGATCATGTTTCAGGGTTTTTTTTTTTTTTTAATTGTGCTCATAATAAGGGCCAAACTGGGTACCCAGTGGCGCAGCCCATGTACCTTTTTTCACTGTTTTTGTGTCAGATCCCATCATTTAGCATGCTCCCACTGGCTACAAACGTGCAGCCACAGTGCAAAAAAATCAGCGTGGTGTGTGGCTGCATGCACCAAGCTGGTGGTCACACATATGTGATTTTATGAGCCACTGGCCTTTAAGTTCAAGGGCCAATTTGAATCCCCAGTCTGGTCATGCTCATAACTGTTCAACATATACAGCATACCTGACTCTATTTTCCATATGGCCTACCATGCTAGAAATTCTCAAACTTTCATCTACTAATTACCATTAGCCCTGGGACAAAAAGTTCATTTGCATTACATCCACCCAGATAATCCAGATAAACTCTGCCCCCAGATATGCCTTATACCCCCTGTGAGCTGGGATCATGTAACCACACAGTCTTAAGGTTTTAAAATACCACACAAGGTTGAATTTTAGAAATTGTAGTCCTTTTATTAAAAGTCTGTAAAGAAACAAATATCAAACAAACAAAAAGAAAAGCCTTGCTCTCTGAACACTTACTGCACATCACTTACTATCGTTTGACAGCTTACCCGCTACCAACAAAACATTTAGCACAGACCTTTTTGCTTTAGGAAGCATTCAGTAGATTATTTTTGTGCGCAATGCAGTCTCACTCACTGCTTGTGTCTTTCTCTCCTGAATAACTCACAGGGCTCCTTTTTGTAGCAGCCCCCTGCTGCACATTGGTAACAGGTGAGTAATTATCTGGGATAACCAGAACTCCTGGACTGGCTTCATCACCTGCTGCAAGTAAGCTGTGGAGTGGAGCACTGGCCCTCCCTTCTCTCCAAATGCTCCACCCCAGGGACCCAAACGTAACTACAACATTACCATTATTTTGTTGGTAACAAAACATTCTCCCTTGGGTTATCAAATACATTGCACTGCAGTATTTTGTGAGAAATATATATGTTATCCACCACCATGCCCTGTTCCCTGTCACACTCATTATATGCCACTCTGCCAACAGGACCTCTATTTGAGGTCTGATTTTAACACAACCTCAAATATAAGATGTGGGGTGTCTTATAATTGAGCAAATACGGTATTTGAAAACAAAAAGAGATACCGTATTTATCGGCGTATAACACGCACTTTTTTAACTAAAATATGAAGTGGAAACCCTACCTGCATGTTATACGCCGATAAATCCTAGAGCTGTACAATCTTCCCATGCACAGCTCTCTCTTGCGCCCTCTCTGATGCCGGGAGCCAGATGATGACGTCACTCCGGCCCCGGCATCAGCACAAAAAGTAAAACGCACAAAAGTAAAACACTGGAAGATAAAATGGACCCATACCAGATCTCCCAAAAGGTAGGGAGTCTGGATGGGCCTCTCAAATATTGGCAATATCTAAAATTAATGTGTGTGTGTCACCTGATTACTCTCTGCCTGTTGCCGAACCTTGCTTGCTACCTGACTACGCTCAACCTGATACCTGTTGCTGGACCTTGCTTGTTACCTGACTACTCTCAGCCTGATACCTGTTGCCAAACCTTGCTTGCTACCCTACTACTCTCATCCTGATACCTGTTGTTGGACTTTGCCTACATTAGGCTATACTCCTCGCTCCTATCCCTGCGTACTGGTTTCCTCACCTGACCCCATCATAATAGTGTGTGTGTGTGTGTCTGAGTGTGTGTCTGTCAGTGTGTGTGTAAGTGTGTTTGTCAGTATTTGTGTGTCACTGAGTGTGTGTCTATCAGCTTTGCTTTTGCTGCCTTTTTGCATCACTGAGAACCTGCCACCCGGCCACCTGAATCTTAAATTTCTCAAACTGTACTTTAGTATTTGCCTCAATGACCTCTATTAAATGTATTTCCCAAGCATCTGCCACCATTACTGGGGGAAACAATTGTTATTTTACTAGTATTTACCTTAACTTGTTGGTCCTGAGCTTTAATAAGCCCATTTATTTATTTGACATTGTCTGTCACATAATCCGTATGTCATCTCCCCTTCAAGATATACATATTTCAGACTATCCAGGTATGTTTTAACTTGTATGGTTGGAAGGGCCGGGACCTTTATAATCTCACTTTAATATGACTTTTCCTCGAGGCATGTTTACTTGACTTAAAGACAGTTTTGCTTGATCCTCCATTTAACTGACCTAAAGGGTAATTTACTTTATGATGGATGCATGTCCAATATTAGTCTTTGAAGATAATTCACAGTATTATTAAAAGGTTTGGTCAAGGCATCGTGATGGCTAGATCAGACACAGATTTTACCTTTAGCTTACACCTTAGGACAGACATTGCATTAAAATATATATTAATCAAAGTAAATGCTATGTACAGCTTAGTAGCTTAGTAAATGTCAAAACTTTCCAGCTAGAAGGGAAGATGGACACTAGTACATAACCTGCAAAATGCTATCAGACAAACCATGATGGTGCTCACATATATATTTCATTGCCTAGCTACCAGGAAAGTATAAAGTCCATTGGTTTATGGAGTATATTGAAGTCTAATGTGCCTTTACCATGCATAATATCCATTTAGCCCAAAGACTGAAAACTAGCATCTTATGCAATAGATAGAATTGAAAGCATTGACTGTCTACAATCTCCAGTAAACTGTAAGCCCCAAATGAATCATATAGAATAAACAGTAGTATAAAAGAAAGTATGCAGGGAAGCTTCTGATAAGGTGGAAAATAAGTAGGACACGTAGTCAGCAAAGCTCAGTTAGCTATCCAAGACATTCTGGTTTTTAATACATCCAGAATTAAAAACTAGATGTAGGAGTCCACAATAATGAGGAAGATGATTTGGGATTTAATCACAGAATCACAGAAATAATTAAGAGATATCAACTAATTACAGTCTCCAAGGCATAACAAAGGGGGCTTCTCAGAACCTTAAGGCGAAAAACTATTCTGGAGTCTCCCTTTTGATACATTTTAATAAAAAGTGCAAGGGATAAATCACAAAGTTTGCTACAACGACAATCTACACTTTAAATGGTGTTATTATAAAACTCTGTTTTATAATAATTTTAACAGGAACCAGGTGACCCGATAAGCCCCTGGCCATGGTTGCCGGGTTTCCCTCTCGGTTAGCTGGCTACAAGTGGGTAGCCATGTTGGTCCAAATCAGCAATCCTGCAGAGAATGGGAGTCAAAGTTAAATGATATAGGTGGTCCATTCACATAGGGCCGTCTTACTGAATGTTTGTCAGTAGTGACCAATCAGAAAGGTGTCAGTTCAGAGCAACCATCTTCAAAATGAGAATGGGGAATCTCTGACTGCTGTGGCTAGAAGCTTTATTGTGGCTGAGCAGCAAGGGGGGACTTGCTGGGTGGACAGGGAAGAATGGAGGGCACAAAGTTAACATTTGATCGATAACAATGAGCTGTGCCCTATACCAGCATACAGTTCTATAATTGAACCAGAGTGTTTGTTTCCATAATATTTAACAACCCCAACAGTGCTCAACAATACGATATAAGCTGAGGGAAAGAGAAAAACCCTCTCTCTATTTGGCAAACTACTCTTTAGTACCTTTTATAGCAGGGCATTGGGCAACAATACCATGCAATTGCCAAACCATAAATGTATTGCTGTGGAAGCATGATGTTTCCTAATTCTCAGTCATCTTTTTTCTTTTAAAGTTGGTATTTTAATTGGTCTATTTAAAATGTTCTAAGCCATATTCTTAAGGTTCTTTTGTTTTAGGCATATTTGGTAACTCCCTTGTTGGACATTGAGTAAATAAATTATTCCAGCATGTTGAAACATCTTCCTGGTTACTCTGTTGTACTTATACACATAAATACACATTAACCACTTCATGTTCTTCCTCCAACATGATGCTTAGATTGCAAGGTCTTTGGCACAGAAATGTATTTTTCATCCCAATAACGAAGTGTGGCTCATGTTACTACTCTTCAATCTTCCTGATTGTAATGTTCCTGATTGTAAAATTCGAGATTTTGATAATTCTGATCAAATGTTTGATAATTCTGATAATGACTTGCGCAGTAAAGATGACAAATTCTCAGTTTTAATATATCAAATATTTGAAATAGAATATTGATTGTTTTATGTTGCCCAGTAAAAAAAAGATTCTGGCTGTAGTAAAAAATAAAGTATGCTATGTGCCACCACTTGGTTTGCCTATCCTATGTACTCTATATGTGTCATATCCTCTTTGAATAAAAAAGTGTTTAAAAAAAAATAAAGTATGCATTCTGTATAAATCATGGTTTGACAAACCAGGGAGCCACACATCCTCAAAAATGTCACTCTTGGTGCTTAATCATTAAAAAATGTGTAACTGTTACAATATGTCAATGCACAATTAATGTTTAAACACCAATGCGAAACAAAATGGAACATCTGGACACTTTACAGATAAGGTCTCATAGCTGAGGCAATGCTAGGTAGATTTCAGACGCCTTAGGGTCTTAACCCATTAATGACAAAGCCTGTGCATGTAATTAAGAATTTGCATATACAGCTGACTTTGTCACAGACAATGTGTTGAGGTATACTGTCATGAGACAAATGTGTTCACATATACATACAAAGAGTGCATTTATATTGCCTTTGTTCTTGAAAGTGGAAACACTTTAGGTGTTTTTATGACTTAGGTACCAAACTCATGTACAGTGCATGAATTATCAGTCTGACACTGAGTAATTTAGTACCAAATGTGTCATTGTCAAACGTACTTATTTTTTGACTTGGTCACTAAAATAATAGGCCGAGAAGAAGCAGTAGTTATATATAGAATTTGGTAAGGTATTAAGCACTGTCCCTAATAGGAGACTCAGGGATCAGTATGGGGAACCATACTTTTTAATATTTTTAGAAATCATATTACAAATGGTCTCAAAGGTAAAGAATGTCTTTTTGAAAACTGTAAAAAATGTCTGCCACAGGGCAGACGCTCTTGGTAGAATAAGTCAAATGGCACTTTTATGTTGGAAAATGTAAAATAATGAGAGGGTTTTCCCCAGCAGCTAAGACAAGGTTGTGGGAAAATAACAACTTTGGGTCATAAGGACCTACTTGCTGAACTTGCTTACTAACAAAAAAGAGGTGTGTATGTTAACAATACATGATGAGAGTGTAGGTGTGAAAGGAACATCTAAAAAAAAATTTAAAACCTCTGCATGGTGCAAAACAACAGGCAAATGGGGAGTGCACTTAGGTTGCCAATGCCTTAATGCATACCTTGTCCACAACAAAACTAATACCTGGTACGAAAAGGTAGCCATTTACCTTGTTCAAATGACAAGTTAAAATTCCTATGTTTTGTGCAAAAAAGCCAGCATAGGGAAGAAATATACCTTCCTAGAGTTCCCAATGCAAATAATTGCTAAAATTTGTTTGCAGGAGCCTGAAAATCTTACTCGGGAAAGCTTACGCTCTGAAAATGTTCTGACTCCCTGTAAAAAGTCTCTGCAGAAATGCAGCGGAGTCTGTGTTAGAAAAGATTTAAGCTACCACTGCCCATCTTGCGCTGCCAGACCTTTGCATAAACCGCTTCAGTGACCACCACACTCTGATAAAGTATTGGTAAAGAACATTGCTGTGTGCCGCAAACTTCTCTGGTTGTTTACTAATTGTGTCAGTTATCAGTTCTAAAAAGTTTTTAAAACGTTTTCCGTGTAGTTTGTTAGCTTTTCAAAAATATACACCGATCAGCCTTTTGCAGCCAAAGCAGCCCTGACCTGTCGAGGCATGGACTCCAGCGTTAAGCCTTGGCCTCCCATGACCCTGTCACTGTCACACAAACTATTTTTATTTATTTGATCTTCCCATTGTTCATGTACTCATGTGCTCTGTCACATGTACTCTTATGCTCATGCCTAGACACATACTTTTCACAGAAGCAGATTTATGCTAGGTTGACTTGGCTTTTCTTAAAAGCAGGTGTTATGTTAGGATAAAACAATGAAATGCCTAAATATTCCTTTTCCAGATGCCATCTTATGTTAGAAGACATTGTGTTACGGCTAAATATAGGGAATTTCTGCCCCATAAAAAACAGGGATGGAAAAAAATCTAAAAAATGGGTCCCTTGTATAACACAGTTAATATTCCAACACATTAATGTATATTTGCATTCTGAACTCTCTGGACATGTCTCCTTATTGGTCACTTACCTGATTGGCAGAACTGTCTCATACAGAACTCTTTGGTCTTTTTGTTTGAACGCACACATGGAAGTCTCATGTTTCCAACAACAAATTCTGGGTTTAGTGAACAAATCCTTACATATATAAATACATAAAATGTAATACAAACCACCTGTTAAACCAGGGTTAAAATATTGGCTTTACCCTACCTATGTATCTTTTTAAGCACGTTTTCTTAACAAGGTTTTGTAATTAACCTTTAAATATATTATAAATAGCAATGGGCTGAAATTCTAAAACTGTAGCTTCCTCTCTTTGTTTATTTGAAATTGTTCCAAGGCATTCAAGCTCATTGCATAGTTATTGGACAAAATGAACTATCAGGTCTGATTTGACCTGGTTGCAAGGTTTATGTATAGGTTTTATCATGGGCAAATTTGTGATATAGCCAACAAACAGAATGCTGGGCCACCCCCTTACAGGCCACTTCTATGAATGTACTTGTGTACTGGCTTTGGCCGCTACCCGCTTCATGAAATTGTTGCATACAACAATAGCCAGTTTTGCACATAAATAAGCCAGTGATATCAAACACATTGTGTGTGTCTGGGCTGGAACCTATGTTTTTCCTACAAAAACAATTATAGTTCCAAGGTGAAATCATTCCTGCCATATCCTGCCTTATTTAGGTTATTAAAATGCACATGGGACTTAGTCATACAATGACCTGTCTAAACTTTAATTAGAGCTAATGGTTGTGAAAATTCATAGTTTGCGATTTAAAACTCTAAGCCTAAAATAGTGATTGTAGATTATAGACTCTGCTAAGAAATAGAATATAATAAGCCAACGAAATAATTAGGGGTGTGCAGACTATTAGTATCACTTTAATGTATTTTCAAACTGTAAACAAACAGTATTTAGTTTAGGAGAATTGTCTATTTCTGGCGCCATCTAGTGACAATCAATATGAACTGCAAAATGTTTTGAAAAACAGATTTACGGACTTCTTGATAAATCAGGTTGGGAAACATTAGGCTTAATCTATTTGCAAAGAATTTTGCATAAAGTTTGGTATCAGAGCTTAATAGGAGAAAAAACTGTTTTGGCATATTAACCCTTGGGAAATTGGAGTTGATTTGAATCAGTTATTTGATATTGATCATTTTTATTGGGCCAACATAGAAAAATATGTAAAGCTGCATAGGCTTTGAGGACCTCAGAGGTCTCTTTTTTAGTATAAAAAATATAAAATTCTAAGTATAAAAATTTGCAAAACAACCCAATCCCATGGATCTATGAGGTTCAATGTTCCCCTAGCTGAATCTGTTGAGAATTCTGAGACTAGCCAGATAGAATCTAAAAATATATTGATAGCTCCCAAAAGCAGCAGATGATTATGAGGTCAATATATTAAAATTAAATAGACTTGGGCGCCAGCCAACTTTTAATGTTCGTCTTTGTGGCGAAAAAATCTTTTTATTCCACAAATATTCACCTGTTACTGTGTTTGGTTTGGGCGAATATGCGTGTACATTCTTCGTAGTACGCACTACGCAGCAGCTTTGGCACCAGGTCCGTAAGAGCAACTCAATCGGTCTCTGGCAGGGGCCTCCTCTGCCATTAACCAATGAAATGCACCTGCCCCAATAGAGTCGCTTGCATCGCCCTTGAACTGCTGACAGCGAACCTACAGATTAGTAAGCGAAGACGAAGATGAACGTGAAGATTCTTTGTGTTGTGTGTCTTTGTCTCCGTACACGTTTTGCCGCCACCATGTTCGTTTCTTTGGTATTCGGGTTGAACACCGAAAACGCACCCTTCTAGTCTAGTATTCACAATTTCTTTTGGTTCATTAGTGTTGATTTAATAGTCCCCCCTTACCTTATCTGCTAACATGGTATAGGCTCTTCAAATTTTTGGAAGAAAATATGTAAATGTACAAATGTGTCGGAAATCATAGAGGGGCACATCCTAAGCTACATTTCAAACTTGGAAGATGCTTCATGGTAATTTCAGGAAATAAATATATATGACAGACAACTGATAATCCAGTGAGTGTACAGCTTGCTCTAATTAACTGTATGCACTAGTCTTTTCTATGTTTGGTCAAACCAAAATCATTTCTAGGAAGGAAATGAATTTTATTTTCAGACAGCTGCAAAGATTATCTGTCAGGAAAAGGAAAAGATCAGCTGGGGGAATAGCGACTTCTTATCAGAGATAGAGCAGAGGGAAAGCAGCAGACACACAAGGATGCTCACTGCTTTGTACTTAATTTTACATAAGACTCTCTGTTTGCACAGTGGTGCCTCCTAAACAATGGGGAGCTCAAAACACCAAAACAATCCTTAATATGTAACATATGTATGTGTAATATCAGTATGCAATTTAAATGTTGTGTCACAGAACTAAACTACATACAGGGTTGTCCCGAGACATTCTGCTGCCTGGGTCCAAGGATGAAATGTTGCCCCCTGTCACGGCTAGCTATCAGATAACCGGACACATAGGGTGTGGGTGTGCAAGGGTTAACGATTCCAGCCCTTTGGTGACACACTTAACCCGTAAACACACCACAAAAACCCACGCCTGACTGGTAATACGCTGCCACCACCAAGTTATATTTTAAGCTGACTACAGTTTATGGACAATTCGGTACCACACTGAACCAGTCAAAAATGTAAAAAACACAATTTAAGTAAAACTATTAAGTAACATGGTATATTCCGGCATTCTCGGAAGGTAGCGTTCGGTTAGAGCACAGAGACGGAAGCTGGATTAATATGCAGTTTAATCTGACGAATATCACGGTGCTTATGTACAAAAGTAATATGAACAAAGGTGATAATTTAGACACAGAGTATACGATACAGTTTGAAAAAATAAACAAGGAGAAACTAATTATACAAAACCCATTTAGGTCACCTGCGGGAACCTCAATGTCCTTGTTGAGTTTGTTGATGATGTTCGGTGATGTTCCAAATCCATAGAAAGTTTCAGGAGAGGTTCTCGAAGAGGTCAATTTTATCACCTTAAAAGCTGGGCTCCATTGACTTGCATGGTTGAATTCAGTACCTGTATTCAACCTGCAAGGGGAGGCAGAGTTCTCGGGAGGGTCTGCAGAGACCCCCTTTGAAACTTTTTCCAACTCCTACTTGTCGGCATCTTGCGACTAGGGATGCAACCAGGGCCGGCCCGACAATGGAGCCGAGTGGGGCAACTGATCCAGGCGGCCCTTCTGAAGGGGCGCCCCAAGCCCTTTTTTTTTTTTTAAAGCGGGCCCTCTAGCTCGGTCTCGGTGCCAGCTTGTAATGCTGAGCACAGGAAGGTGACGTCATTTCCGGCGCTCAACATTACAAACCGGCACCGAGACCGAGGTGGGAGACTCGCCGCAGGACTGCTGAAAGGTAAGTAAGGGGAGGGGGAGAGGAAGGGTAGATAATGGGGGGGCGGCAGGGTAGATAAAGGGAGAGTGGTCACAACCACCACTGCGAGTGATTTTGCGAGTGAGTTGGAAAAGTTTGCCGGAGGGTCTCCAGACCCTCAGAGAACTCTGGCTTCCACTTGCAGGTTTAATACAGGTACTGCATTCAATCATGCAAGCCAATGGAGCCCAGCTTTCTAATCATTAGAACTAGAACAAAATTTAAAAAATAATTATAAAAAAAATATTGGGGGAAAAACTTTAAAAAAAAAGTGTTAACATTTTAAAATAATTATGCATCAGAGGAACCATCCAGTTCAAGCAAAATGTAAAAAAAGAATAAAATAAATAATAAAAAAGTTTATTATTATGAGCAAGTGCTAAAATTAGCACTGTATCTTCCCAAAACTCTTGACATGGAAAGAGTTAATGTAAAAGCATTTCAAATACCAAAGGGGTGTCTAATTTAAAAAAAATGAATGGTTTGGCCAGGCTCAAAGATAGGGCTTAGGCACAGACTGACCAAAATGGGGGAAAAACGCACTTCCCAAATATGGCCTTTTAGCTCCCAAACACCAGAAAAACCCATACATGGGCGGTATTACTGTATACCTGAAGTACAATTTGCGGCTGGTGGTAGAATCTCATGCATGGAAAAGGTTAAAATACCAGCATTTTAAATACCTTGAGGTGTCTAGTTTTCAAAAATATATGGTTTGACGGGATAAATTGCATTGGCTGGCTTCAAAGATACCCGAAATGGGTGCAGAATTACCAGCTTTGGAAAAAAATGGTTTTGAAAAAGCAAAACGCTACTTGTACTTTTTGCCCAATAACTTGCAGAAAAAAGCAAAAAAAACCATAAAAAACGGGTATTTCTAAACTCAGTACAAATAATAGAATCTATTTAGCAGGTTTTTTTCCATTAGCTTTTTTGGATGAGTAAAAGATTTTTCAGGTAAAGGTCAGAAAATGTTTTTTTTTTTCAATTTTTCATCATATTTTATTATTTTTTTATAGGGAATTAGATAACATGATGGTATCTGAAGTAAGCACTTTTTGTCCTGAAAAAACAGCATATATAAACACGAGCACCACAAAAGTGTTAAAACAGCTTCAGTCCCAAAGGGTACAAAAAGTAAAAACAGCCTGGTCCTTAAACAATAACATTAATGCTCTGACTCCATTGATTTCTTGTCTCTTGTCCTAGGTGCATGTCAGTCCTCTGTGGTGAGGGCTAGTAACTCCATAAAATGCTACTAGAAGTGTGGTATACACTTTGTGGAATCCACAACGTCTGTCCTCTTGAAGCTAAGAAAAGCCAGGCGTTATGCGTTATGAACAGCACTGTCCCATTGAAGAGACAAGAACACAGGTATGTATCACGCCATTTTCGTAGTAACAGTCCACTATTGTTAATTAATGAAATGAAGACGTGTAACACGGAGCTCGGAGATAACAGGCACGAGACTGAACCTGTCTTTCTAAATCCCGCCCCCCATGTCGGTCGAGCGGTTTCCATAGCCACCGATCCATACTTCCGCATTAAGCTGTGGTTTGCGGTGGACCCGGAAGCGGCTGATCAGCTGGGTGTTTCTTCATGTGACCTCTCGATGGAAGGTTTTCAACGTGGTCCTTCGGGTAAAGATTTATTGACCTCTGACCCCGTCATTCAGTATTCAGCGTTATAGTATAAATATGCCGAATTGTGTGTAAAATGTATGAGCAGTTCAGGCCTGTGTTCTGGCGGCTCTTTCAGAGTTTACAGCGGAGTCACGTGTTTGTCGCTATAGTTTTGGAACACTGATAGGCATATTCACAAATGTTTGTTATGCTTCTCAGTGTCAAATACCCGGGGGGGTGTTAATGCTGCTCTTGGAGCTACTACATAGCACCTAGGTGGAGCAGGGTCCCAGTTTTTAAGGGATATTCTCTATTAGCAACTTATGTATTTCTTGTTTAAGTTAACCGTAAAATATATGTTGTGTGTGAATGTATCACAAACTGAAACAGAAAAAACACTCCACTAACACTCTATTCTGCTTTAATGCCTTATCCATGTTTTACAGTGAATGGCTAATTATATGCTTTTGCATCATTTAGTAAAACAGTACAAGATGTAATTAGACTAATAAACTATCACATACCAAATTATTTTTCCTAACATAAAAGTGTTTGTCCTTTCTTGCAAACTTGCAGAAATAGCTACAAATAACTGTGTCATCTAGAAGTCACTCTATTCACAACGTCCCTACATAAAATAATTGTGTGACATGTCAGCGGTTTTGTGTTTTAGTGTAATTGTGTAGTATGGATGAATAAAGTGAATGTATTCTATCCCTGTACTAGTTTATTATGTTGCTCTATTACTTGGCTGTCCAGTTAGTGGTCTGGTAATTGTTTGCAGTAATTCAGCCTTTTTCTGACTCACTGCTTGTCAAAAGTAACTTGCTCAGTAGCATTATTTTATTAGCGTCCAGCTGCCTTGCCTGAGCTTTTTTTTTGTTACTGTGAAAAATCTTGCAGACCTCTAACTGATTCAGAGCTCACGCATAGAAGTTGTAATCCCTCAACAATTAGGATGTTGATAAGCTAACAAAAAAGAATCAATCAGTCTTGGGTGACCAATATATAAAATAATAAAAATAAAATACATTTATATGTGTATAAACACAGACATGTCCTCAATAACTCAATTAGCCAAGAAATAAGGTAATGAAGAGAGTAAATGTATTTTTATATATTATTATTTGTTTTATATAGCGCCATCATCTTCCATAGCGCTGTACAATGGGTAGACAGGACATAACAAGTAGTATGTAACATAACAAATTGACTAACAGAGACAACAGGTGAGGAGGGCCCGGCTCAAATGGTTTACCTACTCATTATTCTCTTCTCGTCATGCATAGATTACAATGAATCCTGGAGCCTCCAATGAAGAACTGTTCAGTCATCTCAACTTTAAAGGGTTTTCCTACCACCCAGAGATGTGTAGAAAAGGCTGTGGGTACTATGGTAACCCTATTTGGCATGGGTACTGTTCCAGTTGCTGGATCATGCAAAGACAAAAGTCTCAAGCACGACCTCTTACAGATGGGTACAAAAAAATTAAACATTGCTGTGTTTTCTTATATGATGAACAATATTTTGTAATATGTTCAACGACAATAGATTTTTTTGAAGCACATAAATAATCTAAGTTAAATTTCCTATTCTCTGGAATAGAGATTTTCCTGTTATTTTGACATTTATTCTTCTGCTTTTTTAAGGTATTGTCCACCTTTGGTAGGAGCTGATGTGTTCTTGATACCATTGTATGAGTGGAAGTTAGAGAAGGGAGAGAGAGAAAATGACAGTTCAGTCACATTTTGAGACAGTATGTTTTTATAGGGTGTTACATTGTTCTACCTGGACGAAAAACTTAAACCAAGATAAAAAAGGTTTAGAGAATTGATTTAAAAATTATATTTTACTGGTCATTGTAACACTTAGAGGGAAATATTTTACATGGGTGTCAGAAATATTCTTTGAGTTTCTGGAACATCGCTCCCTACAAGAGAAGTGTCTATCTTGCCTTCCCGTAAGGTTTCATGAAGCACAGCTCCTGTAATAGTAGCTTCCATCACAGTTCTTTAACCATAATGCATATGGGAGTTATTCAGAAGCTAGAACATTTCAATTACCCATACGTGGTTTATGGTCCCCAAGACAAACTTTTATCATTACAAAAGAACTATGCATAAGTTATGTTTTTGTTTACATGATCTCTGTGTCAGTTTTAGGCACCATACTGGAACTCTCCTGATAAAACCAGATAAAGGAAGAACTGAAGAAAAGAGTGAAAAACTAGATACAACTGGAGACATTTGCTGTAGTGCAAAGACTAACAATAGTCATTATCGACAGACTACCTGCAAAACTTTGCTTCCTACAGATATCCCAGGTTGGTTTGTTTATTTTTGTATACCTGACATTTTTACTTCTCTGAATGTGAATCCACGTTTTATGAAAGGCACATGCAGTTTTGGCACAGTCTGCCTAAAAGCCCACATGTTCCGCTCTTATGTGGCACATGTTATATAGTATGCTGCATGTGTAATAGGCTTCAGGGAATACCCGCGCAGGGAGTACCAAAAGATGTATCTCTTTATTTAGAATACTCAACCAATGACGACCATGAAAACAGAGCATCTCCTTCAGCTAGCTGCAAATTACACAAACAACTAGGCAGAGAAATTGATAATTTCTTGCCATAATAATGTTTTACTGATCAATTTTAAGTTATTTCTTTAATATTTTTTTCGTGTTTTTTTTCTTCTTCATTGAGCCTAACACGGGTTTGATTATTGTACTCTACATGACTGTTCTGTTGCTTTACAGAATGTATTAACTGGATCTGTTATTCTTCTCTCATAGATTATCTCTACTGCCTTTCCTTATCCAGCCTCCGCACATTGGCTCAGGGAGATTTTTCAGACTTTCTCAAAGCTTTGCAAAGACCTGACGCACAGCCACTAATGACCCTTTGCACGAAATTCATACAGTGGCTGCAGAACGCAGAGGTGATGTTAATATAACAAAGACACCAATATGATATATTATGTTTAAACATACTTTTAATTGGAAAACTTTATCTGAAATTTGGACAAATTAAACATTTCAGGTTTTTTCTGAAAAAAATATTTTTTATTAAGGAATTCTGTATAAAAAATACTTTAAAAGCAACATTTATATTTGAACCTAGTCTTAAAAGGTTTGTGGGAGAAACTAAATATTTTCTTTAACGTAATCATATCCAGCTTTTCTCTGTGTAGAATATACTTTGGGGTCGATTTCAAAATAAGGAAAGTTCATACAGCATAAAAATAAGCTCTAATGCACTCATGCTTGAGTAGATAGCAGAGTCCCAACTGCGCTTTGCCAGAGCATGTACAGGATAATAAATCAGGAGCCTCCTCACCAGAATCTATGGATGTGAAACATGTAAGGGGTTTTCTGCATTTCCCCCTTTTTGGTATGTTTTGAAGTTAAACAGTGCAAATCATTTATGGCTTCTACATCCACTTATTGCTACTGCATGTGGGCTTTGCAGTCAGAGCGAGGAGGATCCCACTTGTGCTCTGGTTTTCTTTTCCACTAGTAAAAATATTGTAATGGTTTTGGAAAAAAATATGTTTGTCTTCTAGGATCTGAGTCTGGAGAGCAAAGGAGACCATGTGCAGGAATTCTATTGTAGAATTGCTGATCGTTACCCTGGTAAGATAGCAGTGATCCTCTTCCCTCGAGTAACACAATCAGTTCTCCTATCCATCCAGTTTTAACTGCTTTGCCACTAAAAGCAATCAGTTTGAATATTATTTCAATGTCATAGTGAAGCAAGACATTGCTAACAACTACCATCATTTTGGTAGTGACCTAGAGCATCTGACCCTAATACGTACTGGGATGCTTGGCTGTCGTACATATGTCCAAGATGTAAACGCTAAATTGCGTGAGTAGGTTAATAGGCCTGTTGTGGGTTTCTGGGTTTTGGGATGGCCATAATCTCCAATTCTTGCAGATCAATTGACGGAGGAGAGAGACCAGCTGCTAAGTAACATTGAGAAGCTTGTGATGACACAACTGTATAAGTCAGTGTTTTGCTTGCATGGTTCACTTGATGAACAGAAGGATATCTCCCTCCAAAAGCGGATTAGGTGAGTTAACAGAACCATTGCTATCATTTACATGGGATGATTTGGGAGATACATTGTTTGTAATAATAAGTACTTTAATATGCATTCTTTGCTGGTGGGCTTGCATGGCACATTGGATCATTCATTTAAGAAATGTGTGAGTTATATAAAGCTCTGAAGACCTATCCGTAACCTGTGAGTAGACTGCTGCATGGTGGACTATATACTTTTTATGTTAACTGCTGTGTGCCACTGTACAATGCCTTGCATTCCCCCAGAGTTAATACACTCAATCTTCGCCATTCCTGAGGTTAGGCTTCTTTACAATCCTGTGAATGCAGAAATTATGAATATGGAACCATTGATCCTATGTCAAAAAGGGTTCCTGTTTACCATACACTTTTGCTACTGATCACCGTAAACTCGTCATTTAGTGTACCCTTCTCTTAAAACAGCTTATTTTTTATACAGTGTATTTTATAAACTTATTTTATACAAATGTTTTTATTTGCAGTAGTATAGTGTGCACAATCTTTTGGTGTACCAATACTCTCCTGTCACTATTCACACATCAACACGCACACATTATTACAAAATCCCAGGAAAACATTGAAAACATTTACCTAACACACACACACACATGAGGATCATCTGACTTTTTGCATTTGGGCACACTCGCCAACACAACTTGCGTTTAATTGCGAATACGCAAAAGGTTCAAGTGAATAGCAAAAAATAGGTTATAATTTATCTTGCACAAATCCCTGAAAATCCTGGTTACTTGCATGTTCCGAACTGAGTGTACTTAGTTGAAGGATCTTTACCAGCAATTGCAGGTCCAAGCCTTTTTGGTTTCTACTATCTTGATTTTAGATGATTTAAGTTTAGTCTTTCCACTTATTAAAAATCAGATTGAGGTCTTGGCTTTGACTAGGCAATTTTAAGACACTCAGGTTCATGTGTTTAAACCAGCCCATTGTAACGCTTGCTTTTGTGTTTATGGCTGTCTTCTGGAAGATTCTATAATTGCCCTGTGTTTTTATCAATTTTATCCATACTAGCATTTGAAATAGGAACATAGAAAGTGACAGCAGATACGAACCCATTATGACAGCCCATTAAGTCTGCCCAACCTGTGAATATTTTCCTTAGTTCCTGGCCTTATCTTATATCTAGCTTAGCCTTATGCCTATCCCATGTTTGTGTAAATGTAATCTCTACCACTTCCGCGGGAAGACTATTCCATTTTAGTAGCCCTTCTCTGAACCTTCTCCAACATATCTACATCCTTCTAGAGATACGGTCTCCAGTACTGTACACAATGCTCCAGTTGAGGTCTCACCAGTGCTCTGTACAACAGCATAAGCACTTCCCTCTTTCTACTGCTCTATTGAATTGTCTACCTACCTTTTAAGCAGTCTGAAATAATTACCCATAAATGCCTTTACTCAGATGTTGAGGAGTGTCTAGTCTTCAATATGGTTTGACAGGGTAAATTATACTGACCAGCTTCAAAGATGTCCCAAATAGGATATGGGGCAGAATGACCAGTTTTACAAAAATGGTTTCAAAATAGCAATGTGCTACTTGTTGCCCAATAACTTGCAGTAAAAAAAAACCCAAAATATTAGAATCTATTAAGCAGGTTTGTTTCATAAGCTTTGGTAGATGAGTAAAATATTTTAAGTCAGAAAGTCTTTATATCTATAATTTGATTATTTTCTAAATAAACCCTTTCTTGTCCTGGGAAAAAATATAATTTATATAGGTACAGTAAATGAGAGAAGAAAATTACAGCTAAACACCAAAATGTTAAAATTTGCCATTATCACAAGGGGTACAGAAAATTAAAAAAACGCTCTGTACTTAAGGGGTTAACTTATTATTATTATTTGGTTGAAAATAAGATCTCACAGAGAAGTTATTTTCATGTATTGCAACTGACCCCATCATGGAATATAAAGAGAGGATACATGTCTTAATATTTGTTATTACACCATATGCCAGTAAATCTCAGCTAAAACAAACTTCAAAGAATGATAACTTTCACACTGTTTAGTATCCCTACCTTGGTTCTCAAAAACATTATTATGAACTTGTTTTTACATGGTTATAATGCTTGTGATGTTCTATCATTTCAAGACATAGGTGTTGCACTTGAAAAGTATGCTTGTGTGACATGTTTTTAGTGGTGTTATAGCATAGGAGGAAATTCTCAAGCACCCGAAAACTTTAAGACCTTTTACTTTGTTATTGGTGACTGAAATACATTGACTTTCTCCTCTGATTTTGAAGTTAACATATTACTGGTCCATACAAACTAGTATTTCATTAAATCCATTTTAATTCCAGTTTGTAGAATAATTTCATGTATAAAGGGGGCAACTTATGAAAAACACTGCTTTTCAGATTTGTTGCTTACACATTTTAGCTTCTTGTGTACTTCATGGCTGGTACATGGACTGACAGCTCTGTGTACCTCACAATATTACATCAGTACTGAATAGGTATTCTTGGACTGCACACCATGTCGTTTTTTCAGTCCCAAATGTCATAACTTTTGTTTGTGCAGCTATAGTACAAGCTTTGAGAAAATATTTATAAATAAGGAAAATCTTATGTGTCCAGCAAGCACTGTTGACAAGTTGAAATGTTGCACAGCAGGCAACTGAAAGTAATAGCTGTTTATGTAAAGCAAATGGTATAGTGCTAGAAAGCAGCATAGTCACAGAGTGGTTGTAATATATAACAAAAAAAACTATTTATCCTCTTTAGGTCACTGAAATGGGTTACCCCGCAAATGCTTCAGCTTCCAATGGATGAAGATAATTTAGAAGTCAAAGACTGGATTTTCTCTGCTATCACCGGTGGGTGAAAGTGCTAATATTTGTATGTGTAAAGTTTGCCGTAAATGTCCTTGACAGTGTAAACTGGGCTCCTCAGGCCAGTAGCCATCACCTTGACCATGGGTTGCACTCAACAGTAGCTGCAAGGCCTTGTTAATCCCTTAAGCATACAGGCTATTTTATACTTGAGGATTCAGGTTGCAACATTCATTTTCCTTGTTTTCACTATGCCCCATGTTCAACCCATGTTTCTCATTAAGTGTACCCAGACAAACAATTTTTTTTTTCCGGACAAGTAGGTGTGAAAAATCTTGTAAAGTATGAATGCTTTCACAAAAAGACATGTTAGCAGCTTAATTTTCACAAATTAATATTTGGTGTGGCCACCCTCAAAACAGCATCAATCCTTCTTGGTAACACTTGCCCACAGTTTTCTAAGGAACTCTACAGGTAGGTTGTTCCAAACATCTTGGAGAACTGCAACAAAACTTAATCCTACTGCTACCAAATCCACAGAGTGCAGAACATGCACATTCAGAACTTGTGAAATCACTTGACGTGTCTTGCACCTTAAGCTTATCACTAAGGATTATGGTGCCAACATGCAATGACTTTACAATGACTTTACTGTAAAGCTAGTCCTCGTTTAATAACATTGATAGGTTCTTGGAACCTGCAACTTTAAAGTGAAACAACATATAATGAAATTTTGATTGGAGAAACTGGGGAGGGGCTGACCACGTGACTCTTTTGCGGAAGCGCACTGGGTGGCCTGATTCATGGAGATACAGACCAAGAAAGAAGATGCAGGGACAAGCAGACGAAGACAGAAAAATAGGCACAAGAAAATACTATATCAGAAGCAGAGCTGCGGAAAAGGAGACAGGGACATGGAAGCGGATGGTGGAGAAGGTAGGGAGACATTGACAGAGAGTATAGCCATAGACTTTAACAACCTTGAACAAAACTATGTTATTTGAGGGCCAGCTGTATGTTTGTGGTCATGCTGCAGAATAAATTTGAGGACAATCAGATGTACTGTACTTCTCAGCATTGATGTGATCATTCATTTTGACCAAATCCCCAACTCCATTTGCAGAACGCTTCACCATTGCCTGCAAACACTCATTCTTGTACTGTTCTCTTGCCCTTCGGCTGCCCAAATTTCTGCACCACAGTTTTTGTGAATAGTTAAGTTGATTGGCCACTTCTGGCCAGACTTCTCTGGACAGTAAATGGGTATACCAGGGTCCCACGGTTTTTTGCCAGTGCTGAGCTGATGGCCACCTTCTTATTGCTAAGAGAAATACGCATGATGTATCTTTCACCTGCTGCACTAAGTTTCCTTGGCGGACCACTGCATCCTCATCATTCCCTGTGTCTTTGTGCTCCTTCAAAAGAGCTTGGACCGATCATCCGAAAACCCATCTGCCTTGAACTTTTTTGCCTGGAAGAGACCTTGCCTTATACATGTCTTAAGTCTTGCTGTGCTCAGTCTTGTCATGGTGTATGACTTTTGACATTAAACAGTCCTCACCTTGTTAGTTGGGTGTTCCTAACCCAGTTTTATTCCTCTAACACAGCTGTTTTTGGTTAATTATTGCATTTTTTCATAACCTAAAACTTTTACACAGTACTGTATATAAACTATTGCATGATAAAACCTTTTTTTTTAATTCTCATCTATCTTTGGTGTTTACAAGCAAATGTAAGCAGGTAAGCATCCTTTTTAAGAGCTTCCTTTTTCAAAATTGATCTTCTAAGACTGTATCCTTAATATTGCTCACATACTGCAAAACTGCCCCACAAAATAATGTTTTTGAAAAGCAGATAATCAAAATTATTATCTTTACCACTTATCAAGCAGCCACTTCCCTGTGAACCCCCTTCTAAAGTATGTGGCAAAAATAAAACTGCATTTTTACACACCCTTTGTATTTCTGATTTCATCTGTAAGATTGGTGCCACTGCTAACAAGGAATGAAATTTATGCCCACGAACATCCCCATGTTTTCCACAAAAAAATACCATATTTGCTTGATTATAAGACGAACCCAAAATTTGAATATTTAGGAAAAAAGAAAAAGCCTGAATATAAGACTACCCTATAAGAAAAAAAGTTTTACTTGTAAATATTGACATGTAAACAATTTTTTTCATATTTAAAACTATGATTGAGAAAAATGCATTTTTTGTTTTGATTTGCCAACCTGCCCCAGATAAGCCTTATACCCCCCCATATGCCACTCTGCCGCCAGATATGCCTTATACCCCTTATATGCCACTCTGCCTCCCAGATATGCCTCTTGATGCCCTATTTGCCACTCTGCCCCCCAGACATGGCTTATAAACTCTGTCGGCTGCTGTTGGCATTTCCGCCGGAAAGGTCATGTGATGCCGGCGCGCCGTCATAGAAGCCCCAGAGGAAGTGCAGTAGCAGAGGTTATCTGCATTGCACAGAGTACCACCGGCAGCCAGAGAGGAGGATCCGCAACACTGCGGGGGAACCTGGATCTTAGTCTTGTAGTCAGACCTCTATTTGAGGTCTGATTAGAAGATGACCTCAAATATAAGACGATGGTTATTTTTTAGAGCATTTGCTCTGGGAAAAAAACCTTGTCTTATAATCGAGCAAATACGGTAATTGGAGAGCAGTGCAACAGCAGGGTATTTCCTTTGGTATTCTTCCTGTGGTGTCGGCATTGACAACGCAAGAAGAGAATGCCTGATCCTTTAACGGTTTACAGAGCTGTATACCAGCTCTTGCACCAATGTCTTTCTGTCAGCTTAGAGCCAGCTATATTGGTGTACAGAGGAGGGCTGCCACAGTGCAGAATGTTCTTTATCGTTTGTCCTTAAGGGACATTCTATAAAGTTGTACTTTTGATATGATGAGAAGAAATTATCTAGGAATATTGCACTGTGAAAAATTATTTAATAAAATATTATATATTACCATATTTGCTCCATTTTAAAACAAGGTTTTTTCAGAGCAAATGCTCTGAAAAATACCCCATGTCTTATAATTGGGGTGATCTTATAATCAGACCTCAAATAGGTCTGACTATGAGACTAAGCTCTGCAGGGGACCTGGATCCTCCTGTCTTATGCCCCCCCCCGCGCAACTTACCGGTGCCTGTACCCGGGGCGGCGTGTAGACAACTTCTGCTGCAGCCGGAAGGAGGTGCGGTTAGCAGCGGGGTTGTCTGCGTCCATTGCTCATCCACGACTGTCAGAGATTAGAGTTCCCCACACCGGCAGAGTGCTCTATGAAATGCCTTTTAAACCCCTTAATGCCACTCACTCCAGAAATGCCTTTTAACCTCTATATGCCACTCTGCCTCCTGAAATGCTCTCCTATATATGCCACTCTGCCCCATAATTTGTCTTTTAACTAAATTGCCAAGTGGTACATGGGGGTATAAAACATTTCTGAGCAAGTAACTTTATAAAGATCAAAAGGCATATCATGGGGCACAGCGGGATATAGGGTGTATAAGGCATTTCTGGGCAGAGTGGCAAGCCTGGGGGCAGATGTGCATAACTGGGGGGGCAGGTTGGAAAATAAAAGGCAATAAAAATAAAAATTTCTCAATCAACAGCTTTCATTAAAAAAAAAAAAGTTTACATGAATTAACATTTACTGGTAAAACTTTTTTCCTAAAGGTATCTTATATTCAGGCTTTTCTTTTTTTCCTAAATTAATATTCAGATTTTGGGGGTCGTCTTATAATCGAGCAAATGCGGTATATACTAATTTAATGATAAGGGCTGGGGAATTCAAAATGTAATGCCTTATTATCCATATTCTTTTTCTTTATTTTTGATTTTTTTCTTTTAGCTATGTAGTTATGAAGTACACAATTGTTATCAATTACATTATATAAATATATAATCATCCAGTTTTTATACATACTTCTATATCACTTATGTTTCTTTGCAGCTCTAGTGGAACTGGATTCAAAGAGGGCCCCACAGGACAAACTGGCCTGTCTTTCCAGAGCTAGCAACTTTCTTTTCAAAGCTATTAGAGCTTATAAGGAGGAACCTGCAACATCAGATGATTTTCTGTCTTGCCTTGTTTACACAATACTGAAAGCTAATCCACCTCGCTTGTCCTCTAATCTGCAGTATATCACCAAATTTTGTAACCCTAAAAAGCTTGTGATTGGTGAAGAGGGGTACTGCTTCACAAACACCGTAAGTAGTATTTGATAACACATTTGTTTCTGCTGTTCATATTTACATGTTTCATGTGCATGTTCATGTATTGATAAGGTAAGCATGGTTGAAGCAGTTTACTTGAGCACTTTAAGACATGCAATTCTACCGGTTTTTTTTAAACGTAAAACCTTAAACACCCCAATATGTGTCCAGGAACATATCATGAGTACAGTGATACCATGCATGCATAATTTTGTTGGGTTGTTTGGAGGCTAAACAACCACATTTGGGAGGTGCAAATTCTACCTTTTCGACATAATTTTGACATCTGGTCATCCTGTACCCATGTATTTGGGGCATCTTTGGAACCGGCCAATTCAGTCTGCCCCATCACACCCATGAATGCAGAGTATTTTATTTTGTGTCCTTTCATGCAGCCAAACCTTTTGTGTATTCTAGGTTGCTTACGATTTCTTGGGCATCTTAATGTGCAGTTATATGTCAAGATTACAAGAATACCCCAAACGTATAGGTGTCTCATTGTTTTCAGGCCTTACAGGCAAAAAATAGAGTTTCCAAATGTTTAATTCACAAAATTGTTTTTGGGGTCCATATCCCATTTTAGCACTACAGCAGCCGACATCTCCACAAAAGCATATTCTTTTAAAAATAGATAACCCAGGAGTATTTCCAGGAATTTTATTCACTCACCTTGCACCATTTTCTGTTGGACTAAGGAATATTTTTGTTTCTGTACCCTAGGTAACTGAATGTTGCTTAACCCCTTAACGACAATTGCCGGTCCTGGCACGACACGTAAAAGCATGTGCTTTACGACAATTGACGTGCCAGGACCGGCACGTCTTTAAACGGGTGCAGAAAGCGATCTACTATCGCTTTCTGCACCCAAAAAGCGTTGCTGAATGCCTCGACCTCGAGGCATTCAGCAACGCCGCGATCGGCACGAAGGGGCCATCTCTGGCCCCTCCACGGGGCGTCAACATCCGCCATACTATGTATGGCGGCGGACGCCCGTTTTAAAAGCGTTTAGGAGGCGATCAACGATCGCCTCCTAAACTTAAATGGTGTCGCTAGAATGCCTCCATCAGGAGGCATCCAGCGACACCAAACACTAACCTTTTGATGGGCTGTGACCGCTCCGGAGAGCGGTCACAGCCGCAGCTGCCGTTGCTCTTCGCCATCAAGTAAGATGGCCGCCGCACATAACAGGAACCAGCAAGTAAAATTTAACAAAAGTTCGCTAGATGGTCTCCAGACCATCTAGAGAACTCTGGCTCCACTTGCAGGTTGAATACAGGTACTGCATTCACCATGCAAGTCAATGGAGCCCAGCTTTCTAATCACAGTGTGATTAGTAAAAATAAATTAAAAAATAAAATAAAATTAATAATAATTAGAAAAAAAATAGTAAAAAACTAGTAAAATGTAAAAATCATTTCCCACTGATGTCACTATCGGGGGAACCTCCAAGTTGAAAAAACAAATGTTAAAAAAAAAATAAAAAAAAGGCAAAAAAAATAAAATATATATATAAAAAATATATTTTTGTGAGCAAGTCCTAAAATTAGCATATTAGCTTAAAACAATTCTCGCATGGAAAGAGTTAAAATACTGGCATATTAAATGCCCGTGGGGTGTCTACTTTTAAAAAAGGTATGATTTGATGGGGTAAATTGAATTGGCCAGGTTCAACAACGTCCCAAATAACACGGGATGGCCACACATCTAATTTCCAATTAGAAAAATGCACACGTACCAAATGTGGCCTTTTAGTTCCCCCAAAAAATGACACACCCATGCATGTGGGTATCACTGCACTCAGGAGATGTTGCTGAACCCATTATGGGGTGTCGTGTGACAGCGGCATATACCAGGAGCTGTAAATTCACACAAAAAATACACACACAAAAATACTACTGCAAACTTTGAAAAAATGCTGGTGGTAAAATGTGTGCATGCAAAGAGTTAAAATACCAGCATTTAAAATACCCTGTGGTGTCTAG
>VKOC01000001.1:39877008-39903752 GCA_009364415.1 Spea multiplicata
TACCTTACCTGCGGTCCCGGCGGTCGGCGGTTCCAGCGTTGCCACAAGCAGGGGAGCCGAGACGCAGCCCGCTCGTTCAGCCCCCTGCTCGCGGGAAGACGCGATGTGGTCCGTCTGGCCGTTAGACGCGCGCCCCCGTGTGGTGATCTGTAGTTAGACGGGGCGCGCGTCTCAGCAGCATGAGAGCCGTTGGCGCATGCGCGAACGGCTATCTCATGAATATTCATGCCGCGTCTTAAAGGGGTATTTATCTTTTTTCCTCCTCCCCCTAATTTATGGGGTAGGAGGATCCTGAGCAAGAGGACTATTTAAACCTTCAGTCTGCATGTACCTCTTGCCTGTGATAGTGCCTTTATTGCCTTCACTAGCGTTCCAGAACCTTATTTGCCTTTTCGTTGCCTGACCTTTGCTTGAACCTGACTACCCGTTGTTTGCTGCCTGACCTGACCTCTGCTCGTGACCCCGACTATCCGTTGTTTGCTGCCTGTCCTGACCTCTGCTCGTGACCCCGGCTATCCGTTGTTTGCTGCCTGACCTGACCTCTGCTCGTGACCCCGACTATCCGATTGCCAGCTCCTAGTACCATCTGGTTGTTCCTGCTCTGCTCGTCATCTCCGCTTGGGGGCGCCTTTCCTGGTACTGCAGCGTGGATCCACAGCCTGAACCACCGTTAGTGACAACGTGCTCCAGTGACGTCATGAGCTTTACTCAGTGCTCAGTTATTGTGCTTCCTATGCGTTTGTGTATTACTTCCTCCCATTTGATTTCCGTGTACCAGACCTGGCTTATCCTGACTACCTCCTTCGTGTACAAGACCTCGGCTAGCTTTTGGATTCTGTCTCCCTCCCATGTACCAGACCTGGCTTATCCTGACTAACTCCTCCGTGTACCAGACCTTGGCTTCCTGGATGACTCCGATATTTTGGGGCATTATTCACTAAACGCTGCGCTCCTGTTCCTGCATTTTGGGCTCTGCCATTTCCCTATCCTCCTCAACATCCTGACATAAGGTCAGTGGGGGCTTTAAAAAAGATTGTGTTCACTTTTACTACTTGGTTTGGCATAAATGGGTAAAAATGGTTGAAAATGTTTTCGTTTTCTATATCTGCCTTTATATTATTATGATGGGATGCATATATAAAAACTATTACTATTTGTGACAGAACTACATTGCTGGGCCAGACATATCCCCTTCCTGAGAGCTGCAGTCTTGTGGACACTTGCCCACATTCAGCCTGGACATTTGGGCCATGGTTCCTCTTGTGGGGGAAGTGTGTGGGGCGGTCACTTGTAAAAATGCAGGTTGTACAAAGACTCACACCATAGGAGGCCCCTACAGGACGTGTCGCGGCAGAGTCGCGAGTTACATGAATGCATGGATGTAGGCTCTTAGAGTGGACCAGGGTGTCTGGGGAATAGTCCTCCTATCCTCCAAGAAATGGTACGTGCTACAACTAGATTGGCAAATGCCGTATCTGTTTGATGGGGGTAATTTGCATTGGCCGGTTTCAAAGATGTCCCTCTTTGCTTCAGCTCTGTTTCCTTTATAAGGTCTACCCCACCCGTTTGTTATGTTTGTCTCAGTCAACTGTCTAAAGGTGTGTCCTTCTCGGTTCTGTGTTTGGATTCAATGTTTAGTTTATTAGTACTTCAGTAGGCAGGGTTTAGCGCTAGGACCCACATGAGATTCCAATGAGACGGAATCTCCAATTGTTATCGCATAGTCCTTGTCTAGTTCCTGTATTCATGTTTGTCTGTCTCTTAAGTGCCTTTGCACTCTTTTCCCTAAATCATCTGAGGATTTAGGTTTCTTCTCTCCCCCATGTCCCAGTTAAGATGTCCTATCCTTGATTAAAGGAGAAACGTCCGAGGATTCTGGCTCCTCACTCCATCCCCTTGTTGTGCCCTGTATCATATATGTCTTGTCTGGTTATGTTTCGTGCTTGGTCTCCCTGTCCCTTGCGTGCTTTGTTTTAGCTGTTACTCTGCTTAGCTTCCATACTCCCAGCCTGCAGCATCCTGCACATGATTCTAGTGTTATGTCTCATGCCTGCTCCAGGGTGCCTGCAGGATATTACTTTGTTTTGTTCTGGACAACATCCGCTGCTATGTCAGGGTGCTGGTATGTGGCTGCGCAACCCTAGATGCCCAATACCGGGTGAGTGCAGTCGCCCTGCACCAGGTCCTGTGGCTCCGCTTCTGTATGCTGAATCCCTGAATTTCCCCATCTTTGGGCACTCTGGGTCATTACAGTCGTCTGTATGGACCCAGTTCCTGACAGCTGCATAGATTAGTTGCTGCCTGCTGCTGCTGTTCCCTGTCCATGAACACACAGAATAATGGCGCTTCGCACCTTGCGTTGTTAGCCCCGCCTCCCCATTCACGTCAGTCACTGGGGAGGGCGGGGAGACTCTGGGCTTGGCGGTGAGTGTGTTGGCTGGGAGCTGACAGAGTGTCTCAGTGTCACAGAGAGATGTCCCAGGCCTAGCCCTTAGTATCACATACACACACATATACTCTTAAGATACAGATATAATTGTGTCCTCAAGATGACCCAAACCCAGCATAGAATACCGTCACCCTAAATTCCATATCATAGGGGAGGCACCACCAGTGGTCACTGAGGCTGAACCTGGATGAATTTATGGCAGGGCTCTGGTATGTAAAAGATGTCAGTCAGTGTGAGTGGCTTAAGAGGGCAAGTTGTTGGCTGTAAAACACATCTGGCTAGGTCAGGGGTGTCCCAAGCTTTTTCTGCAATGGGCCACTTCATCAGAAATGTATGTGTGCGTAGGCCGCACTGATTTTTCACTGAAAGAAAATATGGCCTTTTTGCTTTATAATGCATATTAATACAGGGTTAATTTGGCGATAATTAAAAAAGCAGTGGAAAAGTTTTATTGATCAACTTTTATAACACACACACCAGGACAGGCACTGTTACACTGAAACCCAAACACACACACCAAGACAGGCTCTGCAACATAGACACCCAAACACACACACACTAGGACAAACTCTGTCACACCGACACCCAAACACACACACCAGGACAGGCTCTGTCCCACCTGTCATGATTGACTCATGGAATATAGTGAATGCATGGAAGGATAACCCAGGAGAGGTGGTTAGTTTCTTTGTTTAAGCATTAAATGAGTTAATGTGAGGTTGATTTAAATGTGTTTCTTTGTGCATGCTCTCTGTATCTGTTCTGGCAAGAGGTGTCATCTTCCCAAAGGACCTCTTTGGTGATTCATGGCCTAACAGATAAGGATCCTTAGTTATACACCATAACTTATTGGCAGATCAAAGATGGGAACCAATTCTTGGGGAACGTGTCATACAATTGGCCATGTGGTCAGAGGGGCGTTTTTCTTGCAAAAGTCTGATTTAGGGGCAATGCAGCGACCTCAAAGCAGAATTTCATGATATACTCTGATCGGAACAACATCATAAGAAACCCTCTGGACTTAAGGAGTTCCCACAGGCCTACTTATCGAAGATACTCGTGAGTGAGGGTCCTGTGTTTAAGTCCCATTGTTTTTAAGAACTGTTTGCTATTTTATTTTTCTTTTGTATGTCTTGTTTTTTGTAATTGTAGCACTGTGTAATCTTTGTCTTTTTGTTATTAAAATATTCATAATCAAAGTCTGTCTTTGGGCTCTAGTATATATCCACAAACCCTAAGAGAGGATAACACGTTACCGTATTGTTATTAAGTTCTACAGGATATATATATGTTGTTTGCCCGGGGTGGGTTGATATATATATATTTCTCACGAATCCTGTATCAAAATCCTGAGTAGTGGCAGACTACCTGGGGGGATACAGGCAGGATTTGGGGGTTAATTTGGTATAACTGATGCCTTGTTAAGGAGTGAAGTTAGCAAATCAAGAGGCCATGTGCTATTAACCCCTTCATGCCCACGCCCTCCACGCAGTCACGGCTTGGCAAGCAGTCCTGACCGTGAGACCACACAAACACACACACAGCAGGACAGGCTCTGCCCCACCAACACCCACACATCAGGACAGGCTCTGCCACACTGTCATCCAAAAACACACACCAGGACAGGCTTTGTCACATCGACACACACCAGGACAGGCTCTGTCACACCAACAGCCAAACACACACCAGGACAGCCTCGCCACACCGACAGCCAACACACAACACCAGGCAGTGCTCTGCCACACTGAAACCCAAACACACACACCAGGACAGGCTCGACACACCTGAAACCCAAAACACACCAAGACAGGCTCTGCAACATAGACTCGCATACACACACCAAGACAGGCTCTGCAACATAGACACCCAAACACACACACACACGAGGACAAGCTTGTCACACTGACACCCAAAACACACACCAGGACAGGCTCTGTCCACCAACACACCACACACACACCAGGACAGGCTCTGCCCCACCAACACCCAAACACACACACACCAGGACAGGCTCTGTCCCACCAACACCCAATCACACACACATCATGACAGGCTGTGGCACACCGACACCCAAACACACACCAGGGCAGGCTCTGCCATGCTGAAGCATAAAAAATATACACTGCTTTGTCATTAACTTCCCCCTTGTGTATTGATGCCCAGCCCGGCCCCCTTTAGTAATTGTGCCCCCCCTTTGTAATATGATATTGTAATGCCCAACCCAGCCACCCCCTTTTTGTATTATTTATTTAACCTCCAACTAATTTTTTTTGTAAATAGTTTGTTTCGCCTTTGTCTTCTGACGTAGGATCCTCTCCCTGTCAGGAGGAACTCTTCTGTGAGCCCACCCCCTTGAATGTCACATCTTAAAAGGTGCAGGATGAAGAGGTGTGTGTACATGCCGGCTGCTTTAACTTCGTTAGGCTGTGGCGGAGGTGGTCTTACAGCCACACGACGGCTGCTTTGAAAGCGGCCGCCCGAACGCTAAGTTCAAAGCAGCCTTCGTGCAGCCGATTTGAATGATGGTCTGCTGGCCCACCTCCCCCTGGCTGCATGACACCTCCCCCTGTAACAAGGTGACAAAGGGGTTAAGCCACAATCTGGTGTCTTTGTCTACCTACACTCTTGTCTCGCTCTGACACGACAAACTGTCAGCATTCCCATGGAAGTGGATTTTCCATGCTGCCCATTAACATTACATTGTTGTGGTCCTAAACTCCAGTGAAGCAGCTTGCTATCCTTTTCAGCTACTCTGTCTGTCCAGGGAAGGGGATTGTAAGATGTTATAACCATGAAGTTACAACCATACAAGTTTGGCTGCAACATCGGCAAAGCACACAACATAGCTAAGCACTCACTTGAGTTCCGTAAATAAACCTCTTCTTTTGGCAGCAACGTCCTATTTATTATTGGATTTAAGGTCCCATCCATCCTTTTCCCTATGAAGCTTGAGATAGCTAAAAGCAGTCCATTTGGACTGGGCCTCCTGTATGGATCCCAGACTCTTGGCCTCACTTGGCCACTCTGCGTGGCTAGGAGTTCGTTGCTGATGGGTCCATGATTTTCTCCTCTCATCAACCCATACTATATCATCCGCTATAGCCACAGTGCAGACTCCCTGTTCCTGAACCTCTGGCACAGAACCGTTACCTTCTGTACCAGTCCAAAGCCGCTCATTTTCCCCACACTGTCACACAGTACCTTAGGGTGCATATAGCCATCTTTCAGCCCTTCAGATTTACAGGAGTTCTCCTCTGGCAAATAGGTCGCCCCAAATCCTTGCCAAGCAAAACATTAACAGGAATATCCTCAGACACCGCCCACCTCCCGCAAACCTTTACCCGCACCCCAATCCAGGTACACACGTGCAATTGGGACTGCAGGGCGGACCCCGCCAACTCCTTTGATGGCCATGGTTTTTCCAGTGACGAGATCTTCGGATTTCACCACCTCAGAGTACATGCAGCCCCGGTATCCCTTAGTCCCACATTCACCTACAGTCGCCTCTTGTAGGTTGCCACCCCATTCCCCCTTAGTTTAGACACAAGCAAAACAGCTGGATGTCCACCAGCCATTGACGGAGGTTTCTTCTTCTTGGGGCAGGTACTACTTAGATGCCCAATTTGGTTGCAGGAGAAACCTGTCCCAATGTGACGACTGTTGCCATGGCTCCTGGCACTCCTGCTAGCTTGGTAGTTGGTTGCTGAATAGCTGGTCTGGTCCAGATCGGGGCACCTTGAGATGTACTAAAAACCTTTGTGGCTAGAGCTCTGTTCACATAATCGTCTGCTAGCTTTGCTGCCTCAGCTGCTGTTTTAGGATTAAGGTCACAGACCCACTCCCTGACCTCAGGTTTTCTCATCTGTAGGAACTGTTCTATTATATTAAATCCTTGAGGGCCTCAAGGGTAGAGATGCTCAGAACCCCAGTCCACTGCTTAAATGTAGTTTTTAACTGCCCCACAGTGTAGCTTTCATTACCACCATTTTGCATGGTGCAAAACTTTTTCCTGTAGGCCTCTGGGGTGAGGTTGAAACTTTGTAACAAAGCAGATTTGATAATATCATAGTCCTGATCATTCTCAACGGGAAGCGAAGCAAACACATCCATTGCTCTATTCAGGCGTAGGACTTCCAGCTCGTGTGCCCTCTGGGCTTCAGCAATCTGTTGTACTGCCACCCTTTCCCGATACTTAAGAATTAGTTGCAGTCTGCGTTCAGGATGGTCAGTTCCCAAAAGATTTAGGGCAGCTTGTAAATTAGTATCTGCATCAGTTTGTGAATTAGTGTTGTTAGTTACCCCAGTATTTAACAGTTCTTAGGTTACAGGCTCCTCTGCCATAGCTCCATCGTTGGGTACAGGTCTGCATGTATCACACTGGACAAGGGCAGTAATGAGGTCTTCCTTCAGGGATTAAGCTACCTCAGATCTGCAACCTTCATACGTTGATAATTCTCCATTTTACCACAGATAGATACAGAAAAACGAGAAGTAGGGAAGGGGCTCAAACTGTTTTGTATACTGTGTCTATAGGAAGCACTGAGTTCAGTCTTCTGGAAATTGCCCAAACTATACAATTTCTTTAGTGCTCCATTCTAACAAAAATAAGAAGCACTAAAAGCTCTAAAATAGAAAAAGAGTATACCGCCGCTGCCACATGTTTGTCACGGCTAGCTATCCTACTTTCCTTAGCCCCTGGCCTTATCCAACATCTAGCTTAGCCTTATGCCTATCCCATGCTTGCTTAAATGCCTTCACTGTATTAACATCTACCACTTCTGCCTGAAGGCTCTTCCATGCATCCACTACCCTTTCCATAAAGTAATATTTCCTGATGTTACCTTTAAACCTTTGTCCCTCTAGCTTAAGACTATGTCCTCTTGTTGTGGTAGTATTTTTCCTTTTTAATAAACTCTCTTCCTTTAAGTATTTAACTATTTCTGTCATATCCCTCGTCACATCTCCCAGGCTTCATATAGTTAGAACCTTTAATCTGTCCTGTTACGTTTTATCCTATAATCCATGAACCATTTTAGTAGCCCTTTTCTGAACTTTCCCAACATATCTATATCCTTCTGGAGATACAGTCTCCAGTACAGAAAACGATACTCAAAGTGAGGTCTCACCAGTGCCCTGTACAACAGATTGAGCACTTCCCTCTTTTTACTGCTAATACCTCTCCCTATACAACCAAGCATTCTGCTAGCATTCCCTGTTGCTCTATGGCATTGTCTACCTACCTTTAAATTCTCAGAAATAATTATCCCTACATCCCTTTAATCACACTTTAAGGTTAGGACAGTATCAAATATTATATACACTATCTTTGGGTTTTTATGCCCTAGATTCATTACTTGCCAGTTTCTTCAGCTCTGATCATTTTTCCAGTTTACCTAAATCATTTGCCATTTGGCTTATCCCTCCAGCACATCAACCCTGTTGCAAATTTTCGTGTTGTCAGCAAATAGACATACCTATCAAGACCTTCTGCAATATCACTAATATAAATGTATGCCATTGACTACAACCATCTGTTTTCTGTCACTCAGCCACTCCCTAATCCATTCAACAATATTGGGATCTAAACTGAGAGATTCCAGTTTATTTAGGTCTTCTATGTGGCACAGTGTCAAAGGTCTTATTGAACTACAGATATGCAATGTCTACTGCACCACCTTGATCAATTAATTTAATCACCCAATCAAAAAAGTCAGTAAGATTCGTTTGGCGTTTGGCAAGCTCTTAACTTGGACTCACATGTATCCTTTTCCCTCATTTTTAAAACTGAACAGAAATATTCATTGAGGCAGCCAGCTAGACAGTTATCCTCTTTTCTCACCTATATATCAAATATATATATATATATATTATCTCTTTTTTTAACCGACAGGGCAATTTTCTCTTCTGCGTGCGAACCCAGCAACAAATGCTTCCTCTCATTTACTTTTCTTACACTTTTATTAGTAGATGCTATCTTATCTACCTCTGTAGATTGGTATAGGGCCTCAAAAACCTCTACAGCAGCTTTGGGAGATGCACCAGCACTGAGGGTCCATTATGAAAGGGAAGCAAGTGAATTAGGAGGCACAGACAGAGACATGCTTCTTATCTACAACCTTTATCAAGAACCGTAGCCCATCTGCCATTTCTAGGAAGTCTCCAACACAGCCTCTTGAATGTGATTAAAAAAAAAAAAGGATTGTATTGCTCATGTTGGTTACTAGGGTCACACTGGGGATGCAGAGATATAATGTATGAAATGTGGTTGTGTTTTCATTGTATAATCATAACACGAAGATGTTCCGTGTGCTGACTGTAGGCCCTCAAGAACTATAGAAAACAGGGACGAATAGCCACCCGGTAGATCAAAGGTGTTTGGTACGTGATCAACCCAGAGTTATTAATGTGCAAGGTACCACAATGACAAATAATGCCATTTCAAAATATTAGTTTGCAGCCAGGTTGTATGACCTGTATGAAAAAAAAATAAATATGAGATGCCCAACCAAGAACAGACAGCCTCTTCATAGCCTGTCCTACAGTATGCTCCCATATGGAAGCATTTCACCTCTTGTGCAATTACAGAGGACCAATCTTTATCATTATAATGAATCTAATCTCACCCAAAGGGCAGTCCAACACTGAAATGCAAGGGCAAATTTCCCTTGAACAAGAGAACCAACAAACCTCAGGCGTATGCTTTGGCCTATGTTCGCCTCATCGGTGGGGAATTGCTGGTATCCCTCTAGGCACAAGTCTGGATTCACCTTTTCATTTGGGGTGAGCACAAGAGATCACCAAAGAGCAAAACATCAAATTTGAGATGCTCAACCAAGAACAAAGAGCCACTTCATAAACTGTCCTGTATCGTGTCCCTGCTTGGGACAACTCAAGTTCTAGTTCTTCTGCCATTACAGAGGTTTTATGATCTAACTCATTGAGCGCGTCATAAGTGCCCGGGCTGCACACACCCCTAACTCATGCCAACAAATGTGCAATCTGCAATAGTCACAGAAAGGTGATTACTACAAGAATGGAAATCTGGGGGAAAACTGAATTTTCTGGAATATAATTCTGACAAGGGACGAACATCTGGAGATTTCCCGTTTATCTTAGGATAGTGTAATTGTTCTGTGCTTAATCCTTTTCGTCAGCACAGTGATCATTTTACTCTTAATAAATATAATCAATTCTGTCTGTGTACTACTTTTGCATTCTCCATTTTTAAACTTTATACCTTTTCGGCTCAATCTTTTTTTTTTTCTTTATATACTTTGAGTTGTTACAAAAGCCTCCTTGTATATTTTTAAAACCTTACATAGGACTTCATGGGGGCAGCAAGTTTTGGGGCCTCAGAGTGAACAGGTATAGGTATAGTTTTTCTGTTAACGATTTCACACCCGTGTCCCCCTATCATGTTAGAAGTAGCAGGTAGTGGCCCTCTGGTATCCATGACAGTGACTTGTTCAGGCACTGTAACCCCAGAGGTAAAATGAGCAGAAAATTGCTTAAAACCCCAGTGCTAACCACATGAGTATTTAGCACTTCAACGAACTACAAAGCAGCCAAAAAAACAATTCTCCGTCCAGGCAGGACAAATTTGTCAACCCATATCCATTTGGGAAATGCTACGTGAGACCACTGTTGTTCCATCAAGGAAAGGCCAGCCACCACCAACCTAAGAGGAGATGGTCTCCAGTGCCTAAAGAATGCATGAATCAATTGATATGCAAAAAATTTGCAGAACTGGACTGTTTCTTTAAAAATATGGTTTAAGTTTAACCCAAATATACATCTACTTCCTATGTCCCTTTTAGCAATAAAATACATTTATTGGCTAATCAAGACTATCAATTATTAATAGGGGTATTAATATGGCGTTGCCTCTCCGCCTTCTCGCTTTAAGTGCCTACAGGAAGCTTTCCACAAACCGCTTTTGGGCACGTATGTTGATATTTCAGCCGAAAACACATCTATCTTGCAATCAGTGCTTCAATTCACCCCAAAGGCAATCAATGGGGTTAAGATCAGAGCTCTGTGCAGGCCACTTGAGTTGCCTTCACACCAAATCTTAATGGTCCATGCTTTGTGCACATGAGCAGTCATGCAGGAACAGGAAGACATTCCCCAAACTAGTTCCACAAAAGTAGAAACCACACTATTGCCTAAAATGTCTTTGCATGCTGTAGCACTATTACCCTTTACTGAAACTAAGGAGCCTAAGCCCAGATCCTGAAAAATAGCTCCAGATTATGAAACTGCACCCACCAAACTTTACAATAAGCACTATAAGTTTCAGTAGCTTTCCTAGCAGCTGCCAAACCCAGATTTCTCCATCAGATCTCTAGTTACGTGTGCTTCACCACTGCAGTTTCAGACGACACTTGGCATCACACAGTCACCTTCTGCTTGACCATAGAAACCCATTTCATGAAGTTCACACTACACCACACTTGTGCAGTGCTTCCAGAGGCTGTTCAGAAACTTGTTGTGAAGTTAGAGGTCAGGTGATTTATATATGCTAAACTCTTCAGCAGCCCCAGTCTGTGTATAGTCTACCGTTTCAAGGCTGAGCTGTTACTTTTAGACACTCCCACTTCACAATAGCACTTACAGTAGGACCAGGGCAGAAATTTCAAACCAACTTGTGGCAAAGAGGGCATCCTATGACAGTGCCATGTTTAAAGTCACTGACCACTTCAGTACAACCCATTCTACTGCCAAGGTTTGTCTATGGAGAGCGCATACCTACTTGGACCAGATCACAGTTGTTATATGGAACCTAATCCACTTTAGTATTAAACATACCATCTGGAGTTGGAGCAGCTTTATTGCAGGCCTCCAATTGTAATACCCCCCCCCCCCCGAAAAAAACCCTGTTGCCGCTCACCATCTTAACAGTCAAGTAGGCCAAGGTAATTGCCTTTCAGCACCGCCTTGTGTGGACAATAAGGTTTGTCCCTGTTGTGAAGGGTTATTGGTAAAACATATTGTACCTCAATAGGGGCAAATTGCCACAGTTAATTTCATTAAGAACCTCAGTATCCATGTGTAAATTTCCTCTCTTGATCTTTCAACCAATAAATATGTTGAACATTCCATCTATCCGATTAAACTTGTACATTTGTTTTAGTTCATTTTGATCTAATCTCTATTTCGCTGTAGAGTGACTTGGTATTAGATGCCAAAGGAACAGTTCAATGGAGGTGATTTGAGAAGTTTTCTTCAGAGGAGCCTTTTGACACAAAGTTGACAAAATATGTCTATGTCCTTTGAAATACATCAGAATTGATACGCAGCATACAAAGAACTGGTAAATGTGAACTTAAGAGCCAATTTAGCAGCAACCTCCTTTTTACAATGTATACAACACAAGGATGCTTTCCAGCCTAATCAATTAAAGCATCAAATATAGTTGGAGTAGCCAGTGTGGCCATAAATCCAATGCTTTACTTGGCCAATCACATTGTGTAGAGGACAGCCAATTCAAATAAATCCTCTCATTTAATATTTTGGTCCAAGCCCTTACAATGACCTTTCTCGTGCAGTCAGAAAGCTCAGCTTCATACACAATGATGTTGTCTGCCTCAGTTCCAGCAATGCCACTCACCAGTGGTTTCCAATGTCCAATCAAGCTTGAAAACATATAGCTTTCCTTTGTGTGCTTTTTAGGCATAACCCTGGTTTTTAATCACTTGTTTTAATATATCTTATTTATGAGGTCTTCACGTTGAGTTTTAAGGTTGCCATACTCGTGTCCATATGTTTAGTTGTATAGTCAGTGACAGCCATGCTAAATTTAGGCATAACCATTTTAAGCAATGGCAAAGACACAATCACCACTGTGTCACATAAGTCCAAAAATGTATCCCTTGAGGGCCAGTGAGATGGACTTTTGAGTATCTTTTCAAAGAACACTCTACCAAGTCCAGTTTGTCACACAAAAGCGATGAACACATGGCTAAATTCCATCACAAAAGCAGCCGCATTAGCTACAATTCTTTCTTCTTCCATTTGGTATATGGCAAATGTGTTTTTCATTAATATATTTTTTTTACTATTCGCATTTTTTCTGCTTGTCCTCTGATGGAATCCTTTCACTTTCAGTGGTGGTGTTCATTTTTCTTTTGTTGACACTTTGTATCACACTATCATAGCCAGGAGCTCATGCAATACATAGTTTAAAAAGTCACTGAAAGAGGGATAAAAGCAAAGATCAGGACTACATCTAATCAAGAAGTGAAAGTAGGAGTTACTGCACAAATCTCACAATTGCAGGACCTTCCACAGTAATTCTAGTAGGAACAAAGTCAGCTGTAAAAGCATGTGGAAACATGCTGTGTGAAATTATAACCTATACCTTTTGTTAAGCCTCATAACACAGGGCAATGAAGTGGTTTTCCCAGCAAAGCAGTCAGATTCAAATGAATGTTTTGCCAAGCTCTGAACAGAGTCACACCAAGTGTATGCAGAAAAAAAATCTGATACACCAAGGTGAAGCTCACAAAAGATTTGGGGAAAGAGCTTAAAAATGCAGCCATCCAGAAAAATAAGCCACAAGAGGCAGAGATTCACTGATTTCCTTATATGCTTCTGAAGCAACAGCGTGGGTGAGCCAAGTTTATCACTGCACCCATCTACAGAGAAAAAGAAAAAGCATTTGAAATGAGTTAAAATTCTCTTCGCTTTTTAGACTGAGCTAAATCCTAGCATAACCATGGCAAGAATTCTTACCAAGCCCTTTCAAAACATGCTTCTTTGATTTCCACAAGGTAGGGTGAAGCTGGGCGATTTTTCTTTACATTGTACTTCCGGGAAGAAGCGGTTTTTTTTTTGTTGTTTTTTAAACGAACATTTTGTGACATCAATTTACCACCAATCCATTAAAAATGACTACCTCCAAACGTCTTCAGATCATTTAACTCACGAAAAAAAAAAATACTACACCTCAAAGGTTTTCGTAGTCCGCCATTTCGCGGCAGACATTGGCAGTGCTTTGTGCATATATATATATAATATATACATACAGTACCACCAATATATATCAGCAAAAATGCCCAGCACAAAATAATAAAAAAAAAGACGTGAAAACGTCAAGCGTTTCTGCTTGTACCCCTCCCTCCACATCCGCCATGTGAGGATTCTCTTCCACTGCAGCTTCACCCTAGTACCTCCCTCACGAAATGTCGGATCAAGGCACTCGTTGGATGCGAAACGAGAAACGGCATACTCACTAACGGAATGCAAAACACCCGCTACCTTAGAAAGAGCTTATCACAGCTCTCATCCTCGCCGTCACCTTCCTCAAATTTTAAAGCAAAAATAACGCGGAAGACTCCGTTTTATCCAACTGTCACGACACACCTATCTTGATACGCCAATGAAAGCTCGCAACCCTCCTCGGTATTTGTGGCAAGGAAGAAACCGCCAGTGACGACAGAGCCGTTCAAACCTCCCGTTCCCCCTTAAACCCAAAATCAGCCAAACACATGCCTTAGTAACAGGTCATATAGAGGTACGATTGGTTGGGAGGTCTGGGTTTCCGCCCAATCACGCGCCAGAAGGTGGGCATCTTCAGAATAAGCCGCTGTTCGCAGTGCGCACGAGGCGTTTTCAGGAGTCGTTGAACAAAGAAAAACGCGGGATCGTTCAACTAACTGCCTCAACCGCCACTAACTGGTGTTTATTCTTATGGACTGCCTAGCGAAAGATCGCGCCATTGAAAAACCTGGGCGTTAACTGCTCGGCTTGGTTTGGCGCACCGAGGAAGAGGCGGGTTATTTTACCGGAAACTGTATTCTAATGGGAGGAGTGGAGCGCAGGAATGAGGAGAGAATAGCGATGTACAGCGTGAAGAGATAGGCTAGTTGTGATAGTAGATTGGTTTTGTACGTTACGTTTAGGATTTTTTTTTGTTCTTTCTTGTGGTTAGGGTTGTATATAGGAACTTGTGGTTTTGGTGTATTTAAATGGAGGCAGCATAGGGGTTAAGTCACGTAAAGATTGAAAGATAGGTACAATACCATGCAATATGATTATGTAAAATCTATTGATGCTATGTGGACTAGGAAGAGAGACTATTGTTATAGAAATTAGTTTTATTTGAAATTCATATTGTAACAGAAATTTGATTAGTTTTATTTGTGAAAGAAAATGACACCTTGGTAATTTACATATTTAATTTCTATTTCTGTGAGATATTGGCATATATTACAGAACAGTGGATGAAACTGAGTAGTAGAGCTTAAGTAATGTTAATGTTAAGTAATGTCTGTGTTGTATGGATATCTAGACAAAACCAGCGCTTACTAGCAAAATAAAATTGGACAGGGAAGTACAGGTTACTCAATAGAAAGGATTGTTGAGTGTTGCATGTTAGATTCTATACAGACTTTATTGTCTGAATTTTAGTAAAATTTTAGTTCAAATTTATCTTTGCAGTATCAGCTGGAGACATGGCATTTTCAAATTATGGCAGTTTAAATCGTGCTCAGTTGACCTTCGAGTATCTACACACTAATTCGTGAGTATGCTGCATGTCAAAACATTTTTAGGGAGTGAATGTTCATTTTTAACATAGACGGTAGCTATATGTATATATTTGTGTGTGTGATATACACACACACACTATATGACCAAAAGTATGTCGACAATTATTGAGGTTAGTTGTTTCGGCCACACCCATCGCAAGCTAGTGAATGGAATCAAATACATAGACAGTGCCTTTGGACGCAACATCCACACAAGTCACTGTGCATCAGGAGCTTCATGGCTGAGCAGCTGCGCGCAAGCCGAAGGTTGCTATATGAAATGTCAAGAATGGTGTGAAGCTCTCCGCAATTGGACTCTGGAGCACCGGTCAATGTGTCCTCTGGAGTGATGAATCATACTTCATTATCTCCAAGTCTGATGGCTGAATCTGGGTTTTGCGTATGCCAGGAGAACACTACCTACCGGAATGCACGGTGCATACTGTAAAGTATGGAGAAGGAGAGATACTAATCTTGGGCTGTATTTCAGGGTTCAGGTTAGGCTGTTTATTTCCTGTGAAGGATACAAAGAAATCTAGGCAATAGTATGCATGTAACTTTGGGGAAGGCCGTTTGCATGACAGTGCTTTCGAGACAAGTCTTCTCATCCAGAATGATTGCCTGATGTCACAAATGCTAGTTTGGCTGAAGTTTCTACATACAAACTCCAATAGCTTGTGGAAATCCTTCCCAGAAGAGTGGACTTTGTTCTAACTGCAAAGGGGCCGGGGGAGGGAGTTAGAATGGGATGTCCAACCAGCTTATATAGATGTGGTGGTCAAGTGTCCACATACTTTTGGTCATATAGTGTATATATAATCAATGAAAATAATTCGCCAACCAAAGTACAGGAACAAGTATCTGCATTATTGCACCATGCATTTTGTTATTTTGTGTATGTCAGTAGTGCAGACAATGTTTCCTTGTTGCAATTTCAACTTATATTTCGTGATATAACAATAGCCCAATGTCTGAGAAAGCTCTGAACACATCTTCAGTTCAACTGAACTCAAGCTCAGAGTGAAAATATCAAATTTGCTTGAGTATAAGAAGCTTTTTTTCAGAGCAAATGCTCTGAAAAATACCCCTCGTCTTATACTTGTGGTGCTCTTTTAATCGGACCTCAAATAGAGGTCTGACTACAAGACTAAGATCTCGATCCCCCGCAGCGCTGCATGGGACCTGGATCCTCCTCTCTTGCAGCCTCCGTTGCTGCCCGGCACTTCTGCTGGGGCTTCTATGACGGAGCACCGTTGTGACCAACCTTCCAGTGCTGCGCCATTGAAGCCCCTGTGGAAGTTCCGGGTAGCTGCAGAGGTTGTCTGCTCACATCGCGCAGACGTTCACCAGCTGCCAGAGAGGAGGATCCCCCGCAGCGCTGCAGGGGACCTGGATCCTATTGTATGGCAGCCGGTCAACGTCTGTGCAATGCGTGCAGACAACCCCTGCATCTACCTGGAATATCCGCTGAGGCTTCTACAACGGATTGCCCGCATCACATGACCTTCCTGTGCTCAGTCATAGAAACCCCAGGGGATGTGCCGAGCAGAAACAGAGGTTGTCTATGCGCATTGCACAAACGTTCACCGGTTGCCCCCACTAGACACCAGGTAGTCTGAGGTACGGTGGACAAGGCTGGGGATGCATTGGTGCGTCTAACATTACTTATATTAGTTACTTTAGGAAGCAGACTCCTGAAGAAGGGACCTGAAAGCTTATGCTAAAGTCTAGCCTTTCCGTCGTTAATCCTTCTAGTGCCAACCATGTACATTCGTTCTCCTGTCTGCGGCCACTAAAATGTTTTGTTGAAAATCCTTGTGTATACAGTTAAACATGGAGGCCTTCTACCATCTGAAGAGAGTTGCTCATTTTCAGCTTCTCTCACTATAGAAAAAAACTCAATGTTCGAGCACTGCCAATAGGCAGCGATTGTTCCATGAAAATGGAAACCTGTTTCCATAGTGCAGCATTCTGCCAGCTGATTTCTGTGAAAGTGCCGTACTTGCGGACACATATTTTCTAACCTAGAGTAAGATGTCCATAAGACTTTCACTTAACGATATGATTTATCTTGATGACTAGTTACTGGTTATCCTTTTATTGTGGTTTGAATCTGACTAATTAATGGATTAAGCTTATTAGACATACCAATACAGAAAAGTGTATAAAACATAACAAATATAATTTATAATTCGAGCCAGTAGTGTCGTACGAGCCAGTAGTGTCGTACATGCAGATTTTGTATGACTATTTCCTTTCCACCTTTGGTGTCGAAAGACATGTTGTCCATGCATGCTTTGGTTTTATGCTGCTTTTGACAGAATGTAATATGTGTGTTTTTTTGTGTTTTATTTACTAATATAGCACAACACATGAGTTTCTCTTTGGTGCCTTGGCTGAATTAGTTGATAATGCAAGGTATGCTTTTATTTTGTTTTTCATCATATAATTGATGTATAGATTTTATATGGGAAATTTACTGACTGAGTTTAATACATAAATTTAAGAGGTAAATAAGTTAAATGTGAAAAACGATGCAAAGCAGAAAATGTCTTGGCTTGAATGACCTTGTTCGAGTTTCTGTGTAAATAAAACACATTATTAAGTAATCCGCTGAATTCTTCTTAAATAGACACAATCAGAATTGTATACATTTCAAACTCAATCAAATGTCTTTCATTAAGTGACTTTTTTTTTTATAGGGATGCTGAGGCTACACGAATTGATGTTTTTACAGGTGCGTTTTAGTAAACCAAGTAAACTTTCTTTTCTTTTTTCCGGTGGTGGTGGGGTTTCCAGTGTATGTGAATTAATAAAATGCATTATAAAATATTTCATAAACAGGTTTTACAGTTAGAAGCCAGGGTCATCTTTAATGTTAGTGGTCCTTAAAGCTGCTTTAAATTTTAAAGTATGCCTGTGATTGTAAAATCACAAGTGTCAATTTGTAGTGGGTAACTTTTCACCTGTATTATCAAGATGAAAGATACACATTTAAACAACATTGCATTTTGAATTTTACCGCCTTCATTTTGCATTCTTCTGAGTTTGGGAAATGAAAGGTGGTCCTTTCTGCATTTCAGTTTGAAAGGTTGTCTTTAAATGATAATTGTACTGTTAACTCCGTAGTGTAGTGTTGCTACAAATATTTGATGTAGCTGAAGTTTCCAGTGTTCTCTAACAAGTTTGTTTTTTGGCTATATATTTTATGCAGTACAAAGAGAAGACTTGAGAGGTGGCTTCATGCTTTGTTTTCTTGATGATGGTGCAGGAATGGATCCAAGTGAGTGAAACGCAACACATTGGCTTTGTAGCAGCTGTTTTCATGGAGCAACTTATATACTATATAACTCTTAATGTATTTGTTTCTTGGTGTTCTTGTTCATCTTATATGTAGGTTTGTCATCTGTTTATTATTGTTTTTAGATGAGGCTGCCAGTGTTATTCAGTTTGGTCGTTCTGCTAAAAGAACCCCTGAATCTATCCAAATTGGGCAGTATGGAAATGGTTTAAAATCGTAAGTACTGTACATAAAATGTGTTTTTTAAATGCCAAACATACAAAATAGCAGTTTTCCATTAGTTCTGAATTCATGTCTTTGTTAATGGTCTTTAACACGCTGAAAAAGAATGATTTCATACTGAGGGCTAATCAAGTAGGGCTTCTATGCTTCATCACTTTGTGCTGTCCATTGTGCATTTGCTGTGTATTTAGAGTTTTTGTATTTTATTGGTTTCCTGATGTTTGGTGCACTGATTGTTTTACTGCCTGCTATCATGATATCAATAATTAATCTAAGATCTGGATAATCTCTTCAATAATGTTTTTTTTCCATATATATTCTTTGGCTTACTTTGAACTGTCACCAGTGGCTCTATGCGAATTGGAAAAGATTTCATCTTGTTTACCAAGAAAGGAGGCACAATGACCTGTCTGTTTCTCTCTCGTACCTTTCACGAAGAAGAAGGCATTGATGAGGTTTGATTATTCTCTTATAACAATGTTATAATTCATGTTAAAAATAATCTTTAATGTTAATACAAGTAAGACCTATTTTTTTTTTGCGTAATTTCTGTTAAGAAAAAATCCTGTCTGGCTCATTTCATTTGCTGTAATATTTGTACCAAAAAAGAAAAGGAGCATCATTGTGCACAGGGTGCAATTTTGCATTATTAAGCGGTGATCATTTGTTGCATATAAGTGCACATGTACTGATCTGTGTCCATGCCCTGAAAGCTATCCATGTACTGCTAACGAATTAAGACTTGCTTTGGGGTTGTAAAACTGGGAGTTTTAGGCATGCTGTGCGGTGCTGTGCCAAATTGTATTGGCCTCATTTGGTGCTCACCATTTGTTTCTCCCTTAGGGATCAATAATAAATATATAAATAATACATTTTTATTTAGTCACCACCTCAATTGGTCTTTCGTTCAGTAATTTGCCTTACTAAGTAAGCCATCTTTGTGTAAAGTTTGAAAAATGGTTACACGAGAGCACCCAGTGGAATGGTTCAATCATGTGAGCTTGAACATGCAATTGAATCACATTTTATATAGAATCACCAAAAACTAAAATGTTTCATAGATGTTTTTATTAATTCCGTCTTAATAAACTGAGAGCATCGTATAAATGTAATGGAAATTGTAGCTTTATTAGCATACATACGTATTGAACATGATCTTTATGTGGTTTTTGTCATTGAAGGTTATTGTTCCTCTTCCCACTTGGAATTCTAAAACCTTTGAGCCACTGGCAGACAACATGGAAAAATTTGCCATTGAGACAGAACTTATATATAAATATTCTCCTTTTCACTCTCAAAAGGAGATCATGGAGCAGTTCAAAAAGATCTCTGGTGATACAGGTAAAAATAACTTTTTTATTAATAAGTTATTATGATACCACTGTAATTGACAAGATACCACAATGTATGTGTTTTCTTTTTATTACTCCCTTTTCAAATATTGATTTGTTGTAGCCCTTTTTTGAATACAGAAATGAGGTAGTCAGAGAGATTTTATTATTATAATTATTCAAATGTTTCTATCATATCTGATTTTTTTCCTCCCTCCTCCAAGCTATACACATTGAGTTCCCTTAGTTTATCCTTCAGACCATCCACTATTTTGGTAGCCCTTTTTATGCACTTTTCTGCAGAGATCTTTTTGGAGTTGGGGTCTCCAGAACTGTACACAAAACTCCTAGGTGATGTATGAGAAGGTATCTTTAACGTGGCAGAACCACATTATTCCTGCTACTAATGACACTAGCTATACAACCCAGCACCCTACTTGCTTCTTCTGCTGCCTAATTGCATTCCCAGCTTACCTTTAACTCATCAGAAATAATTATTCCCAAGTCCCTCTCTTTTTTGTTGTTTATATATAGAACAATGCCCTCGATACTATATGCTTCCTGGGCTTTTTTTATGTCCCAAGTGCATTATTTTACATTTTATAACATTAAACAGCTGCCACACTCTCGACCATTTTGATTTAGTTAAATTATTTGACATCTGACTTTTTTAATTTTTTTTATATATATCGGTGGTGATATTAAAAAGTATGGAACCCTATAAAAATCATTGAGGTGCCCCACTAGTACATCCTCTGAATAGAAACCAGAGGTGGTTGTATTAGACACCTGATTGTGAATTCCAGTATAAGTTAATGGGGTGCTTAATCATGCAGGTCACAAGACAGTTGAAGGCAGGATAATGAGCATTTTAATTATCATCAAATGCATTTTTTCTGGTTGGTACATTGTTGATGCAGGCCAAAGGCTATATTCTAGGTCATTTTTAGATGCCTTTATGGATACAATCCCTACCTGCCTCCAAGTATCTCATTTGACTTTTAGCAGTGCCAGAAAATAGATAACGAAGGCAAAAAGAAACTGGAAAAACAAAGGAAGTGACATCCTTCATCAACTGTGTGCTTATCAGAAAATCATTTTTAACAGTTAGTAAAATTCACTCACATCCCAAGTCGGTATAGAACCAATACAGATACCAGAAACGTAGCTAGTAAGGGAGGTAATATTAAGGCCCACTGCTTCATGGAACCTCTAATGAGGCAAAACAATGCACTCATAGAATGGGCCTGTAACAGGACACTTACCTCCCTCTGGTGGGTTTTCTTTCTGGGCGGCTTGAGGTTATGATCTGGGTTGTTGATGATGTTGATGGTTTTGTGCTGCACGTGCCTACAAGTGATTTCTGGTCTTCTAAGCACTTCTGTGCAAGAAGCCCCCGAGTGATTCCAATTCCAAGATCTGCTCTTCCAGTTCCAGAACTAGAGAACATACTAGCAGTTCTGTTCTGAGCTCTAGAATACTTTTAAGCAATTTAGAAACCAGATGTTTGGCTTATCCAGTCATGGCTTTACCATCTGGTTCAAGGGGTTTTGTCCATAAACTGGATCCCGACTCTTCTGCCTCTGAGGCACCATCTTTTGAAGCCTTCTTGTCATATGAGGAATGTGAACTCAGAGAAGACACTAAAACTCATGATCTTGGAGTCATCAAGATCAAGTCTAAAAACAGACTTTTTACCTCCAGAAAGATTAAACATCTTTTCCATTTAGAGAAGAGATTAACATAGGTCCCTAGGGTTGAAGCTGCTGTGCCAAAGACACTATTCCTCTAGAAGACTCCTCTCAGGGAGGCAGAAGGGGCAGTCAGGAAAGTTTTTATTTTTTTCCTTTTTCAATCCGCTGTGTCTGGGTTCTTTCCAGGGATAGCTTCTGCATCTGTACCCCATTCTATGGGATTTATGGCTACAACAAGTGGATGATGATCTATCCCTAAGACTAGGTAATGAGTAGATTAGTAGATGAGTAGATGTCTGTACTCTTCGATTGAATACGTTGGTATGGTGGCTAGAGCTTCTGCCTGTTTGTGGCTTGCAGATTCCTCTGGCTAAAATCTTGCTCTAGCATAAAAGACCCCCCCCCCCAGATTTTCAAGATCATTTCATGCTTCAAGGGATCAAGAGGCGTGTGGGTCTTCCAGATTGTGTGAAGACAAAACCTTACGCATGTAAGAGGGAAATTGTCCAAGCCTAAACAAAAATGAGATTTACCATTGGGGGCTGATGCCAGACCTTGTGTGTGTTTGTGGAGGGGGCTTCTTTTCTTTGATTCAGTCTCAGGGTTTTTCCACTACGGACCGTTGGGTAATAGACAATGTTTAACATAGCTACGTCATGGAAATTTTTAGATGTTTCTCCCAGGAGATTTGTGGCTTCTTCCCTTCCACTAAACCTACACAAAGGTTAGATTTTTTTTAGAACATTATTCAGATGAAAGACATGCTAGTCCCTGTGACTACATAAGAGGTCAGACTAGGAGTCTATTCACCAGTATTTCTGGCAACTCTAGATTTGGAAGACGCTGCACGTGTCTATTGCTGTCGACTATCAGAAATTATCTGGCTATACCAAGCTCTCAGGGTATTGTTTGCTTTCAGTTTTGAGCAGGTTTTTCCCTTTTGGCCTGTTATCGTCTCCTTGAGTTTCTACCAAATATTCGCTGCAGCAGCAGCTCATTTGAAACTTCAAGAAACCAAGATGATACCTTCTGGCTGCTCATACACCTGCCACCCTTCAGTCCCAGGTCAGTCCACAGGATTTCAGCTGGATAGTCCCCTTTCACCAGAGAAGGACTCAACTATTGATCTTTGGAGACATCTTTCCTTTTCCATCAGACAGATTATGATGATGTTAGGACTCGTATTAGCATCCAAGATGTCCATTACTTGTGTTCCGCCCTGGCTGCGTCCCCTATGGACATTTGTTCTCAGAGTGTGGCTCCACGACTTTTCAGAGTTTCTCTTGCTGCCAACATAAAATCTTCTCTTCGATTCACTACATAGGTAGATCAGACTAAAGCAGAAGCAGTAAGCAGGAGAGTAGTCAGGCAATTCAAGGGTCAATCTCAAACATGAATACAAGGTAACAAACGCAAGGACCACAGTAGGATATCTTTGCAGAGCAGGTCTGGATTTGTAATCCAATGCCCTAACTTTTTTAACAACCAAAATGGCTAGCAGCTCACATTCCAACTGAGAGTCTATTCTGATTTTTGTGTGCTGTGGAGTTCTTTTTGTGAATCCATTCCAGTTGAAGGGTTTTAGTAAAGAAACATGAAACACACAATATATTCGGAGAGGGAGGTAGGAAGAAACAGTTCATAAACCACAGGATTAATCCAACGCAGGACTCGAAAGGGAACCGATATAACAAGGAGCAAGCTTCATGGATGGAACCTTGAGCTTAACGTTCTTGGTTAACAGCCACGCTCCTTAACCCCTGAAATATAACAGGGCCCATCTACGGTGACAATTAGCCTGTTGCTTGTGTGTTTCAGAGTCTTGAGGTTTTGTTGAACAGACATGGCAAAGATGAGGAGTAGTAGCTGAAGTTGCAAAAGAATGGGGAGACATTTAATACTTATGACATTATTTGCCCAATCATCCTGGTGATCCCTCACAAACGACTGTAGAAACTGTTCTAACAACTGGTTGGTCCTTTCAATAATCCCTTAAATTTGTTAATGGTAGGCGAATTAGAATGGGAAAAGTGATTCCCATAGTTTAACAGAAGGTTCCCCAAAACAAAGCTGTAAATTGCACCCCTGTATCAGATCTAATTTGTGCTTGAAGGCCATGCAGACAAAAATAGGCAGTAATAGGTAGCTTAAAAAGTGGACAAACATTAGAAAAATGATCCATCAAGACCAGTATGACCATATTTCCTTCTGAAAGATGAAGTCAACATTAAAGTCCATAACCAAATGGGTCCAGCAGGATGAGAATGGGACACACAGGCCCACACGCAGCAATGAACTTGATACAATCAGCTTTAATCTCAGGCCACCATGTCCTGTGTGCAACAGGCACTAGGGTTACCTGAGGATTGGGATAAATAAGCCTGTGCGAGAATGTTGCTGCTTATTATTTCTTTAAGAAACAAAGCACAGGTGGGCCATTGCTGTTAACTGGGGCATTACACTGTGATTTCGAAATACGTTTAAAAAAAGGAGATGACAACTGAGTCAACCGTTTGAGAAGAAGGCATAATGGTTGCAGGAGAGATATGTTCATTGATGTCGATTAATAATTTCCTAGATAAGGCATCTGCTTTTAATGGTTTTGATCCCGGATGATAGGAAATAACAAAGTTGAATTTTGAAAGAAATCATGACTCAACAAGCCATTTAAGATTTGGCTTTACTGCGGTAGTCCAAATTTTTATGATCTGCTAGGATAATAGGGTTTCTAGCTCCCTCCAAAAAAACCCCACGGATGTATTTGCCTTGAAACTCCCTCCGCTGGGACAGAATGGCCCCCAAAGGCATCCACCTCAACTACAAAGGGTTTTGTAGATGGATGCCTTACCGCCGGCTAAAGCAAAAGCGAGTAGGGCTGCAACAACTAATTGATAAAATCGATAATGAATTGTTGGCAATGAATTTCATTATCGATTAGTTGAATCGATTTTTATCAATTATAAAATGAGGGTTTTTTCAGAGCAAATGCTCAGCAGTGACTGCAGGGAGGAAGAAAGGGGTGGGACCAAATGGCCAATTGGTTCCGCCCATTTCCTTAGCATTGACGTGGCTGTGACACTCATCTAACTGTGAGTATAAAATTAATATTTGGGCTGCTGAAAGTTAGAGTGGGGTTAACGGGGCAGTTATAGTTATTAGGTGTTTAGGGTTATTTAGGAGCAGTTATAGTTAATGGGGTGTTTAGGGTTAACTTAGGAGCAGTTATAGTTATTAGGTGTTTAAGTTAACTAAGAGCTGGTATAGTTAATGGGGTGTTGGGGTTAATTGGGGCGATGGTGGTTGATGGGGTGTTTAGGAGTTAATTTAGGGGCAGTGGTGGTTGATAGGGACCAGTTGCTAAATATGTCATCCTCATTGTGACGGGACGCCCTGTACTCCAACTGGGTACACCTGTCAGCTGTTTGCTGCTTCCTCCCGGAACCTTAAGGGTTAACCTCCTCCAGTGCTAGACGATACTGCGAGGAAGGGATCGAGTATTCGCTTTGTAGTAACACTGTAGCCACCGAGGCGTTGCCAAATATGGTGCTGTAATTGTCCTGAAAAGGACAATGAGTGATGTAGCAGGTCCCTCAATCATTAGACAAGACTAATGTCAAGGTGAACAACAACAACAGTTTACTGAGAAACACACAACCTTTTATACACCACTCTTAACAATGAAAGGACATAATCACATTAGCACAACAATACCTGGCCCAGACAGCCTGGCACCATACTCAGCCCGCTAAGCCCAGCAATATCCGTATAAAACCCAAACCTTTGTTTTCGGGGTGATCCAGAGGGAGCGCCGGCGATCCCAGGGTATCTGTGGATAGCTCGGCGCCCCTAGAGTATTATGTCCAAAAAGCAACACGACCCCAAGGGGTAGCAGTTTAAAATTTCCCCTGGAAAGGTTCCAAGAACCAATGGCAGATTGATGGGAGCCCGAATCAGAGATGGTGGTATGGGTTTTCCTCAAATAAAGCAACACTATGAAGCCAGCATAGTGTACCATATCACTAAAACCTATCAAGAATCATCTAAGCAAGAGGTTTGGTATAAAATAGAACAAAAAACTACTGAAACTAGTAGCTTAAACAAATTTATTTGGTCTCTAAAAGATAGAGACATAACAATTTATATTAAAGATAAAAATATAGTGCTACAAAATATTATACCAGAATGGCTAAAAATCAAAAAGCGATTGGGTATTAAGGATAGATTAATCGAGTCCTTAAACTTTAAGCTACTTGAAGATGTTATAGAAGACATCTCACTGATAAACTGGACACAGGCTGGTGTTAATGTAATCTCAGATATCTTGTTATATGGTAAGATGTCTCCTTTTCCTACTCTAGTAAATAAATTTGGGTTAATGAAAACAACTATCTTCAATTATTTAAGAGTTAAAAACTGTATAAATAAACATTTGGTTGGATCACAAGATGCTATCCTTCAGAAATTAGCCCAAATTTTTTGTCCAAATCCCCCAATAAAACTTTTCTCCAAATGTTTAGAGTTAATGAGGCTAAAAGAAGGAAATAAGGCAATTAAAAAAGTGATAACAAGATGGGAAAAGGATTTAGACACTCCAATCTCGTCCGATGACTGGCTAAAGGAGATTAGGAAATTATCCTCTAGAGTGCATGACCTCTCCCTTTTGGAAACCCAATTTAAAGTCCTAAACAAATGGTACTTAGTACCAACTAGATTGGCAAAAATGTCCTCAGATAATTCTAATGTATGTTGGCGTTGCCACCAGGCAATAGGGTCCTACCTACATATTTGGTGGTCCTGCCCCAGGGTTAATAACTTTTGGAATGAGATTTTGTGTTTTTTGAAATCTATAGATAATATTATTATACCAGACTCTCCTCTTTCTCTGTTATTTCATTTAGGTTGGCCCTCTATGACTGAGACACAAGTAAATCTAAGTATTCACACGTGTTTAACAGCCAAAAGATTGATAGCCAGGGAATGGAAAAATGATAACCAATTTAATATGTCTCAGTTGATAAATCAACTAAAATTTCAGGTTATAATGGAGAAGGAGGTCTCCCAAATCTTGTATACTTCATTTAAAAAAACTCAAATATGGGAAAAATGCCTCCAAATAATAAATAAGATAAATTAGGCAGCCAAATCCTCTTTGCATAGACTTACCTCTTTTCCTTCTCTCCATGACCGAATACCTCATTGTCTTTTTTTTTTTTTTTT
>VKOC01000001.1:39909250-39935293 GCA_009364415.1 Spea multiplicata
TGGCATATGTGGGGGGCAGCGTGGCGTGGAATGTCCGGGAGGCAGCGTGGCAGGCCTGGGCTCAAATGTGCATAAATTGGGGGGGCTGGTTGGGAAATAAAGACAAGAAATGCATTTTCATCAAAGTTTTTTTTTTATTCTGCTGTTTGTAATATTTTAACATCATTTGTTTATTAAATTATTTTAAATAAATGAAAAATTTACATTCATTCTTTTTATCCGATTAATCGAAAAAATAATCGGCCAACTAATCGATTATTAAAATAATCGTTAGTTGCAGCCCTAGTCAACACACCACCTCCTTGCCTGTGGCAGCTCAAAACGTAATTGCTGGTTTGCCGGCAATTGCGTTTTCAGCCTACAGAATCACTCTGTGGGAGTGATCACAGGCTCGGGGGCGGGCTCAGAGTGGCTGTGCTGGTCTGCACAGGCACCTGGGCAAACAGCAGCGGCGCGCCTGCGATGACCACAATTGTGGCGACATGGGGGCATTTTTGGGGAATTTAACAGGCTGTCAAACACCTGGCGCCTGGGATTTGTCGAGCTCTGCCTTAAGGTGTTAAGTGTAGCCATTTGCAGCCATTGCTACTACACTATTATCACAGCAATACATTTCCATACAATTGTATATCCATGATCTCTATCTTAAAGGTTAGCAATAAGCATTTGTTAAAGAAAAAAAAAAGGCTGTGTCCCGCGTGGAGTGAAAATATAGTCGGCTCTGTGTAGTGCTTTGGTAGAATCGGGGTATCAACATTGCTAGGGACTCATTCTGCTGTTTCTTTAGGCAATGCCAATGTACCTGGGCTCCTCAAACCTAGTTTAGCCATCTATGGCAGGCAGGACCAACGACAGCTTGCTACCTTCTGCAGCTAGGATTGCAATCCATATTAAAATCAGTAATTTGTTCAGCCGGTTGCTGACAGTCTTTTAACTAATGCAGAAAATATAAACTTCAGACCTAGTTTGGCGCACATGGTATTTCAGTCCGGAAGCAAAAGGATTAAGGGTCCCAAGTTTTTTTGCACAAGGGAAAATTCAGTTTTCCATAAACAAATCTGTTTTGAAATTTAAGTCCTTTTGTTTTAGCCATGGAAAATCTTGAGTGTTCCAATTTATCTTGCAATAGTTAAGAACATAAAATATATATACAAATCCTCATGAAGCCCACACTGGTTCTGCCTCAACCATGACTTTGCCGCTCATCTAGCTTCACCCATAACCTCCCATTTACCATTTTGTTTTTTTGTTTCTTTTCATTCATAGCTGGAGGTTACCCTGGATCTGACAGAGCGCAGAGAGATCCGTTCAGCTATTAGAGAATTGCGCCGGAAAGAGCTGGAGAGATGTGAAGAGGCATTGGCATCTAAGCGCTTCCGGTCCGAGAGAAGCAATGAACAGGAAAACAAGGAGAATCAGCCTGGGTCAGTAAGCATCAACACCTGATTGGATAACACGATGAGCTTGATACCGGTTTAGACCAGAAAGTGTCTTGGGTTTGGGAACTCCTTCCTGTATCTAACTTGTACCATTGGGGGTCTATCTCTCGGGGGTAAAATGAAGTTAGTAATGTACATGAGAAGCAGTCTCTTATGAGCATTAACGACTGTTTAAGTGTTTTTTTTTGTTTTTTTTTTTAGTTTAGCCAGTAGTAATGACTAGTAGACATTTGCTCATTTCCCCTGGTTTGAAAAAAAATTGAAAAGATGGAATACTTTTTGTGTGGGTTTTGTTGCTGCAAGAGTGGAAATATCCACACAGGTTATGCGATATGGATGGGCCTCACAGAACATATCTTGGCTTAAATCGGCAATATATTTATAAAACTTGCCTTTTCCCATCATATATTCATAAGCTTATCTTGACTTCGGGACCTATATGATTTATACCTGCTCAGTAAAGGAACAGTCCAGTGTCCCGTATTTGTAGGGAAGAAACCGATAACGTACAAAACTTGAGAAGAAGCTGCAGTTCACTGCCCTTCCCATGGCTTCGTTTTTGTCTCCTGTTAGTGGCAGGAAATCATTCATATCAGTCAGTGGCAATGTTTTCTGCATGGGGATGTAACATGCGTGTACTTGGGCAACCACAGGTATATCTAAGAAATCTACAAGCTTGGCAGTAAAAGGGGGGTAGCTTTAATTAATGTGAATTTAGTTATGGTAAAAGCTGTGTATATAGTCAATTCTGTTGACAGCGTAGTACGTTAAAGTACATATACAAGAGTTAACAAGGTATCTCACACTACTGGTGCCTTTTTTTTTTTTAAAGAAATATGCAACGCTGTCACATGAAGCTTTTAAAGTGTGGTACTTTAATCTTTTCTCCAAATTAAGCCACTGTGATGGATGATGTTCACTTGAAACAGAGGAATGGGATCTGTGAATCATTAAATAAGATAAGGTTAGCCAAGCATTGTAGCAAAGAAGTGGGGACAGCTTTCATAGTGCTAGTTTGTCATGCTTTATCGGCCCAACAGGAAGACGGTAATAATTTTCAACACATCGTTGGGAAGATCTCAGCGCTACAGATATAGTACTAAATTTTGTGTGTGTTGGGGGGTCTAGAGGAGATCTAGTGTGTTTCACCATGTGAAAAAAACTTATTTATTAATATTAACTCTGTTTTGATAAGCAAGGTAATGTAGATGATTTATGCTAAATTTATTTACCCCTAAGTTTCCATGTGAAACTATGCAACGTGACTTTGATACTTTGTGTTAGCCTTGATTAAACAGGAACCCTGCTGCTGCACTGGTATTCATTATTTGCTAACAAAGTGATAGAGCCATGATGGATACCAGATCCCCAATCTTTTTCTGGGGTTGTGCTTCTTATAGGAAGCGCCCTTCTTCGCTCCCTGGCTGAAGCCAAGGGAGGACCAGATCTTCTAGCTTGCGCTCTATAAAAGAGACACGCTAAAGTCTTCAAGGGGGGGGTGACAGCCAACCCCCACACCAAAAACAAGCCTTCAGGGACCCAGTTCCACTGTAGTGTGTTTTACTGAATGAAGATCTGCGTACCAAAATAAAATCATTGCCATATGTGCAGAAAAAAAACAGGAAAAACTTCTAGTGATATAGGTGTAGGTGCCATCTGTGGCCCTAGCCCATGATATGTCTTACAAATTCTCCTAACCACCAGCCATGGGCTAGTACAAATTTAAGTGAGGAGGGAAAGCAAAAAAGTTCTATTTGAAAGGTCCAACATGTTGCATAGTAATCCTACCAGCCAGGCTTTTAAGGTGTGTGGGGGGGACCATACTCTGGGGCTCTGTAAGCACCTTAGGCTTATCTAGGGTACAAAGGCTTTTTCACAGGTACTCACTTGATCTCAGCAAAAAGGCTGCTTGTTGACTTAATCAGTTTATTCACAAAAGACATTCTCAGTTTAACCCCAACTTCACCAAGTAACATGAGGCACAGTGCCACCTTTGCCCTAAACAGCTTGTGACCGCCACCCTTGTTCCAAACGGCTTGAGTGACATCCTAGCCCCCAAGCAGCCTCTGTGCCATCATTGTCTTGGCTTGTATGTGTTATTGCCCCCAAACAGCTTGTCTGTGACTTCTTTGCCCACTTGCCCCTGCCAACATACACTCTGACATACATATGTAAGAACACTTACACAAATTACACACATACTCATACTCACTGACACAAGTACACATTAATTTCAACACACTCAATGTTCACACGCATTATGCAGCCATGCTCGCACAGGCACATAAATGTCCTCTCTCACCTCTCCAGCAGCTTCCTATCTGGCTGCTCGGACGTCGTGTAGTCAGTTTGATTCACCGCAGGGTCACGTGGCAAAATATGACCCCGATACATACCTTTCTCCCTGCGCCGGGTCAAAATAGTTTTAGAAAGGGCCCTTTCTAAACAGTATTGAACATGTTAAAGGAATAGGAACAAGTTGTAGTGGGCCCCTGTGGTTCTGCCTCTGATTGGAGCCCTGTGTGAGTGTTCTCCGGAAAAGCACTCCAAAAAATCTAGGCTCTTTGTGATTGATTTGGAGATTGTACACAATCGCTATAGTAAGTGGTATGCCTCTCACGAGATAGGGGTGTCCATTAAAAAGTAAGAGCTACCCGAGGGTCTGTCAAGACCCTCCTGAGACCTCTGACAGGTTCTGAAATCAACCATGCAGGCGATGGAGCCCAGCTTTCTAATCCCTGTGAATTTAAATAAAACTTTAGAAACATTTAGAATTAAGCGTGGGTCATATCACCATGACATTATAAGGGGAACTAGAATGAGGAATCTGCACACTCCAAAAGAACCCAGGTGGTTGACTGTGCCAGGAAGGGCCAGTTCCCCAGTAAATCCAAAAGATAAATAAAGGCTCCGGGCAGTCAAGCGTTCCAACGTCGGGCAGATTTATTGAGATCCAGTTTATTAAATAAAAAAAGTGTGAAAAAATAGCGCTGTATCTTCACAAAAATCCTGGCATAGAAAGTTTTTAAATACCAGCGTTTTAAATACCCTATGGTGACTATTCAAAAATACATGTTTTGATAGCAGTAAACTGAATTTACTGGCTTCAAAGTTGTTCTAAATAGGACATTGGGACAAGATGACTAGATTGAAAAAAATACGCACCTCCCTAATGTGGCCTTTTAGCCCCCAAACATCCCGACAAACCTATACATAAGTGGTATCGCTGTACTGACTACCACTTTGATAAAGGCTGGTGGTAGAATTAGTGCATGGAGTTAAATACCAGCATTTGAAATACCCTGGGTTGTCCTTTTATTTATTTTTTTAATATATATGTTTTAAGGTAAATTTGAATTGGCCGGCTTCAAAGATATTCCAAATAGGACATGGACGCTGTATGGTCATATTTGAAAAAATGGTTATGAAAAAGCATACACTATTTTATAATAAGATATGACCAAAATAATGCTATCTGAAGAAGGCGTTTCTTGTGCTGAAAAAATGTGTGGGTACAGTAAATGCAAACACCATAAAGATGTCAAAATGGCCATTGTCACAAAGGGGTTACTTTCGAAACACTGATGGTTCAAAGGAGCCTGTACCAGGCCACAGAGTATTTTAATAAACATTCTTCTCTAACAGGTGATGTTAGGGACACGAAATTGTCCCTTTTAAATAACGAGGACCCACCCTTCCTTAAAACGATTGCTTGTATTTGTTATTGTGAAACATTGCGTTGTGACTAAAGGAGGTTATTGTGTGCAAATCTGTGCCTTGGGCTGGGTATAATTTAGTACACCTTTCCATTTGCCCCACATGCCTTTCTTATCATAACCTTTTTATTTATTTATTTACTGACCAAGAAGTTAGGGGAGATAAGAAAGCAACAAAATCAGGAAATGAAAAACAAATCTTTTCCTCAAGCTTGGTTTTCTCTTCTGGGGCGCTGAGCTATTATCTACTTATAAAGTACTAAATTTGTACTTGTTTTTGTTGTTTTGTAAAACAAAACACAAAGTTCTAACATGCTCACATTTCCCTTAACATGTTTATGCGCAGCTTTGAAAGTTTATAGTTTGGGTTAATGATACACAGTTGCATTTAAATTAAACAATTTCCGTAACCATAAAATGTCAGGGACAGTTTAGGCATCCTTAAGGGCACTAGAGAAGGTTATGAAATTAAATGTGTTGCATTAATTCTCCACAGGTGGTATTATTTGAAGGGAAGGCGGAGCTAAGGGATTTGTTCACTAAATTGTGAGTATGCAGTACAGCAACTACTCACTCCATTAAAGGACAAGCCCCCAGTGAGCATCTGCTATTAAAAAAGACCAAGCCTGTCTGCTTTATGCATAGTGTTATTAGGGAGCTGAGATTATAAAGTCTGGTGACAATTCCCTGTGGATTGAATACCCCTGATAAACATACATAGTAACATAGTTCATAAGGTTGAAAAAAGACCAAAGTCCATCAAGTTCAACCTATACGTAATGCGTATTAATAGATGCTACTGTATATGTACATACATTTTTTCCAGAGAAGTTAGTATGGTTAAGAATATTTTTTGAAAGACTGTCTGTGACACCCTTACTATAGAATAATGCTCTGAATTACCCAACACAGACGTTGCAAACAGGCTACAAAAGCTGCCTTCCTTCTCCATGATCTGACGTTTATTGATGCTGATTGGTTCTCTTAGCTGTCAATCAGTAGCAGGAAAGTGCTGCCACTGTAAACCAATGGGATGACTTTACACATGCGTACTGGACAGACCCCTGCACGCAGCGAGCAAGCTCTGCGTACATCAAGTGCAAGGAGATGTATTTGGACGGATTCATTTTTCTGCACCGCCTTTAGCTGGGGAGTCGGGAATGGGACAGAATCCCCCCCATGCATTTGCAAAACTGACCACATGAAAATGTAAAGGACCACACGTAACATGTGCATTAAAGTGTCTTAAATGGCTGGTGTGCTGCTCTAGGTGGTTCCCCGCATCTGAAAACTGATGCTGCAGTCTTCAAATTATGTGATCATTCGTTCCCTAAAAGATTTTGTAAACATGTTTAGATTTACAGCTGCTGATGGCAGACAGACTTGGTGGACCTCAATACTGGGCTGCCGCGGGACTATATTAAGGTTTCTTTCTTAGTACGCTATAAGAAAAGGTCAGTGGTTGTACATATCCCATCTGGATCTTGCTTACGTACTTTTTGATGAAACTTAAAAACCCCATACTGAATAAATCTAAATGTGCTCACTGCTGTGATATTTATCAAAACTCTTCTGTATACACAGATGGCTGCAAAGCCTTGGCAAAAGTAATGTTGAAACATTAATATTTATTTAAGCAATGAATTATCTGATCTAAAATCAACAGAAATAAGGCAATTAATTACTTTATATACTTCATTTTGGGTGGTATTGAGTGGGTGGATTGAAAATTGGATTATGCTTAGAGTAGAAGGGAGCGCCGGTTTGGGCCAAGATTATTCAATAGAGACATCAGGACAAAACAAAAGATGATGTTAAAGATAATCCTACATGACTATTGTCTCTCCAATTGCGTCTGGGATTTGCTGTTCGGATGGAGTCCTGTATATGCTTTCTTGGGAGGTTACTCTTACATCAACCCTTCGGTATTTAGTCATTGACAGCGATGCCTGTTTACCTGTCACAAGAAGCCAATTCCCAGGTGATCCAACCTTTGCCTGTGGCTTTTTTTTGAAGTTTATATGCAAAAACTTTCCAAAATGACCTAAAGCTGCCGTTCCACCTATTTTCCCAAAATCTAACACACTTGTAATTCTAGTCTAAATCCTTCTTGAAAACAATGTCATGTCAACTAAAGTTGTTGCCTTAGAAACTGGAAAGGCTTGTTTGTTTGCAACAATGGATATATGAAGAAATAGTAATAAAAAAAGTGTGTGTAACAGAGTTTGTATGTCCTCCAAAACATGGAAAACCCTAAATATGTTGAAGAATGCTGTACATGTTGAGGCAGTAGCACTTTCCCATGGAAGAAATCCTAAGCACAATAAAGACCTTTGTGTCTTAAAGTGTTTTGATCCCCTTGTATAGAGAGGAATAAATACATTGCCTAATTTGTAAAGGCCTATTCAGAAATGTAGGAAATTAAGTCATGGATAAAAGTATAGAATTTAATGGCAGATAAGAGCCATTCGACCCATCTAGGCTGCCCATTTTTGTTGATAAGCAGACCTTGGTCGTGTCTTAGGTTCAGGATAACTATATGCCGGCCCTATGCATGTTTCAATCCTCGCTGCTGTAAAATGTTATGTGCCGTTTATTAGTGAAGGATATCTCTAAATCTAAATGCAAACAGTGATCATAAATTTCCTCCTCAAAGAGGAAAACTGCTAGTGGCCTCTCAGTCACATTTAATGGATTGCTTGTCAGTTTAATGAGGGGAGTTAAGCGCTCTTGACTATTGTATGTTTTATTTATGTCTGTTTTCTCATACAGTACAGGGCAAGTTTGCTTGGCCTCTGTAACCATATTCACATGCTAAATATATATCTTTAAACAGATGTATGCACATACATCTGTTAAATATATTAGCGTGCCTATGTTTTTATAATATTGTGTGAGAATTAGTTTTAATGTACTTGTACTTGATCTAAGTTGTGGGCTTATACAGGGAAGATTAAATAAATTATACTATGGGTGCTACAGCTGCTTATGTGTTTAAAAGCGAAGTATATAGTAAGGGGTGGTTTAGCCTTTAGTACTAGTATGAGGACCTAATTTGTATATTGTACATCGTTTGATTATTCTGCTACTGAACATGTAAAATTTCCCCCCAAAGGGCTAGGCAAGAAGAGAAGCAGCAAAGAGCCCTACATGCCCTCGCCGGGAGGCTGGAAGATATGAGCGATGTAGATGAACTGACAGTGCTGGTAAAGCATCTGATTCACTACAGTTTATGTACATTTGTTGTTACACAGCAGAGGGCGCTGTTTCCTTACAACAGTGCGTTCTATATAGCAAGCTGTCACTAGCTGCAGTGAGTGCACACTCTGGTGGCTGGTACCCATAATGCATATTGTCTCTCCTAGCTCAGAGCTGCCAGTGAGTATGAGGAAAGGAAGCTGATCCGAGCTGCTATCAGGAAAGTCCGCAATGATGAAATTGAAGGTGACTATAGGGTTTTTTATCGCTTTTTCTACCCCAATCAGAAAACAGTAGGGGCACTTTGACTAAGCATGCTATTCAGTTAAGCTTAACTCAGTGTGTTTCTTGCTTGGTCATTTTTATCCAAAATGTTAACAGACTGAGACAACAGCGGCCTTTATGTGTTTTTGGGTTTTTTGGGTTTTTTTTTTTACTCTTTTTCTGGTTTATTTTGCAGCTGCATCTCACGCTGGGGCTTTGGTCAGCCGTAGCAAAGACGGGGACAATGGGACTGTGCTCCCCAGAGGCATGGAGAGTAATGGGGATCATACTCCCTCGTTGGTAAGTTCACTATAGGTCCTAAAAACTACTACTTTGGCCATTGGAGTCCTATGGAGTCTACATAAGTAGCTCTTAAACCTACACAAGGTAAATTGTGAGCTCTATCCCTGCTGAGGGTGCCTTTACTATCTGCCTAGCTCTTATTCATGTGCTATCAAATTGATAGACGTATTTACGGAGATAGGGAGATCCAATGTGTGTGCCATGTAAAAATTTTGAAACATAATAAATATATTAAAGCGTTACATGGTTTCTGAAATAGCAGTTTAATTGTTAACCATGGAATGTATAAAGCATTGTTATGTTGTAAGCTCTTGCAATCAGGACACTCGTTACATGAAACGTTTCACTGAATGTAGCAGTCATTTTTTTTGCATATGTAATATACCTGTTTGTGATTTTTTTTTAATTATTTTTGGCATCAAGGTGCAAAGCATAAATAATGCTGCGCTGAATCTGTCCATTTAGAAGAAGTTAAGGACATTTAATTGAAAGGGCACACCGAGCTATATCATATACATTAAAGTGTATACATTAACTACAGTGTTCTCTTAATCTTCATTCTGTTGGCCCTGCTATCGCTATATATTCTGAAACGCCAGCCCAAGTGAGCTTCTCCTTAAAGAAGGTCTGAAAGTTGGCTCTGCATTATGCATAGGTAATGTGTTCTTAAAATAATCCACTCTGATTAAGCGAAGAATCACACAGGACCTTTTTAGCCTTTCATTAGAAATGCACTTGGGCTGGCCCTTCATAAAGTATAGTGATAGAATTTTCTGGTGAACTAAACATTAAAGCTCCCTACTATCTTTGATCAGACCCATCTGAGTTAATTATACGTATCAAAAGCAAAGCTAGTGTAAAAAAGGCATCCTTCTGCAAAAAAGGGCTGAACTGGCACTCCATAATTATGACTAATGTGAGACTTATGGAAAGTAACCTTAAAAACTATGCATTATAAAGGGCCTATTCAGCCCTTCTTAAAGGAGAAACTTACTGGTGCTGGCCCTTCATAATGCAAAGATGTTGAGAGAGGATATATTCAACTCTCCAGAAGTTATTGATGCACCTTAGTTCTGCAAGACACAGAAGTAAACAAGCATTATAAATCACCCATGGCTTATGTGATTGGCAGCCAATTTAATAATGAAAGGTTAAAAAGGTTTGTAAAAATTCAAATATGTTTAAGGATCTTACCAGGGTTTCCATTGATCCGGGCAGGCCACCGCTAGTTGTCATTCTTGCCACCAGTGGTCTATACTACTCTAGGTGGCAGAGGTTAGATTCCAAAAACAGCCCCCCTGAGTCTTCCTAGGTCTTGATGTGTGAATGTTTTGGGTTTTTTTGTTATATACTTATCCTGCTTAAGCAGCCCAAGCGCAACTATAAACGTCCTCACTCGGAAGTTTTTATTTCAGGTGCCGGAAAAAGAAGACCTAGAAGAGAGACAGCGGATCAAAGCTCAGATCCATGGATTACTCAGTGCTCAGAATGTGGAGAACCAATTATCTAGAGCAAAAGGTACTGCAGATACTTCTCAAGTAGTAATGTAACCTTGAATGTGAACAATTTTTGCCCCCCTAATTTGATTAATTGCTGTACAGATCATCTTGCTCTGCTTTATTGTTAATGATCAATATTGGAGCTAGGTTTTCCATATTAGACACCAAAAAGGGATCCTAAAGACAAAGGGTGATTTGAATGGTATATTGGCATGCACAGTAGTAACATTCGGTCACATTTACTTGTATTGTTAATGATTACATATGGAATGAATATAGAATTTAGGCTTAAACCAAATTACTTCAAACTCTACAGGAAGGACTCCAATTTTGCTTTTTGCTTACTACTTTTGCAGAGTTACCCTCTGAGATGTTGATGAACCTCTGTGATCCTAGAGAGAGACAGCCCTCATTTTCTTCTTCCTCGATGTCGTCAGAACCTGTAAATCTGTCTGATATCGCAGAAGGCTCTTCCATAAGCACAGATATTGCGCTAGAGACCAAATCACTGAATGGTGGGACCACAGCTTGTATCGAGCCTGCAGCTGAAAAGCATAAATCAGAGGATATAAAAGCTAGCAGTCTACGTGCACGAGATGCTCTCAGCAATCAGATCTCTGTGGTAGACAAGAAACTACCAGCTGGACTTGTTGACAGAGCTGCTAATAATGGCATCCACAGGGTAACATTGAACACTCTTGGCCTGTTATATAGTTTTTTGTTGGCTGTTTTACCCAATTCTTCCCTGCTAGGGATGCTGTAACTTAGTCTAAAAGTATCCCATTCATACTGCATTGTAATTACTGACTGCTGTATGATTATACATAGTAAATTAAAATGGTTAACTATCAAGTCAAGCCCTAGAGATTTGTAATACACGTTCTTTTCTAACACTTAAAGTGCAAAGTTTGGCGTTATAAGTTTAAAATGCGTATTAGATGTTTCGTACATTTGAGTGTTTAGTCTTCGGACTTTAGTGCGCTTCAACTTACTGTGTTGACACCAAGATTATGATTGACCCTTTTAATGTAGGGAGGGAGTAGCCAACTGTTGCTCTCCAGTTTATTGACGAACCCGGTGTATTTACCATAAATAATATAAAGTGATGTTGCATATGGCAGATGTAAAGATGCTTTCCCTTTAAAGGTATATTTTATTTGCTTTAGCTGGAATCTGATAACAAGCAATCCTTATCAGTGGAAAAGGCAGCAGGGGCATGTACAGAGCAAGGTAAGGCTTGTACAATTTCTAACTATTTGTGCAATGTGTGATTGTAGATGATGAGCCATATTCTAACACTTTGAATTTATGTCAGGTAGTTTTCATTGTGATGTATTATGAGAAGGTCTGGTCCACACACTAAGAACATGCCTATCCAAAAATGTAATTTGTCATATGTCAGGACACGTGTCCTGTTGGAATTTAGCTAGGTTATCATGCAGAGGCAATTCAGTCTTGGTACCCAATTATCCTTTCACATGACTATTTGGCACCTTTTTCGTGGTTAAGGGAAAAGCAGAACCTAAGCCATAGTCGTATTATATATAATATGCCCTATTCTATTTATTCCGAGCATCATAAATATACTGTTGTATGTTGTATTTACATCTTGATGTCATTCTCTAGTGTTTAGCACCCTGGTTCAATCTAGAACAAACCAAACACACTGCAGGTGACCTTCCCATCTCTTGAAAATGTTTCATTTGTTAATAGACGGAATGTTCATTCCAATTTTCTTCGTTTTGCATTCAGTTATATACAGAAGTAGAACGTTTTCCGTGCTTGGAGATTTAACGGTTTTAGTTTTGATTCTATTGCAGTATTTGAGTATCTGCACTTTATCGCAGAATGCAATAAAGAGGTTGTTTTTTTGCTACTACATGCAAGATAGTGGTGCAAGGTTTTTTGTTCTCATCAGAATTTTTAATCTAAGAGGCCTTTTTTGGAAAATATAACAGCTTTCAAGCGAAGTGTGATATTATAGAAGGCAGGGCTTTAGGTTTAATAACATGAACTTTTCACCTCCGTGGAAAGTGCAGAGTTAAAGTAAAGTAGTACAGTGTGGAGGGGGAGAAAATAAAAGCCAAACACATCCAGATCTCCCTTCCTTATTGGGATAAAATATGTAAAAGTGGGGAGCATGCATGAAACCTGCTGAACATCCAGTGCCATTCCTTTCATGGAAACAGGCAGCGCTCTGTCTAAACAAGTGCCTGGGGCAGAGCGAGGGAAGCAGCAGTGAGAAGCAATAAGGCGTTGCATCCTGGAGGCATCCTCATACCCGCAGCACACGTTCAAACTGACACTAGCTCTTTTCCAACTTTGTAATCGATGCCTTGATCCCCCTGAGCTGCCAGCCAAATGCAAATGAAGTGCGCTTATTATAGCAGTAAGCCAATGCACGGTGTCCACAATACAAACAGTATTGTCTGTTGTGCCAGTACGTGGTTTGGAAGAGGTCCCAAAAAAAACGGGATATGGGGGAAAAAAAGTTTCTTTTAAATTCCTTAAACACTAATAACATGATTGCAGCAAATGAAAGTATAGGAAATGCTGGGCTTATCACCAAAGTGACCCATAAAGGCTACACCAGAATCACTTTTTTTATGTTCTTGTATTTTTTTGTAACTTTTATATTTTTAAATTCATTATTGGCATGGTTGGCAAACCTTTTCTCATCCACAAGTACTAAGTGTAAGAGTCATCACACAAAAGCAGTATCTGCTATGTTGGGCATAGCTGCACACAAATCAAATGGGCCATCTAAAGGAAAAAGGGCTTTGGCAGTAGGGATATCCAGATTTATTAACTTGCAAGACCAGGCCCCAGCTACCGATTCCCTGGTATTAATTTTAAGTAGTGCTGGTAGGACTGCCGAGAAAAAGTGCGTTGCCAAGTTGGAGTTTGGATCATGCACATCACTCTGGATCCTGCATGTTTGATAAACTTCCTCTGGACCGTGCGGTTTAAGAGTTCGAAAACTGAATATGACTATGTGCTTTTATGGTGTTTCATCTGTGCGGTATGGAAAATGTCAGTCTGCCAGATGAAGAACAGTTATATAGATCGTGATGTCATTGAGTGGAGACTGTTATATTTTTCTGGATGTTAAATGTGTTTCTGGATCTGTGACAGCTTCAGTTGTACAAGACGCAGATTTGCTGCATATGTAAAGGGGGAGGGATGGACAGCTATTTTTGTCCAAATGGTCACCGTTTTTCTTACCCTAAATGTGCCTTTTCTTATACACAACACATTTAACAATACTTGCTATAACCTTTCCTTAGTCCTTGGCCTTACCTTAGATCTAGCTTAGCCTTATGCCTATCCCATGCTTGTTTAAATTCCTTCACTGTATTAACCTCTACCACTTCTGCTGGAAGTTCGGTAAAGTAATATTGTCTGATGTTACTTTTAAACATTTCCCCATCTGCTTAAGACTATGTCCTCGTGTTGTGGTAGTATTTCTTTTAAATGAACTCCTCTTTTATCGTGTTGATTCCCTTTACGTATGTAAAGATCCTTTAACCCTCCATGAAAAGTTCAACCATTTTTAGTTGCCCTTTTCTGAACTTTCTCCAAAGCATCTACATCCCTCTGGAGATACGGTCTCCAGTACTGTACAATACTCCAGTTGAGGTCTCACCGATGCTCTGTACAACAGCCTAATACCTCTCCCTATACAACCAGGCATTCTGCTAGCATTACCTGCTGCCCTGTTGCATTGTTCTGTCTGTTGCAATCCCCTGAAATAAGTACCCCTAAATCTTTCCTCAGATGTTGAGGTTAGGACAGTATCAAATATTCTCTACTCTGCCCTTGCGACTTTTATGCCCTAGGTGCATTACTTTGCATTTATCCACATTAAATGCCAGTTGCCACAGCTCTGACCATTTTTCCAGTTTACCCAAGTCATTTGCTGCTTGACTTCTCACCAGGGACAAACCCTGTTGCAAATATTTGTGTCATCAGCAAAAAAATCATAACTTGCCATCAAGACCTTCTGCATTATCACAAATAAAATATTAAAAAGAATGGGTACATGGGAACAAGAACATATCACTGAGACACCCCACTGTTATCTTAAAACAGTAGAACAAATACTTTCTTTTAATGTGCAGCTAAAGGGATCTTGTTACTAAAAGTGATTTTGCAGCGCCAGCACAGACCTTCTTGCAGGAGAAGCTTGGGTTGACCTTGATAATTTAGTGATATCAAGGAGTTGAAATGTTTAACGGTAAATTCCATCTGTGTCCTTAGTGGACCCCAGTGGAGCTATTGTAACAGCTTATCAACTTAAATTTTTTGCCTCTTTATAATCACACTTGACTGTTGTCAAAGTGGTCTACATACGATCTAAAGTAGTAGACTAACTTTGGGTGTTCTTACTGAAACGGTTGATACATTAAGGCAATTTCCAGTATGGTTACACGCATCTGTTCTGTCTTCTCATCTATCTACAGCAACAGAAATCCATCTGTCATTAGCTGAACTGCACCATTAGAATCTTCTTAAACATTCTGTTCTTTTGTAAACTTGTCTCCATGTGTGTGTTTACCCATGTTACTGGCACACGTTGCAGTGCACTATATACAGTGTATATTGCATAATCACTTGTGATAAAATGCTACAAATGTATATGGCTTTTTACAGTGCATGATTACATTTGTTGTGCTATTTATGTACCTGTCTGATATAAAATCATAGGTACTGCGAGTACCCTATGGGATATAATCTATAATGAAATGCTTTCATTGTTCTGTTGCATTAATTAGACAAAATACGAGGAAAGGATGGGCATGTCTGATACAGAGATTGAGGCACATAAGGGAATCCCAAAAAAGAATTCTTAAAGTTTCTCTCTGTGCACAAACATACGAAGCCCCTCCCGAGGAAGGAAGTGTCCCAAAAACAGAGCTCCAGAAAAATACACAATGAATTGTCCCGACCAAACCGGTCCCATCACGGTGGGGTATTAACACAGGATGACGTGCTGAACACCATTCAGCAGCCTGTTTCCCTTAACACTTATATGGCCAGATGGGGCTTGCTGCAGGCAGTGAAGGGTTAATAAGCATATTTTGTTTACTATGGAATACTAGGCTTTCATGTTTGGATGAAGTCTGTGACACCACTGATTCCTCACAAATGCATACTCTTATGTCTCCTGCCTTTCTTCCTATCAATTCTTGTTAAAGTAAGCCATTGACAAAGGCAGCGGTGTGATAGCATAAGTCAAGGTGGAGGCAGGAGTATGACCCATAACTCTGAAGGTAAAACAGCCACATGACAGAGTAACAACTGGGTGTATAAGACAGCAATGTTTAGAGTAAGAGCTTGGGGTAAAAAACAGCAGCATCACAGGGTACTCTTCACTGCTGTTGTACCCCAACACTTTATCACTATGCCCCCGGTTGCTTCCAATGCTTGTTCTGACATGAGTTGACCTAACCTCCCTCTGTTGTTCCTGTAATTGACTTGTATATCAATCTCTGTTTCCATATTAGACTTCAAGGTTCCACTATCCCCCTTTCGAAGAGCTAATTCTGTACGTGACAGAGTGAAGAAGTTTACAGAAGAACCTCCAGGAGTGCAGCCTGCCCTTGGTCACAGGTTTGCCAGCATGCGTGGAGAGAGAGCTCCATTCAGGGGAGGACATGTACAGCAGCAACAAACCTTGCTGTCTACCAGTCAACAGAATGGTCAAAGCATTCAGAAAGTGACCCAGGAAGACAAAGTAATTGTTAAACAAGGACTTAATCGTACTGTTTTGGGGCCTAACAGCTACAGAGCGGACCATAGTACTGAAGCAAACAAAACACAAGGCTTTAAAATCATACCTGAATTGAAGAGCTCCAGGAGTGTGTCCATAAAAGGATCCTCTTCTGCCAGCTCTACAGGACTGTGCACGTCTGGGGAAGTGAGCAAGAGATTTCCCCAAAGCCAGGGCTCCATCACCAAGAAGGATAGTGGGAGGGACCATGTGGACCAATTGCTTATCCCCCAATCCACAACAGAGGGGGAGAGGCAGGTTGAAAACAGAGATGGGACAATCGGAACATCAGAATTTCAAGGCAGATCACACCACTCCACAACACCTCTCTGCACCTCCGCCACAGGCACACAGAGTGATAAGCAGGACACAGACATGAAAACCTTGCTCACCATAGAGATCAAGGATGGGCGAAACCAGACGACTAGCAGCAGGATTGTGGGGCAACCAGGGAACCAACGGGCAGGTAAGGAAATTACTTTGAAATGAACTTGTACTTTTAGTCATTTTTCTGCGGTCATAGGCATCATCCACCTTGTAGTATTTTCCAGTAATCCAGGTTTACCACTTTACCTGCTTAATTGTATTTAAACATATTACCGTCATGTGTAAGCTTCTTATAACTCCCCTTTGTGTGAACATTTGCTATATGCTACAATTTGGGACCTTGCAAGTTAAGTCATCAGTATTGGCTATTCACGTTAACTGTGGCAGTTAATAAGATTGTATCCTATTTAAGAAAGAATTAGTGGCTTTTAGGTGAGTATTGCATGTGACACCACGTAGTGCCCCAAGGAGATTAATTAAAATCTAGTAATGTCCTACAGCTATCAACATTCATTTGTGTACAACAATGCTTGGTTGTACGATTTAGAAAGGAATCCTAAGGATACTTATTTTATTATTGTCCCATATTAATTTTAGTGTTTTTAACACTAAGCTTAACTTTTTTGTGTCCCTGACATTCATTTCCATAGTTTGATAAGTTTAGCACTGGAATGGTTGATTAGATGTTTTTTGCATTACAAGGGATAAACATATTTTTTGCACATATATATTATATGCGTGCGTGTATAATATATGCACAGAAAAAGTGTATGTTCTGACTGCTCAAGTCATTCTGATGGAAGATGGGCTACGTCTGCCTCCTTGTGGCAGATGTTTACATTAAACCCAGTATGAAGCCTCGAGCCTTATTGGGAGTGGGGATCTGAACCCAAACACTTGCAGGCAGAGGATCTGCTTTACCAAAGATTGGTTCCTCATGGGTACCCTACCATACTAAGACAAGCATCTACTACATCTGCAATTATACGCAAAATATATAGTTTTATATGTATATCAAGTTTTTTTTTTAAAGTATAGCTATATATCTATAAGTAGGTATAGAGATACAGATATAGTTAACATAAGGCCCTTTATCAGTGGTTTCATTTTTGTTTTCAATTTAAATATTTTTTTTTATTGCTGTAATTGAAAATTAAGGACATAAGAGTAAAAATACCCTAGTCCAGGATATGGGAACTTTATAAATCTGTTAGTAGTCTCAGATGATAATAACATGGAGCTAGCAATCATCCCTTGATAAACCGGACCATATAGGGAGGTCACCATATCAGTAGTGTTATGAGATCAGACTTGGGAGGCATTCCAGAGGTAAGTGTGTACTTTGTTCTGGGACAGCTAGGGGGCTTTAACACAGCTTAGTTCTCAATTGAAAGCTAGTAAATATCTGTTCAATGATATGGATGCTAATTGAGGCATCTATCTAGACTGCCATAATGACAGAATAGTAGTGGGGCCTTTCTAGATTAATGTATTGACCTCACTTAATCTCTTGATCAACCATTTTGATAAGTAATTCGTTTGTGTGACTTTCAGAAGTGTTATGGCTTTTGGTGTTATCCAGTGATTACGTATCCTACTACACACATGTAATAATATACTGTATATGTCTGATTTAATCAGAAGTCTTTCATTGAAATTGATTAAAATATGGAAGCATTGTTCTTGCTTTTGCTCAACCATCTAACCGCGCAAGCATCCTGGCTTCCGCAGGAGAAGCCGGATTGCTAACTATCCATTAGTAGCTAGGTGTACATTTTTAGGTAATATGCTAGAATGTTAGCGGCACCTATGCCCAGTGTTTTTAGGTTGGACAGTTTTGTTTTATTTTTTTTAAACAGTGCTCTAAATACAAACTATCTACAAAAGGTTATGTTTTATAGGATTGGATTCACTTTTCCTCTTTAGTGGTAGGTATCCGATGCCATTGTGGTTTAATTCCCCTGTAATTTGGAATACTATAGGCAGAACATTTTGGTACACTGCCTACCCAAGGTTCCTCTGTTTAAAAAGCTAGGTATCCATATTTGGAAGCCTCTTGAACATCATAACACGGTACCAGTCGTTACGCACGAAGCAGTGTGCATTAAATGTCCACAAGTCACGAATTGTCGTAAAAGTAGCAAAAAAAAACCATATATTTGTGACAAAACACTTGCATCATGTCCAATATGTCTGATGTCTGCTCAGGATAGTGCTCACCCTGAGTCGCCTTTCCAAGCCGGACTTTGGACACTGACGGAGACTTTGGATTTACTGCACATTAATACCACTAGGAAAAGTTCTGCATGGGTGTGTTGGTTCCTACGTTTTTTCCTCCTCCTCTTCTGCTTTTTGTCGATATGATTTTCGGTACCTACAGAAAAAACATTGGGATTTACTGTTTAAAAATGCAATAATTAACTTCAGTATTGATCACGACTTTAGTAATTGTTCATATAAGAGGGACAGAGAAAGAAAGCATTCCTTCCTATTACTTGCCTTTTTTTAATCCCTAATTGATTAATAAAGGAAAAAGAGTATCTTAAAATCATTGTTGATTAGGCAACTTTTCCTCTATTAAACCATAGAAGAGTCCTTGTGTTTGAGGTGTCTATCCAAAGGTGAAATAATCTGCCAAGGTGTAGAAGATTTTGTAATCTATTTTTTTAATCGGTTTCAAAATACTTAGTTAATCTCAGAATTAATAGGTGGGTTTATGAAAAGGATATCTACGTCGCCTAGGTAAGGTAGGTTGTGGTAGTTTTGCGTTATACAGATCTCATTCGAGTTGTAATAAGGTGTTTCTATTATACATTTTGTGGAGTAAAAAGCCTGGTGAATGGCAATGTCTCTAATGCAATAATTCAATTTGTCTCTGATGCCATAGCCACCGCTGAAGTTTATAGTCCCTTGGTAAGTGTTCAGTCGACAGCAGCGCAAAAGTAAATTCAGCTTCTGTGCAATGTCACCCTGCTCCATTACATCATGTGCTGCCGGTGATGAAGTCATGGAAATAAACAAAAGCCTGGCTAGCATGCAAGTTTATAATCTATGTATCTACATGTGTATACATCGGTATTCTTGGATAACATGTGTTCTATCTCACAACATTTAAAACTTCTCTTCTAGTGTTTAGGGAATTTATTAGTATCGGACTTAAATTATTTTCAATGCATTGCGTGTTTTTTGCCCATCTTTCGACATAATCTCAAGCATTGCTGTAGATGATTTTCAGCGGTCTGTGGCCAGGCTTCCTGTGTCAATAGTATGGAAAGCCCTCCCAGCATGATGTAGGACCAAAATTGATACTTTTTTTTAAAAAAAATTTTTTACATTTTTGTTACCCATATAAAATGACTTGCATGTAATATCTCCAATTAATATCTAGCAACACAGATCTGAATTGGTCTTACTGTGGTCTATATTGTTGTATCTGTATTATGTAATTGCACCTCCCTTTACACATAAATGGTGAACCTACTTAATAATGATTGGGAGGAAAGTGTGCATTCAAAGAAATTACCTTTGTTTGACAATGGTGACTGATCTTTTTCAGTGGTGATGGATGTATTGATAGTTAATATACAAGGCACCTAATCCAGCAGACAATGAGTGTTTAAAATAGTAAGCAGGTACGTGGATACTTGGATTTTTGGACTGTACCGATAACATTTACACTTTCTATGTTAACAGAGCTTACTTTGGGATTGACAGCTTCACCTTTCAGAATTGGGAGCGGGGTTAGCACCAGCAGTGGCATTAGCACATACAGCTCAACTGGTGCAAGCACCATCAGTGTGGACAGTGGCGTCAATACAAGCACTACAAGTAAGGTAAGAACTGGCGTTCTGGCATTCACTCTTTTGAATATGAAGGAACAGTTACAGGTGTGTATGTATGTGTATATATATATATATTATATGTGTGTGTGTGTGTATTTTTTATTACTAGACTGGTATGCTATATCATGGGTAACCACAGGATTCATTTCATTTGATTCTTCCTACGTAGCATGAGCCAGCCAGTTTGTGTCCTACCTAGGAAAAAATGAATTGGCTAGCTAACAGTAGGACCAACCGAGAATTATGAACCACCTCTGTCCAGTCCATTTTTTTATGTGGCCATCTTTTGAGTATGCCTCCACCAGCCACAGATCTATTTTTTATGTTTTGTTACCTCAGGGACACTCTATGCCAACATTTTTCTAAGAAACACATTGAATGAGTTTTCTTCCTGGTTGTCGACAATAGCACTTAGATGTTGAAGTAATTCCATGCACAGTCATAGCTCTTGGCATCTAGAGAAGGAGATCTCGCCCTGCATTGATGAGACAATTCTGGAAGCAGAATTTGGTGCAGGGTTCATTGCCCTTTACCAGCACCTGGATTAGTTTCTTCTCTAGGCCCAAGGTAGGTATGAATGGGAGAAAAATATACATGCAGGAAGATCATATCTGCAGGCTCTAGAATATCAATTATTAAGCTATTCCTTGCTTGGACTAAACTCTGGTCTTGTGCACTACCATGTCGTTTCTACAAGACTCCTCTTTTGGCACATTTTGTGTGAGTCAGCTGCTGTGATCTTGTAGTTCCTCAACACTTATTTCAATTCAAGCATTCTCAGAGTTTGGTCTTCAGCTTTGTTCATCAATTCACCCTTAAAGGTTTATTTTGTATCTTTATTCATCATCCAAAAAATTCTGCAGGATTGTAGAATGGAATTGTTTTCGCGGTATGTTTAAATACACAGGAGATGTTTTGCCTATCACTAGAGCTATCATTAAATTCTATGGATTGATGAGGCATTTTGTTATTTAAAACCCCTCTTATTAGTAGTGCTTCTTGGTTCGATGGCAAAAAGTGCTAAATTGACTAAGATTTGCATATAAACCCAATTTTCATAAAACATGACATAATCTTCAGCTAAAGTTACAACATTGAACAAACACATTTTAATTAAAAACACAAATTATTTGATCCCTAATGAACACATAATTCACAATGTGGGTTGGAAAAAGTGTATATACCCCAAGGCTAATAACTTAAAAACGAATTGTAGTCAGGAGATAGAAACCTGGAGTCCAATCAATCAAACAATATTGGAGGTGTTTTTTAGAGCTACTTTGACATAAAAGCTTTGATAACTTGCAATCATTGAGAGGATAATGACTTCCCAAGCTGATCAAGGTATCATACAGGGTAATGTCGGGGATGATGTATCAGTAGAAGTTGGGTGATGCAGCAGGACAATTACCCTCAATATCAAACTAAATCTACTACAGAATGGATTAAAAAAACACACCTTTTTGTAGTTGCCCAGAATGTAACCCTGCTGTGGAAGCCTCTAGAGAGACATTCACACTAGACATCCTAGGAATATGGGTGAACTTAAGCAGTTCTTCTTGAACATTGTGCAGCTCTAATCCGCAGCTACCGTGTGCACTTGTTTTGTGGCTCAACCACTTATTAAATCCAAGGGTTCACCTACTTTTTCCACCAGCACTGTGAATGTTTAATGGGTGTATTCAATAAAGACATGGAATATTAAATTTTTGATTTATTAGCTTAAACAGATTGTCTATTTGTAACCAAGGTATAAATCCTATTTATGAACATTTAATGAAGAAAGCAGGTATATCCAAAGGGTTCATTTACTTCACCAGGAAGTAGTTTCTAGTTGCTTTATTTCAACCCCTGATAATTTCACCAGGAAGTAGTTTCTAGTTGCTTTAGTTCAACCCCTGATAATATTGTATCAATACGCCCATTCTAAATCTTTTTATTAAAAATTCCCATAAAACAATGTTTGACATCCTGGCCTTGAAATTCATTGCTCATGTCAACAGACAAAAAGGTTAGTTTGCACCTTTTTTTAAATAAGTGTCTGCTGGTTCAATTCCAGGAATACGCTGCTTCCTGCCACCTGCTGTGTCCACATCTCTCTTCCCCTTTGTGTCTGTGCTAGGATGTTACCAGAGTATATTTATAGCTCCCATCTGTAAACAATCCCCTGTATCAGGATTAGAAAGGGGATCAGGAAAAGGGACCCAAGCGATGTCCTTGGGCGGGTGAGCTGATTTGATTTGCTAGAGCTCCTCTGCTCTAAGCAACTCCCCCATCACTCACTTCCTCAGTGTCCTACACAGACTGTGCAGAACTTGGACATACTCACCCAGAACAAGTTCACTAACCTTGCACACACAACCATGCCTAGTGTAGGCATTCAGGAGCTTGACAACCAGTACACAGAACCAGTACAGGAGGCCCAGCATGAGTTTCGGCTGTACCAGAAACAGGTGACGCAGCAGCTGAGGGAGATGGCCTTGCTGGTGGAACCATTGACTGCTGCTGTCAATGACTTGAAGGAGGAGAACTTGCGCCTCCACATTGAACAAGAAAGGTTGTCACGCCGAGTGGAGGAGCTAAGTCTCTTACTTGGGTCGCAAGAAGCAATAACATCTGTCCCTCACCCTCCAAGGTTTGCCAGCACACGAAGATCATCATCTCTACAATTGTCCAGAAATAATAGTCTTGTAAGTTTCTAAAACATAATCATATTTACATTCTAAGTATGATATTGAAAGTCTAAAGCGTGTACCAGTGAATGCATGTGTGTTTGAAATGTTGATGATGAATGTTTTTTCTTTATCAAACTTCCAGCGGTAGATTTTTTTGTATTATATTTAGCTTTGGTTGTGTAGTTACCAGAGTTATTGCATTGTCTTATGTTTTCGCAACTGGCATTGTGCCAAACAGCTAGAGACTTAGTTGAATTTGTGGGACATGAGTCCTCTGCCTACTCTAGTTTCACATTCTATGGCAGCTATGTAGGGTAGTAAAGCATCCTCTGTTCTGTAACCTCAGTGGAATGAAGCATTTTATGTATAGGAGGGTTTGGGTTCTCATTTTAATTTATAAAAATGTTAACAAATACCTACAATCAATTCCTAAATAGATCCAGGTAGCATTAGCTCCCGAAGTTTTAATGCTGACCCTTAATTCCTTGATATTTATCCTGGATTATAAAATTTTCTTTAATTTTATTTTTGGTTGCTCACCTTTGAAGAAGCCTCAAAGGATTCCCTTTCTGGCATTACTGGCAGTAAATTAACTGTGCATTTTTCCAGTACAGCTCATTAAAAACACTTCATTGGTACAATGAATTGTTCTAATTAACTAATGCTTTAGTGAAGGATACTAATTATATCCCTTTCATGAATTGTCTGCTTATTGGCTTCATAAAATAGCATTTTCAACCATATTATATAGTTTTATGATTCACTGACCATGATTTATCTAGAGGATAGAAAATAAATCCTAAATAAATGTGACATTTTGGAGGGCCCTGTTCAAATTATTACGTGATCGACTACTTATGTCCATGTTTACCCATTGTACAGTGCTACTGAATATGATGGAACTATATAAATGACTGGTTTATCGTTTATTCTTTCTAGGCATTGACATCTGCTAGAACTCAACTATGAGCAATTTTGTTTGTCTAGCACACCATGTATTGGTGCTTTTAATTTAAAGTACATGAGAATTTGTCATGTGCTACCGTCTCAACTCTTGTATTGACTTGTATTTTGATCTCTGTAGATTATATTTAGAGCCGTATTTTCAGGCTCGCTTTTCATGAATGTGTTTTCATGAATGTTTCACTAGCAAACACTAGGTCGGCTGCTCTTTCAGTGGCTTTAGTTGGAAGTGCTCCTGAGCATGCACAGGAAATATTCTTCCTGCTTCCATTTCCTGGTTTTAATACAGGCAGACAGCAGAGGAGAAAATTGAAAAGAAGTCTAATCTAACTCCAGTATTCAAAGAATGTATGGTCAACTAGTATGCAGTCCATCCGAAGAAGACTCCAACATGCATTTAAGAAATAAACATACAATCTTAGGGACTAGATTTTTAGTAGCTCTGTCTAGGATTTCTTCTTAAGCTAAAAGAGAGAATCTTGTATGTGAATTCCATTTTCAACTACACCAAATTCAGAGGACCTTTCTTCAGTCGTTTACCTTTCATGGACTGAAACATAGGCTACATACAGTATATCATTATCCTTCTTAATCATCATTACTTATACCTCAACCCAAAGTTGAAGCATATAATTTGACAGCAGCTAGATGTTTGACTTCAACCTTATGCAGTCTTTGGTCTTGTCATAGATTCAGCTTTTTTATTTTTAATCTTTTCCCCTCCATAGGTAGAAACCGATCTGCCTCAGCAACCCTCTCAGCAGTTGGAAGTGTTTCTTCCAAGCACAACTGAAAAAGTAGAAACAGAAATCAAGAAGAAGCTGACTGCAGAAGAACTAAGTGCTATAGAAGAGGAGGAGATCCTAGATAAGATGGTGAGCGGTGATCATAAATATTCTGATGGATCAGATGTCAGTGATGTACTGTGAAGGCAATGATTGACAAACCAGTCCTAGGGTGGCAGGTCCACCTGGACAGCAGCTTGCTTGTACCTCCTCCGTTCAGTGGGCCATTTGAAAGGGAGGTCACTGACCTCCCCAGCCGGCCAATAAAAATTATGGAGGACCATGCCAAGTTGGCACAACCTCAATAGTTCACTTCCGCCCCGTGGTACACATCCGTAGAAGGTGGAGTACTTAGATACTTCATGTCCTGGTGCTCAGCATTAAGGACTGTGCTGTGGAGGGGATGACCGGCAGCATTGCGGCGTTGGGCCTCGGTAAATACTCCACTGAAAAAAATGAATCTCTTTCCTGCAGCTGGATAATACCACAGACTTTGAGGAGAGAAGAATGATCAGGACAGCCATGAGAGAACTACGGCAAAGAAAGAGAGGTACACAGTACACCTGTTGTAAATATCAGTGCATTTAGGCTAGCTCATGTGACCTGTGGAGTAAAACTTAGCCTCTTGACTGGTTGTCTCTCAACCCAAAATTGTTCTGCTGAGTGTGCTCTGCTCTTGAATATTAGATCTGTGTATTTTCAGGCACCATATATATGGTGTGGGTTGTACTTACATTATCTTTGTATACCTTCATGTAGACCAGCGTGAGAAGGAACGAGAACAACGCTTGCAAGAGCTAAAGAACAAGGAGAGGGAGTCCAGGCTAGCAAGGAACACAGAGACCAGCATGCGCCAGAGCGAAACTACAAACCATGGCTCTGCTGTCAGCAAAATCACCAAAACGCAAAGACTTGTACAGTCAAGTAAGGGCAGCCACATGTTAACCATGTGCTTTGTTTTTCTAGAGAGAGGGAGTGCTTTTGAGATCATTAGGCATGCCCCTGAGGAATAATATATCGCAATGAAATATTTAAACATTTGAAAGCTTGCTGTCCCCTCATCCCTTAATATTCTGTCTGAAAATTTATTTTTAAAGCTAGACTTTCTGGTGATACATGGCTTACCTATTAGATGACTTCTTAAGTGAATGCGGTGGTTAGTGCGTGCTAGTGTAGCTTGTGTATACTTAAATATAGACTGGAGAGTGCTTCCCTGCAAAAGCTTGCTCCATGTTAATTTGGTGGCCATACATTGCTCC
>VKOC01000001.1:39935393-39958185 GCA_009364415.1 Spea multiplicata
TATATATATACACCAGTTCTCCCCCCTTTCTCCCCATTTCTTACCTTATCTTCTGTCTTCTATCCAGTTGTGGGAGCCCGAGGTCTGGCAATTCAGACCTCGGCTTCCCTGCTCTCTAATCACTACGCGCCGGCTATTGATGCCGAGCGCCGGGACATGACGTCATCCCTGCGCTCGGCATCAATAGCCGCCGCGTAGTGATTAGAGAGCAGGGAAGCCGAGGTCGAAAGTGCCAGACCTCGGGCTTCCCTGCTCCCTCATCACTACGCGCCGGCAATTGATGCCGGGCGCCGGGACATGACGACATCCCTGCGCTCGGCATTAATAGCCGGCGCGTAGTGATTAAAGAGATTGGTGGCTTCGCGGGAACCTCCGGCTTGGTAAGTACCCGGCGTATAAGACGACCCCCCACTTTTAAGAAGATTTTTGGGGGTTAAAAAGTCGTCTTATACGCCGGAATATACGGTAATAAAGGAAAAAGAGTATCTTAAGATCATTGTTGATTAGGCAACTTTTCCTCTATTAAACCATAGAAGAGTCCTTGTGTTTGAGGTGTCTATCCAAAGGTGAAATAATATGCCAAGGTGTAGAAGATTTTGTAATTTATTTTTTTTTAATCGGTTTCAAAATACTTAGTTAATCTCGGACTTAATAGGTTGGTTTATGAAAAGGATATCTACGTCACCTAGGTAAGGTAGGTTGTGGTAGTTTTGTGTTATACAGATCATTCGAGTTGTAATAAGGTGTTCCTATTATACATTTTGTGGAGTAAAAAGCCTGGTGAATGGCAATGTCTCTAATGCAATAATTTAATTTGTCTCTGATGCCATAGCCACCGCTGAAGTTTATAGTCCCTTGGTAAGTGTTCAGTCGACAGCAGTGCAAAAGTAAATTCAGCTTCTGTGCAATGTCACCCTGCTCCATTACATCATGTGCTGCCGGTGATGAAGTCATGGAAATAAACAAAAGCCTGGCTAGCATGCAAGTTTATAATCTATGTATCTACATGTGTATACATCGGTATTCTTGGATAACATGTGTTCTATCTCACAACATTTAAAACTTCTCTTCTAGTGTTTAGGGAATTTATTAGTATCGGACTTAAATTATTTTCAATGCATTGCGTGTTTTTTGCCCATCTTTCGACATGATCTCAAGCATTGCTGTAGATGATTTTCAGCGGTCTGTGGCCAGGCTTCCTGTGTCAATAGTATGGAAAGCCCTCCCAGCATGATGTAGGACTTCCAAAATTGATACTTTTTTTTAAAAAAATTTTTTTTTACATTTTTGGTACCCATATAAAATGATTTGCATGTAATATCTCCAATTAATATCTAGCAACACAGATCTGAATTAGTCTTACTGTGGTCTATATTGTTGTATCTGTATTATGTAATTACACCTCCCTTTACACATAAATGGTGAACCTACTTAATAATGATTGGGAGGAAAGTGTGCATTCAAAGAAATTACCTTTGTTTGACAATGGTGACTGATCTTTTTCAGTGGTGATGGATGTATTGATAGTTAATATACAAGGCACCTAATCCAGCAGACAATGAGTGTTTAAAATAGTAAGCGGGTATATGGATACTTGGATTTTTGGACTGTACCGATAACATTTACACTTTCTATGTTAACAGAGCTTACTTTGGGATTGACAGCTTCACCTTTCAGAATTGGGAGCGGGGTTAGCACCAGCAGTGGCATTAGCACATACAGCTCAACTGGTGCAAGCACCATCAGTGTGGACAGTGGCGTCAATACAAGCACTACAAGTAAGGTAAGAACTGGCGTTCTGGCATTCACTCTTTTGAATATGAAGGAACAGTTACAGGTGTGTATGTATGTGTATATATATATATATTATATGTGTGTGTGTGTGTATTTTTTATTACTAGACTGGTATGCTATATCATGGGTAACCACAGGATTCATTTCATTTGATTCTTCCTACGTAGCATGAGCCAGCCAGTTTGTGTCCTACCTAGGAAAAAATGAATTGGCTAGCTAACAGTAGGACCAACCGAGAATTATGAACCACCTCTGTCCAGTCCATTTTTTTATGTGGCCATCTTTTGAGTATGCCTCCACCAGCCACAGATCTATTTTTTATGTTTTGTTACCTCAGGGACACTCTATGCCAACATTTTTCTAAGAAACACATTGAATGAGTTTTCTTCCTGGTTGTCGACAATAGCACTTAGATGTTGAAGTAATTCCATGCACAGTCATAGCTCTTGGCATCTAGAGAAGGAGATCTCGCCCTGCATTGATGAGACAATTCTGGAAGCAGAATTTGGTGCAGGGTTCATTGCCCTTTACCAGCACCTGGATTAGTTTCTTCTCTAGGCCCAAGGTAGGTATGAATGGGAGAAAAATATACATGCAGGAAGATCATATCTGCAGGCTCTAGAATATCAATTATTAAGCTATTCCTTGCTTGGACTAAACTCTGGTCTTGTGCACTACCATGTCGTTTCTACAAGACTCCTCTTTTGGCACATTTTGTGTGAGTCAGCTGCTGTGATCTTGTAGTTCCTCAACACTTATTTCAATTCAAGCATTCTCAGAGTTTGGTCTTCAGCTTTGTTCATCAATTCACCCTTAAAGGTTTATTTTGTATCTTTATTCATCATCCAAAAAATTCTGCAGGATTGTAGAATGGAATTGTTTTCGCGGTATGTTTAAATACACAGGAGATGTTTTGCCTATCACTAGAGCTATCATTAAATTCTATGGATTGATGAGGCATTTTGTTATTTAAAACCCCTCTTATTAGTAGTGCTTCTTGGTTCGATGGCAAAAAGTGCTAAATTGACTAAGATTTGCATATAAACCCAATTTTCATAAAACATGACATAATCTTCAGCTAAAGTTACAACATTGAACAAACACATTTTAATTAAAAACACAAATTATTTGATCCCTAATGAACACATAATTCACAATGTGGGTTGGAAAAAGTGTATATACCCCAAGGCTAATAACTTAAAAACGAATTGTAGTCAGGAGATAGAAACCTGGAGTCCAATCAATCAAACAATATTGGAGGTGTTTTTTAGAGCTACTTTGACATAAAAGCTTTGATAACTTGCAATCATTGAGAGGATAATGACTTCCCAAGCTGATCAAGGTATCATACAGGGTAATGTCGGGGATGATGTATCAGTAGAAGTTGGGTGATGCAGCAGGACAATTACCCTCAATATCAAACTAAATCTACTACAGAATGGATTAAAAAAACACACCTTTTTGTAGTTGCCCAGAATGTAACCCTGCTGTGGAAGCCTCTAGAGAGACATTCACACTAGACATCCTAGGAATATGGGTGAACTTAAGCAGTTCTTCTTGAACATTGTGCAGCTCTAATCCGCAGCTACCGTGTGCACTTGTTTTGTGGCTCAACCACTTATTAAATCCAAGGGTTCACCTACTTTTTCCACCAGCACTGTGAATGTTTAATGGGTGTATTCAATAAAGACATGGAATATTAAATTTTTGATTTATTAGCTTAAACAGATTGTCTATTTGTAACCAAGGTATAAATCCTATTTATGAACATTTAATGAAGAAAGCAGGTATATCCAAAGGGTTCATTTACTTCACCAGGAAGTAGTTTCTAGTTGCTTTATTTCAACCCCTGATAATTTCACCAGGAAGTAGTTTCTAGTTGCTTTAGTTCAACCCCTGATAATATTGTATCAATACGCCCATTCTAAATCTTTTTATTAAAAATTCCCATAAAACAATGTTTGACATCCTGGCCTTGAAATTCATTGCTCATGTCAACAGACAAAAAGGTTAGTTTGCACCTTTTTTTAAATAAGTGTCTGCTGGTTCAATTCCAGGAATACGCTGCTTCCTGCCACCTGCTGTGTCCACATCTCTCTTCCCCTTTGTGTCTGTGCTAGGATGTTACCAGAGTATATTTATAGCTCCCATCTGTAAACAATCCCCTGTATCAGGATTAGAAAGGGGATCAGGAAAAGGGACCCAAGCGATGTCCTTGGGCGGGTGAGCTGATTTGATTTGCTAGAGCTCCTCTGCTCTAAGCAACTCCCCCATCACTCACTTCCTCAGTGTCCTACACAGACTGTGCAGAACTTGGACATACTCACCCAGAACAAGTTCACTAACCTTGCACACACAACCATGCCTAGTGTAGGCATTCAGGAGCTTGACAACCAGTACACAGAACCAGTACAGGAGGCCCAGCATGAGTTTCGGCTGTACCAGAAACAGGTGACGCAGCAGCTGAGGGAGATGGCCTTGCTGGTGGAACCATTGACTGCTGCTGTCAATGACTTGAAGGAGGAGAACTTGCGCCTCCACATTGAACAAGAAAGGTTGTCACGCCGAGTGGAGGAGCTAAGTCTCTTACTTGGGTCGCAAGAAGCAATAACATCTGTCCCTCACCCTCCAAGGTTTGCCAGCACACGAAGATCATCATCTCTACAATTGTCCAGAAATAATAGTCTTGTAAGTTTCTAAAACATAATCATATTTACATTCTAAGTACGATATTGAAAGTCTAAAGCGTGTATCAGTGAATGCATGTGTGTTTGAAATGTTGATGATGATGTTTTTTCTTTATCAAACTTCCAGCGGTAGATTTTTTTGTATTATATTTAGCTTTGGTTGTGTAGTTACCAGAGTTATTGCATTGTCTTATGTTTTCGCAACTGGCATTGTGCCAAACAGCTAGAGACTTAGTTGAATTTGTGGGACATGAGTCCTCTGCCTACTCTAGTTTCACATTCTATGGCAGCTATGTAGGGTAGTAAAGCATCCTCTGTTCTGTAACCTCAGTGGAATGAAGCATTTTATGTATAGGAGGGTTTGGGTTCTCATTTTAATTTATAAAAATGTTAACAAATACCTACAATCAATTCCTAAATAGATCCAGGTAGCATTAGCTCCCGAAGTTTTAATGCTGACCCTTAATTCCTTGATATTTATCCTGGATTATAAAATTTTCTTTAATTTTATTTTTGGTTGCTCACCTTTGAAGAAGCCTCAAAGGATTCCCTTTCTGGCATTACTGGCAGTAAATTAACTGTGCATTTTTCCAGTACAGCTCATTAAAAACACTTCATTGGTACAATGAATTGTTCTAATTAACTAATGCTTTAGTGAAGGATACTAATTATATCCCTTTCATGAATTGTCTGCTTATTGGCTTCATAAAATAGCATTTTCAACCATATTATATAGTTTTATGATTCACTGACCATGATTTATCTAGAGGATAGAAAATAAATCCTAAATAAATGTGACATTTTGGAGGGCCCTGTTCAAATTATTATGTGATCGACTACTTATGTCCATGTTTACCCATTGTACAGTGCTACTGAATATGATGGAACTATATAAATGACTGGTTTATCGTTTATTCTTTCTAGGCATTGACATCTGCTAGAACTCAACTATGAGCAATTTTGTTTGTCTAGCACACCATGTATTGGTGCTTTTAATTTAAAGTACATGAGAATTTGTCATGTGCTACCCTCTCAATCTTGTATTGACTTGTATTTTGATCTCTGTAGATTATATTTAGAGCCATATTTTCAGGCTCGCTTTTCATGAATGTGTTTTCATGAATGTTTCACTAGCAAACACTAGGTCGGCTGCTCTTTCAGTGGCTTTAGTTGGAAGTGCTCCTGAGCATGCACAGGAAATATTCTTCCTGCTTCCATTTCCTGGTTTTAATACAGGCAGACAGCAGAGGAGAAAATTGAAAAGAAGTCTAATCTAACTCCAGTATTCAAAGAATGTATGGTCAACTAGTATGCAGTCCATCCGAAGAAGACTCCAACATGCATTTAAGAAATAAACATACAATCTTAGGGACTAGATTTTTAGTAGCTCTGTCTAGGATTTCTTCTTAAGCTAAAAGAGAGAATCTTGTATGTGAATTCCATTTTCAACTACACCAAATTCAGAGGACCTTTCTTCAGTCGTTTACCTTTCATGGACTGAAACATAGGCTACATACAGTATATCATTATCCTTCTTAATCATCATTACTTATACCTCAACCCAAAGTTGAAGCATATAATTTGACAGCAGCTAGATGTTTGACTTCAACCTTATGCAGTCTTTGGTCTTGTCATAGATTCAGCTTTTTTATTTTTAATCTTTTCCCCTCCATAGGTAGAAACCGATCTGCCTCAGCAACCCTCTCAGCAGTTGGAAGTGTTTCTTCCAAGCACAACTGAAAAAGTAGAAACAGAAATCAAGAAGAAGCTGACTGCAGAAGAACTAAGTGCTATAGAAGAGGAGGAGATCCTAGATAAGATGGTGAGCGGTGATCATAAATATTCTGATGGATCAGATGTCAGTGATGTACTGTGAAGGCAATGATTGACAAACCAGTCCTAGGGTGGCAGGTCCACCTGGACAGCAGCTTGCTTGTACCTCCTCCGTTCAGTGGGCCATTTGAAAGGGAGGTCACTGACCTCCCCAGCCGGCCAATAAAAATTATGGAGGACCATGCCAAGTTGGCACAACCTCAATAGTTCACTTCCGCCCCGTGGTACACATCCGTAGAAGGTGGAGTACTTAGATACTTCATGTCCTGGTGCTCAGCATTAAGGACTGTGCTGTGGAGGGGATGACCGGCAGCATTGCGGCGTTAGGCCTCGATAAATACTCCACTGAAAAAAATGAATCTCTTTCCTGCAGCTGGATAATACCACAGACTTTGAGGAGAGAAGAATGATCAGGACAGCCATGAGAGAACTACGGCAAAGAAAGAGAGGTACACAGTACACCTGTTGTAAATATCAGTGCATTTAGGCTAGCTCATGTGACCTGTGGAGTAAAACTTAGCCTCTTGACTGGTTGTCTCTCAACCCAAAATTGTTCTGCTGAGTGTGCTCTGCTCTTGAATATTAGATCTGTGTATTTTCAGGCACCATATATATGGTGTGGGTTGTACTTACATTATCTTTGTATACCTTCATGTAGACCAGCGTGAGAAGGAACGAGAACAACGCTTGCAAGAGCTAAAGAACAAGGAGAGGGAGTCCAGGCTAGCAAGGAACACAGAGACCAGCATGCGCCAGAGCGAAACTACAAACCATGGCTCTGCTGTCAGCAAAATCACCAAAACGCAAAGACTTGTACAGTCAAGTAAGGGCAGCCACATGTTAACCATGTGCTTTGTTTTTCTAGAGAGAGGGAGTGCTTTTGAGATCATTAGGCATGCCCCTGAGGAATAATATATCGCAATGAAATATTTAAACATTTGAAAGCTTGCTGTCCCCTCATCCCTTAATATTCTGTCTGAAAATTTATTTTTAAAGCTAGACTTTCTGGTGATACATGGCTTACCTATTAGATGACTTCTTAAGTGAATGCGGTGGTTAGTGCGTGCTAGTGTAGCTTGTGTATACTTAAATATAGACTGGAGAGTGCTTCCCTGCAAAAGCTTGCTCCATGTTAATTTGGTGGCCATACATTGCTCCAAACTGTCCTGCCACTCTTTCCCATTGTCCCAACAAGCTCTACCTCTCCTGCCTTTCCGAGAATGAGAGCATATGGACAGTAGCGCTGCCAGTTTGAGTAACACTCTACCTCCGAAGCTCCTCCTCACTGTGTCCCGATCCCCGGGGGATAAAAGTTGAGGTGTATACACATAAGTGTTTGATACATACGCATAAATGCATATGTGAACAGAGACATTGAGCACATAACTGATGTTCAGGATTATATTTTTGGGTGCGCCTTCGATTAAGTGTTGATTATATTTTCTTGGTATTCATATACACCACATATTCATTTTTACACAAGCACCATCAAATCTTGAGTAGATTACTCATTTCTGAAAATATTGTGTAATAATTCCATATGTAATATAAATTGCTGGAAAAATAGAAAAGCACAATGCTTTGTACACATCTGTAATGATACCTCACTCTTCATGCGCCCTAAAAGAGGGAACACTAATACTTGTGATCATGTGCAATGGTTCTTCTGATAGCTGCGTTAACATTTTAAGGGAATCTATTGACATGCTGCCAAACCAGCTGATGACTTGTAGGTTGAAGTTTCCTTTTAATGTATTTGTTTGCTTTATGTAGATGATGGAAGCAAAACCTCCAGGACAACCACAGTGGAAGCCAGTTACATGAAACGATCAGAGAGTAAGTCACCTAATACAGCCAGCTTCTGGGTCTCTCTCAATTTATGCACATGGCTGGAGACGTTGCAGCAATGGATATGTTAAAATGGCCTTTCTTTATTAGTTAGTCCCTTGCATGGTGCCCAAATACCATGTTTTATTCTTTCTTTAAAAGTTTAATCGCACAAAAAATAAGCACAAACACTTTAAACTGGTTTTCTGCAATTAATGAGGCAAGATTTTATCCGACTAAAAACATTTCTCAGACTGACGTTTTTTAATGCCTTTGCGAAAATTTCTGTTGTGGAAAATAGTTAAAACGCAATAAAATCGGCAGTCTTAGAAATACGTTTAGTCAATTTTTGGAACATCGCCATTCAGTCATAATGGTTAGAAAAAGTGTCTTATTTTGATATGATTACCTTTACAGATGGTGGCACCATAGTTCAGACGAAATCCTCCTTCAGCTCCACTTCCAAGAAAGTTGGAAGGTAAGGCTGTTGATACTCCATTATCATAGACTATAATCTATATTTCATAAGATGTGACATTATTTTTAAATGGTTTAAAAAAAAAAATGGAATGCAGCCTGTTGCTCATGCTTTCTTGAATATTATTCCTCTTAGTATTTTCGACAGAGAAGACGATGGGCATTCCAGAGCCAATAGCATGACTGCAATGGAGAGACTGCAGGCAGAAAGGAAGAAAGAGCTCATGATGGCCCAAAGCCTCCCTAAAACACCAGCTACACAGTCTCGCAAAGCCATGATTGAGAAGCTAGAGAAAGAGAGTGGCAGGTAGAGGTTATATATGTTTTTGTGTCTTTTTGCCATGAACATGAGTTGGTTTGTTTAGAGTGAATATAAAATTGCACAGATTAAAAACCCCATCATCTATGAAACATGAATGCAGAAAGCATTAGATGCTCTATGCATCTTACATGAGCTTTTTTTTTCTTCCAATTTGTCCCTTCACGTCACAGGATGTCATATTGCTGTCTCTTGTGTTTGTGCCGCATACAAATGTAATTTTTTACAGTGTACTTGATTATATACCAAATATTTGTTCTCTGATTTTAATGCAGCAAATCATGTAGACCATCCTTGTTTAGGAATTTAAGGGAAATGTATTTTGCTATATTTGCCTAAAGAAATTCAAAAATGTTATTGGAGAAATGAGGAAACCTGCTTTGCGTGTCTATCGCATTTTTTTGGGGCATCCATCTTCAGATGAAAGTGATTGCTTAAGTCATAGTAGATCAGTGCAGGCATCTTCAGGTTTTATTAGATATGACCTTTCTGTTTGTGGTCTTCCTAACTGTCTATCCACATGACGCTCTGTCTCTCTTCCAACAGCTCCTCCAGTCCAGCCTTTGCCAAGGTAGCCACACCACGTTCATCAGCTTTTGGTGTTCCCAATGCTAACAGCATCAAGCAAATGTTGTTAGACTGGTGCAAAGCTAAGACACGTGGTTATGAGGTGGGTTTATTTGAATGTCCATCACAACAGCTTCAAGGTTGCTTAGGCTATGACGTGTTATAGACATAAACTTGTGATTTATTTTTCTTCCCTTTTTTTTTTTTTTTACACTTTAGCATGTGAATATTCAGAACTTTTCATCAAGCTGGAGTGATGGAATGGCATTCTGTGCCTTGGTGCATAATTTCTTCCCAGATGCATTTGACTACAGCCAGCTCATCCCACAGAATCGGAGGCAGAATTTTGACCTGGCCTTCTCTGCTGCAGAGTATGTATTACTGTATGCTTTTGGCAGGAATTTGTAACAGTTGTGAGAGTGTATAGGTATGCCTGTATGTATGTGTATATATATATATATGTGTGTGTGTGTGTATATATATATATGTGTGTGTGTGTGTGTATATAGTTATATTTAAACTAAATGTAAGTTGAATAGTTGACCTATAGTTTAGCATTTGTGCCTGTGCTATTGATTAGTAATATGACTTGCCAGTCAAGGATGCGTGTCTCAACCACTAAAACAGCAGAACACATTGCAGGGCTGTACAGTTGCCAGTTTGTGACATAGAATATTTATATTAATGACGTTAAGAATGATGTCACTTAAAAAGACTGTTTATATTGTTGGATTTTCCAACTTGCTGTGCTTTCTGCAGATTTCTTTTCCATGCTGTCATCTCTGGTTAACTGATCAAAATCTATCATATTCTGTTCATGCAGACAACGTAAATACTTTGCTTTCCTTTGTGTTTTCTCAAGCTTTTCCCCCTCAAAGTGATTGCTCTTAAAATTGGATTGGAACGGACACTTTTTGGGGGAAGAAATGTTAGTTCCCTGGGGTCGTAACTGGTTTGCTTCCTGTACCACCTCCTGTGGTCAAACATTCATAGCATGTTGCCCACATGGCCTATGCAGTTTCATTGGCATTTGTCACTTATGCATGCAACTCGGCTCTGCTATTTGCCTCTGATTCATTCTTTGTCGCTGTTCTGCAACTACTTTTAATACTTAAATAGCGCACAGATGTGTAACTCTTTTCTCAGTTTGTCAGGAAACATCAATGCAATCACATATTGCTTATAAATACATAACCAATAAGTACCATATTCATTTCCAAATAGGTACTAACAGTAAGGAAACGGTTTTATTCTTGAAAATGGAAATTGTTTTTTTAAGAATAAAACAGACACTCAATTGTACCAGTGCTCCTCAAACATAATTTGAAAAACTATTGAGTTTTGAGGTGGACTAACGAGTCCAAATTATATAATCAAAAGCAGAGCTCCTGCTACATATACCCAAAATCTGTCTCTCAATGTTTTGGGGCCACTGGTGTATATGCATGCCATATATGATTCCATCCTGCATCTAAAAAAAATTACATGCATGTTCTTCCTGAGACTATCAAAGTAAGCACCTACTTAGCTTAAACTGCTGTAAAAGGCCAGAAGAGAAGGAAAATCCAATGTTAGCTGATATTTTATTTACTGGATGTTTGAGCATGTTCAAATGAATGTGAGTGACATACCACATGTATACATTTATCCCTCTGTGCAACGTAGTAGCTGGCAGTGGGAGTGCTTTCTGATTAACCCATTAGATAAGAACCCATTTCTGTGCTTGAAATTTTGGGTTACATCTTTTGCTATTTCTTTGATTAGCATAATGCTTACATAAAGTAATTACATTAAAATCTGTACATGGAATAATGACATGAGCACACCAAGTCTCAAAGTTCCTATTTCTTTCATTTTAATTCATTCGCAATTGCTAATATAGCGATATGAACCCCCAGTTCAATAGCTCAAGTAAAAAAAACATTGGCTAATCATTTTTAGAATACCCTGGAGAGTTATATCATTTTATTAAATAACTTTGTGTACTGTACCTGATCTTCTATTGCTCCCTGTGGAATGAGTCAAAAGTTTTTTGTCTAGGGTGGAGTAGAACTAAGCTGACTTTCTCATTGAGGAGCAGTGATGTTTACCCCACTAGGTGCATAAAAAGCTGCTGTGCGTTGAAAGGTCTTAGTTTAGCAGAGGTGGTCATATCTCATATCTGCCACAAATTACATACAGATCTTATGCTGCAGCTCTTAAACACAACATCAGTCTTCCCTTTACTCCTTTGCTTTGTACCTCACATGAATTGTTTCTTCACACCACCTTTTCTCACCCCACCTCATTTTCCACCAACCGCATCCCCCCATGTTAAAGGTCTGTTTGTTACCACAGTGGATTTCTGTGTTCTCCACATCCACTCCTGAAACACGCACAGCATGATTTATTCATGGTTATGCCACCAGAATGTTAAAGCCACTGATGAATGTCTCACTTGTATTTTTCTTTCTCCCCCCCATCTTTTCCCCACCGGGCTGTGTTCACTGGCTCCCCCACTGTCCTTCCACCTCCTCTTCTTCTCATCCGTCCACACCTAGGAAGCACGCGGACTGTCCACAGTTACTTGACGCAGAGGATATGGTCCGCATGCGAGAGCCAGACTGGAAGTGTGTTTACACCTACATCCAGGAGTTCTACCGCTGCCTGGTGCAGAAGGGGATGGTAAAAACCAAAAAGTCCTAGGACTTTAACCAGCTTAAACATTTATGGTGAGAACACAATGTGTCTGCTCCCGGGAGGGCAGGCCTACTCAATAGTAAGGAGGCCGAGCTGAAATTTCTCTGGCATAGCAAAGGCATCCGTGGTCTTGCATAACATTATTGTTTGCCTTATGGTGGTTGTTGCACTTAACCTTTCCTGAAAATTGCAAACTTTTGCATGACTTTAAATGGCTTCTTAAAAATTACAGTAATTTTTCAAGTTCTTCAGATGGTTTTGTATTTAGTTCTATAATTCTGTCAAGACTTTGGGGTTTCTTCATTAAATATTTAATCTCTGTGACTTTTAACCATGCATGAAAGGAGAAGCAACTGTGAGTATCTCTTGTCTCTGCATAGTGAATAGTTTAATCTGACGGCTCACTTTAAAGACTGTCTATCCATTACAGAGCACTATCTCACCCCTTCTGCAGGAGAAACTAACCAGGAGTGTCCCTTTTATAATGCATAAAGAAAAACTCACTGTTCCAAATCCCACCTTTTACAGTTCTGTATGCTAAATAAAACCCTGTTTACTGAATTAAATAAGCAATTTGCATGTATACAATAGAGCCAGCAATGTCAACTTTCTATTTGGTATTGTTTTCACATTTTCACGAAAGTTTCAATATTTTTAGCACCCATTATTTTTGTAGCGGCTTATATCTACAGTAATGCAATAGTTAAACGTTTTGGCTTCCGAACGAAAAAAAAAAAAACTGTTTAAAAATGGCTTGCGTGTTCCGCAGGCAGTGTGTTATATCTCGAGGACTGGCGTGTACTTATATGGCGTGGAGAGTGGGGGAAATTTTCTTAAGATATATAAACCAATTGATGGAAATTGTGAGTCATTATGCCTGTATATGTATACTGGTGAAGGTTAGGCTAATCACAGGGGTAGGCTTTTGTATCAGCCCCACAAAATCATGCTGGACAGAGGGTCATCATAATAAGAGAGCATCTCCACGCCTTGTCATCTGAAAAAATGCTGCAGAGTACTTCTGTGTGAATTGCGCCATAGAACCTTTCTGCCTTTGTCCTTCTAAGATTAACAATCTCTTCAACCAGCTGGCGTGCCATTGTCATGGATCGATGCCTGCTATTTCATTTATATAAATATATTATGATTTGGGTATTACTGCAGTTTTAATTCTCCAGTTCTAGGAGAGAGAAACAAGGTGCTATTAAACTCATACTAAAAATATAGAAGGTCTATGCTGTGAAGCCTTTAAGGGCAAATATTTTAAATGTCTAAAATCCAATCTTTATTATAAATATCTGCCCGTCTTCATGGTGAACAAAACATTTTAGTCTGTCCTGTCTGAGCAAAATACTGGCGGCCTAAAGGGTAAGTGCCCTAGAACTAACGTTATGTTTGCCCAGTCATTTTGAATAAATTGATTAAAATTTGTTTGTCCTTGTGATAAGCAGCATCACTTTGTTTAGCTATATTCAGTTCTTGTTCTTTCTAATCAATATTTTAAAACTGTTCAATTTTTATTCCCCACATTACATTACATTATCCATGTATTTGTTCTCATAGCAGTCCGACCTTTTTATTATTATTTTTGTGTTAAACAGGATGCTGGTGGATTGTGTCCCCTTGGTGGAGGTTGAGGACATGATGATCATGGGAAAGAGGCCGGATTCCAAGTGCGTCTTCACCTACGTCCAGTCCTTATACAACCACCTGAGGCGGCACGAAATGCGTCTACGCAATAAAGAATTTTAATTAAAAGTTTTTTTAAAAAATCCTCCTTCCCTCAGGTTTACCCTGGCACAACACTGTCTGGCAGTACCGCAAAACATTTCAATTCTTACATCACCGGAGATGGTCACTTTCAGAAAAAAGTTGTGGTGCTGTTTACCACAAAGTTTACTGACTGTATATTTTATTGTTGTTTTGTTGATCGTCTCCCACACTGTAACTTTTGCTCTTCTGCAGGTCCTACAATGTCCTGCTGTGCAGTGTGTTGAAGGTCCTGCAGTAGAGGAAAAGTTTTTGGTTATCTAGTGCTGTGCCGGTGCAATCCTGTCACTGCCTCAAATGCCTTCTACCCCTTCCCACAGAATTAATATATTTAGATATTATTATTAAATAGCACCACATAAGCGCTGGGCCTTTAAAATGTCACAGACGCAAGCTTTATGACAGACAGCCGTAGAAGTTGACCGTTTCACTTCCAGAACTGCATCGGTGCTTCAGTCGTCTAAAACAAAGCTTTTTTGCAATATATTTTAAAAGAAAATGTAACTAAAAATAAGACTGGTTTATTTGTTCTTTCAAAGCATAGTCTCTCATTTCACTATTTTATATTGTGCAGTTACACTTGCGTGAAGTTTTATTAACAAAATCACCAAACACCGGCGCAAGAAACTGAATGCATATAATGACTCACAAAATCGCAATTTATCTTGTGACCTTATTGTGCAGATTATGGCCTCAAAATGTACATTTCTGATAATGGCTTCCCACCATTACTAATAGCAAAATCTGGTACTCTCTATATCTTAGTCAGTTCACTTACATATACATATATTATTTAATCTGTATTTTTTTGTAAACTAATTTTAGTAAAATATTGTTCCCTTCCTAAAATGAGTTTTTCAGTGTAATTTAATACTTTACAGTGTCCATGACACCGCTGAGTCCAAAACTGGTCACGGGTTTCCAGTTAGTCTTTATTTTTTATTAATAAGGGCTGCTTGTTATCAAACTGATGTGAATCACATTTTGCCATACCATACATTCATGGACAATGGTACAATTAAGTATAACGTTCTCATTAATGGGTGCAGTGTATTTTAATCAGGGTAAGTATAGCTCAAACAAAACTTTTGTGGTGGCAGATATGAACAATTGGGTCTCTAGTCTCCCTATTTATTCCCGATGGAAGACTTGGGTTTTAATCAGTCCTTGATCTTGTCTAAGATTCAAAATATCTTTGTCTGTTCCATGCATTTTTAAATTCTGATCAAAGGCTGTTTTATATATCTACCACCTACATCTAAATCTATGACCCTCTAGTTTTAGACTATGACCTCTGGTTCTAACGCTTCTTGTCCCTGTTCTTTGTTCAATCCATTTTAATGTTTCTATCACATCTCCTATTTTCTCTCCTTTCCTTCAAGTCATACATATTGAGCTCCCTTAATCTGTCATAATTTTTATCCTGCAAACCATTTACCATTTTCGTGGCCCTCTGAACTCCTAAATGTCTACTCTCTGGAGATGGGGTCTCCATAACTGTACACACTACCCTAGGTGAGGTATGACCGGAGTTCTGTAAAGTGGCAGAATCACCTCCCTCTTCCTGCTACTAATGCTTTTTGCTATACACCACCAGCATCTTGCTTGCTTTTTTGTGATGCTTTATTGCATTACCTGCTTATTGTTTAGTCCTAAAATAATTAGTCGCAATTACTCCCTTCTGTTGTCACTGACAGAACAGTGTCTCAAATGCTATATGCGGCTTTGGGATTTTTACGTCCCAAGTGCATTATTTTACACTTGTCAACATTAAATTGCAGCTGCCGCATGCAACCATTTTACGTCAATTAACCCAAAGATCCATATGTTGAATGGATTGCAAATTGAAAAGGAAATGTGCTCGTGTCCAGGGAGTAAGATTTATTCTTTAGCATGTATAAATGTAAGTGCTTGAGACAAGGTCAAACCCCAGGCTGCATCTCCTGCAGAAAGGGCTAAGCTGGCCCTACATTATGCATGATTAAATCTGCAGTGTTGTTAACTTGTTTCCCACATTACCTTTGCCCCATGCAGGGCCAACTCAACTTTTTTTTTGAAGGAGATGTTCACTGGAGTTGATAGTTGATTACCCTTGATAATACAAAATTATATAAGTGAGGTGAAATGAGACTGACATGGTATTAAAAGTAATTGCCTGAATTCAAATAGAATGTAGACATCACTGTTCTAGCTGTATCTGTATTGCAAGCAAGTGGGGAAAATACTTTGATGTTGACCTATTTTACAAATTATACATATCATGAAGAATAATTTTTTTTCTGGCCTAAAAAGCATATGGCAGATTCTGTTTAGTCATATTGTTCACTTGATCTTAACATTTTGCTATATTTTTTTATCTATAGGTGGCGTTATATTTTTTAAATCTGACAGTTTGAAGCTGTTTAGGGGAAGTTAACATCAAAAAGATAGCTTAATCATTCAGTGGCTGCAAATCTTGATCTTTACACTAATACATAGAGAAATGACGCTTTAGTCTCTTTTGTAATTTATGTATACAGGTTTTGAGCTGGCAATGGCAACACAGTTTGTCTGGTTTTACAGTGTATGTTATAAGTTGATGTCAAAAACTCTGCATTAGGAATAATTGGGGAGCAGCTCTCTGTCATCTATTAGACTATAACTTGCATAACCACCAGCCAGGTGTAGTCCTACAGGACAGTGAAGCCAAAACATATATATATATATATATATTATATCTCCCAATGTGTCCATGCAGGCCTAGTACTATATCATGAACATGGTCCTCTTTGAGAGCGACTACCTGACCTCTTTGCTCCGAGGTGCTTCATTATATGCTCCAGTAACCAGACATGCAATCCTCTTTAATGTGAAACCCACTCATTGACAACTAATATTTTGCCGTACCTATATATATATTTCTTTTAATGGGTACAATATTAGGTTGCCAAGCAAGATTTTTACCTTTAACAGTGCTACAGGATAAAGATTTACACCCTTTTTAGGTTTCAAGACTTTTTGATGACAACACACACACACACCAAAATATATTTTCACTGCCAACCTTTCCTTCCTGGGTTTTGTTATCTTTTAGAAGATGCACTTGAACTTCAAGGTCCAGTTCAAGGTCAAACATTTTGTCCACAACCCACGATACAACAGAACAAGTGTATGTGGGTATTTACATGTGTTGACGTGCACCCTTGAACATTACCTTGTATTAATCCAAGCGCGTTAGAAATTCATCCATCCTTTATCAGTTCTGTGACCGTTTTTGATAACTGCTTCTGACTGTATACGTATGACTACTTGTTTCTATGTCGGTGGGTTTAAAAAAAAAACAGATGTGTTTTTATTCTGATGGTACAACATTGAGTGGGTGTTCTGATGACAATTCACGGCTAGCTGGAAGAAAATCTTTTACTTCTGTCATGTACATGTTAGCCTTTTCACTGCTAGAAGGCTGTTTGCCACAATGCTTTTCAGGGCTGCCTACTAACCTAAAAATGAGGGAGATGGTGCTCACAGTTCTACCTGATGGGAACAGAAAGCTTTGATCACTCTTCAGACACAGCTTTTGTTTACCAATATTTTTATACACCAGCGTGTGCTGTCATTTTAATAAAGGTTATATTAACTTACTTGTGTTCTCATTTTGTGTTTCATTTGCTTTGATGCCCTAATAACGGAGTTATAAACTAGACTCTGTGCATATACCATAAGGTACTGGTCTAGGATGTATACATGAGAATGCTGATTTAAATTATTTCCCATTATATAAATCCCACATCACATAAAGCATACCAACATTAGGATGTACTATTACATGCTATGAAACATGACACAAAAGGCTGCTAGGATGTAATAATACCTCCAAAGGATTTTGCATCAGCTAATCTGTGTGCAGTTTGGGCACCAGTTACACGTAACTGTTTGAATTCCGCATAGCAGACCCTGCTGACCCCGTGTGTATTCATGTTTTTCAAATATAGCCAGTGGTGTTTTTATCCGTTAATTACGCTATACAATCTGTGTATGTACTGTGCATGTGTCTATCACTAATTGACAGCCTTGATAATATATAAGCAAAGAATGTTGTGAGAAATTGTAATTATTGCCACCCATTCAGTCAGTACTTAGTGCTACCTCCCTTTGCGTGTCCTTTAAACTTCGAGGTTGACGCTAGTGGCCTCCAGTTCACGCCAAAGGTTTTCTATGGGTTTTAAGTTGGGGCACTAGGATGCCCATGGGAATGCTTATGATCATTGTCCTGCTGGAAGATACAACCATGGCCCATTTTAAGTTTTCTGGCACAGGCAGTCAGGTGCTTGTTTAATATATTGATATTTGATAGGATACATGGCATCAAGTCCGCCCCAAAACATTAGAGCCACCATCATATTTAATCTAGACACACGTCCTTCAACAGTTGATTAGAACTTCTTAACCCCTTAAAACTGTTTCAACACTTTTGTGGTTCTTGTGTTAAGCTGTTATTTTCTCCTCACCAATTAAGTGTACCCACACAAGTTATGTATTGTTTTTTTTTTCAGGACAAGATGGGCTTTCTTCCTTTCTTTATAATATCTTATTTACTATAAACAAAAAAACTTGGTGAAAATGTGAACCTTTTATAACTTTTATTTGAAAAATCTTTTACTCGCCTACAACGGCAAGTAAAAAAAAAAACTAGCTAGATTCTACGAGTTGTCCTGAGTTTATAAATACCCAATGTTTTTAGGGAAATGAGTACAAGTAGTGTTTAATGATTTCCAAACCTTTTTTCCCCCCCAAATCTGGTCATTCTGCCTCCATCTCCTATTTGAAACTTCTTTGGGATAAATAGTAAACTGGCTTCAAACCATATATTTCTGAAAACTAGACACCCCAGGGTATTTCAAATACTGGTATTTTAACCCTTTCCATGCACTAATTATACAACCACACTTTGTCAAACTTTAATCGTTTTTTTTGGTTGTTTCCCCCCCACAAATTGTATTTTAGTTATAAATATGCAGGTCCTGGTATGTCACATGTCAGTACAGTGATACCCCACATGCATGGGTTTGTTAGATTGTTTGGCTGGTAAAAGGCTACTTTTGGGACATGCGTAAATCAGGTTTTCAACACAGACTTTAAGAATTTGGTCATTCTGCTTCCATCTCCTCTTTGAAGCTGGCTAATTCAATTTACCCCATCAAACCATATATTTTTGAAAACTAGACACCCCAAGGTATTTCAAATGCTGGCATTTTAACCCTTTTCATGCATGAGATTCTACCACCACACTTTGTCGACAGACAAGTGGTAGCCTTTGTTCATAAGGGGGAATATTAGGCCCCAAACAATCTTGGCACTGGTTCCCAGATGTTTTCTGGGCAACCTGGAGGGTCAAGGTGGCTATCCTTTCCCTCATATACCTGGAAAGCCTGAGTATACCCAGTCTCGCCCTTGCAGAGCATCCACCAACACCCCCTGAGTGATGAAAGTGATTTGTAATCTCTTCTGAGGCTATTGCCAGGAGAAGGGCAGCACCATCTTGGAAGGTAAGTTAACTATGGTGGTGCCCTGCCTCTAGAAGCTTTGTTTAAGAAACGATCAGAGGTCATTTTTTCCATTCAGTTGGTTTTCTTGAAATGCCTCTTATCGGCTGCATAGCATTACAGCAACACAATCTGAGTGAAGAAAGCAATTTTTGCTTTCTGAACCGATTTAAACCCATGACGGTTCAGGACAGTCAAGGTCATTCTCAAACCATTTTTGCGTGATGGCCCTGGACCATCATCTGCCTTTTCAATGCTTTTGCTATTTTTTTTTATAGCTACTTGCTATTTGCGTTTGATGAATGACATAGGGAATTTGACCTATGTGTTACGTAATATTTATACCTCCAAGAAACAGGAAGTCACGGTTGAACAATTTCCTGTTCCTAGTCACCCAGGTGTACTAAAAGATTAATAGGTCTGCCAATAATTGTGGCACACATTTCACTTTTGTTTGCAAGCTGTTGTTTACAATTGTTAACCCTTTTTCTTCTTCAAAAAAAAAATAAAATAATACATTTCACAACATTCTTTGACCCCCCCCATAGCATGAACTTAGTTGTCCTTCTGAGACAAAGCAAAGCTTATCCATGACATTCAGGGAGTTTGTCCTGTAGACTGTGTTTGTTCTGTAGAGCGTGTTTCAGCTTCTGCTCAGTTAACCTTAAAAACCAACTTGGAGCCTAAATGCCCCACAGAACACTCGGAGGAATAGATTTTTGTTTGTATTGTTTTATTGCATCTTTTTCATCAGGAACATTCTCCATTTGTGTACTGCTGGAACCTGACACTACCTCATCATCTAGACTGTTTACATCAGTTCTCAGCTTGGAAGCTTTACAGCTGAGGACGTCATTCGTGTCCTGGTAGACGAGGCAGGCCAGATGGAGAAGTTTGCAATAGCTGTGCACGTAACAAGGTATTGGTAGTCCATCCAAGGGTAAGTTACCTATACTCAAAATTTGGGTATAAAAATCAGCAGCCCAAACAAAATATTTGTACCAATTCAATGTCATAACAGGCCAAGACCAGCTGGTGGCCTACCAACACAATTTCACACACAGACCTTGTTGGCTAATATCCTAAGTCAGCGCATTACTAATTTGGCTGGCTTTATTGTGGTGCAGTGTTTAGTTCTATGTCTGCTCTTTTTTATATAATTGAAAATTATCATGCATTCATAAATCGAATATTTTTTGTCCGCTGGATTAAGCTATGAAATTTTTTTTTGCTATGTATGTATGTATGTACAAACACAATTGGTCTGGTTACATCGTGCAGGATTTAAAAGATTAACTACAATCTTTACATTTTGTAACCAAGGAATGGACAGATCACATGTTCCCATTTTGAAACTTAAATTTATGGTTTCCCTGTTTTTATGCACTCAAAACATGGCTCATTGGAATGTGCTAGTGACAATTACACACGCTTTGGTAAGTGTCAGGTATTTAACGATATGCCACTCTGCAAATAGGTATTCTGTGCAATAAACACAATATAAAATATATATTAACTGTAGCCGAGGAATGTCAAAACAGTGGCTGGGAAATACAGATTGACAGTGTTAAAATAACCCTGTTTTAGGCCAGTTTGTGGCAGACCTGCAGACTTATGCTACAGTGAGTGAATTGGTACAAATCAATTTATCCTAGGCTCTGATTTCCCCCTCAGTAATCTCATCTAACCTTTTCAGTAAAATAAGAACTTGCATTTTAACTTAGCCCCTATAGCAGGTAAAAAGCTAACTGCGCTACAGGTCATCTTTGGCTCCTTCCTCTTGTGTCTTTGCGATCCGTGCTGGTGCCATCTGGAACTCAGGTGGTACCGCGGCGTCCCTGCTCTCCTTCTTGTAAAATCCTAGGTCTTTTAATAGCTGGTTAATCTCGTCTCTCTTCATTTCACTGAGTGGAATGCGCTGTAATGAGAAATATATAGCAATGGTTCAATTGTAACTTTTAACCAATTTCATATCCAGAGTTCCTGTTTTTTAGGTTTCCTCTTTCAATTTATGAAAACATGGGCTTTTCTTTTTTGTTTATGTACATAAAATGTTTTAGTAGTACCTGGGCTCTAGATTTTTAAAAGACTTTAAAAAGTTTTACATACAGTAACCTGATCATTGCATTGTAAATCTCAGAAGAGATTTGTGGCTGAGGTAATATGTTCTTATAACATACAATGCTGAAAGATTTGATATTTTAAGATTATTCCGGATTAGGTATCTGCTTGCTCTGAAATTACGCTCACTGATCTCTATATTACCTTGGAGAGAGAACTGCTCTCTCTACTAACATTGCATTTAAACCTACAAGTCAGCTGTGTCACCACAGCACACATGTCAATCCAGGCTTAATATATCGACAGAAGTAAACAAGGCATATTCCATCTCCAGGGAAAATGAACAGCATATGCAATTACACTCACAAACAATATAATGTCTGTTTTCCTGTGTGGACCCATGCGTGGGGTTGGCCCAGTGAAAGGTATCAACCCTAAACGAAGACTCCACCTGCTCAAGTGGTAATTACGTTCTAATTATACAACCCCCCCTTCTGCTTGTGTGATCATAGTGCGTATGCCAGGTATGGATATTTACTCTCAAACATAGTCCAAGTCAGTGGCCAAGTCCCTTAACCCCTTCGCGACAAAGGCTGATTTTCCTTTTTGTACCCTTCGTGACAATGGCTGTTTTATCGTTTCTGCGGTGTTTGTGTTTAGCTGTAATTTTCTCTTAACCCATTTACTAAACCCACACAAGTTATATATTGTTTTTTTCAGGACAAGAAGGGCTTTCTTCAGACACCAAAATTTTTTTCATATGATGTAATTTCCTATAATAAAAATATTAAAATATGACGAAAAATTGAAAAAAAAACACATTTTCTCACTTTTATTTGAAAAATCTTTTATTCATCATAAAAAAACTACTGAAAAAACCTGCTAAATAGATTCTACTATTTGTCCCGAGTTTAGAAATACCCAATGTTTTTATGTTTTTTTGCTTTCTTCTACACGTTATGGGGCAATAAGTACAAGTAGCGTTTTGCTAATTCAAAACCATTTTTCTCTGAATCTGGTAATTCTGTCTCTATGTGGTATTTGGGGCATCTTTGAAGCCAGCAAACTCAATTTACCCCACCAAACCATATATTTTTGAAAACTAGACACCCCAGGGTATTTTAGATGCTGATAGTTTAACCCTTTCCATGCACTAATCCTACCACCACCCCTTGTCAAAGTTTGTGATAGTAATTGTTTTTGGTGTTTTTTTCACATACTTTGTACTTCAGGTGTGAAATTACAGCTCCTGGTAT
>VKOC01000001.1:39979918-40020636 GCA_009364415.1 Spea multiplicata
CCTTATAGTATGCTCCCTGGTGCTGGGAAAGTATGGAAAATCTATATAAATTAGGTATTTCTGAAAACAGGACACCTCAATTGATAAACTTGGAGGGGATTTTCCATCACTTTACCTAATTTTGTGAGGATTCAGAGGGAAAATTAAAAAAAAAATTGTTTTTTTTATATTTTCGCTAGTTTTTACTAAATTTCTCATTCTAACTTTTCAGCTAATCATCCAACTATGGTATCAAAAGAAAGCTCTATCTCTCCTTGAAAAAACAATATATGGTTTAGATGGGTACACTATTCACAGGAAAGGAGAATAATCGCTAAACTGACATACCACAAAAATGGCAAAATTGCTCTGGGACTTGAGGTACCAAAAACCCCTGGGATTGAAGGGGTTAAAAGACGGGGTTGTTGAGCATCTAAAGTCACATGGGTTTCAAGATCAAAATATGGGTTTACTTCAGGAAGATCAGGCAAGACTAATCTTATTGATTTTTTAAATTGGGTGACTGAAGTACCGTAATTGATGAAGGTGGTGCAGTAGACATTTCAGTAAGGCTTTTGACTCCGTCCCACGTAGAAGACTTATCAATAAACTGCAATCTCTGAGTTATTGTTGAATGGATTAGACATTCTCTGAGTGACAGACAACAGAAAGTTGTAGTCAATGGGGTATATTTAGAGAAAGTTCTCCAGTGGGGTACCTCAGGGATCTGAACTTGGACCTATTATATATTGAAAATAGTTATATTGCAGTTATATTGCAGAAGGCTTGATGGTAAGTTATGCATTTTTGCAGATAACACAAAGGTTTGTAACAGGGTTAATGTCCCTGGTGGGATAAGTTGAATAGCAAATGATTTGGGTAAACTGGAAAAATGGTCAGAGCTGTGGCAACTGGCCTTTAATGTGGATAAATGCAAAGTAATGCACCTGGGGCATAAAAACCCAAGGGCAGAGTATAGAATATTTGATACTGTCCTAACCTCAATGAGTGAGGAAAGGGATTTAGGGGTACTTATTTCTGAGGATTTAAAGGTAGGTAGACAATGCAGTAGAGCAGCAGGTAATGCTAGCAGAATGCTTGGTTGTATAGGGAGAGGTATTGGCAGTAGAAAGAGGGAAGAGTTCAATCTGTTGTTCAGATCACTGGTGAGACCCCACTTGGAGTATTGTGTACAGTACTGGAGACCAGAAGGATGTAGATACTATGGAGAAAGTTCAGAAAAGGGCAACTAAACTGATTCAGGATGCGACGGGGCATATGAAAGAAGCATTTAAATATGTATAGGGAATCAACAAGATAAAAGTAATGTTTATTTAAAAGAAGAAATACTACAACAAGGACAGTCTTAAGCTAGTGGTGTGAAGGTTTAAAAGTAATATTTACCTTCGCTGATAAGACATAAGGTCCAATTATAAGGTTAATATTAGTAAAGCTCAGGCTGTTTAGGTGATATCTGGGATGTAACTCTTTTCATATCAACTAAATAATCAGATGAAAGGGTGGGATAAACTGTTTGTATCATGGATGGGGCAGATGGACGTGATTAAGTTCTATGCGGTACCCAAACGGCTCTATTTATTTGGAATGATCACTTTTAGAGTACCAGATTGTTGGATAAAACAGTTCCAGGGCTTAGTAGGCTGGAAAAAGACCAATAATTACCAAGTATCAACTTTATAGAGGGAAACTTAACGGAGGTATAGGGTTTCAAGACCTGAATAAGTATCATCAAGCAAGTTGATTATTTCATGCACAAGCTTTTCAATTGGCAATATCAAAGGAACGTGATTGGTATATATTGGAACAGGAGAGGTTTGGTAGCCCTAATTTAGAACTGGTTCTGTGTCAAAAAGATATATAATTTGAAGCTAACTTCAAGATATTGGATCACATATTGGCCTTTTGGATCCTTTTTTTTTTTTATTAAAGCCTTTCATATGAAGGATTAATGCTTATTGATTAAACGTTAGAACTTTAATATTAATTACTGGGCTTTTTTTTTTTTTTAAATAAAGGGGTGATTTTGAAGGCTGGAGAGAGCTGGAGGGGGGAGTGCATATATTTGGTGGTCGTGTGAAAAACACAGGATATCTGATGAGAATGTTTTGGTTTGATTTCAGATTTGACTTCCATTTCAAATTAAACAAATTTATGAAATTACAACAGAACTCTGGCCATACAGATCATAAGGGTGGTTAAGTCAAATTATTGCTAGACGGTGGAAAAGAAATTCTGAAATAGAACGGTCAGTAGCATTGAATCAAATTCGGTTACAAGGTAATATGGAAAAGGGCTTCTTCACACCAAGACAGAAATTAATGTTTTTGGGATGTATGGTTGAAGAGACACCCCAAACAAAGTTAGGTTCTAAAGAAGTGGTAGAAGTAGAACTTGCTGGAGGTAATATGAAATACTAGGTATTTGATAGAGGAATAATGAGTCCTAGCCGTGTCTCTCGCATCCAGCCTGTGTTTTTCTATGTATTAAAAAGTAATATCAGGCAATATTGCTTTACTGAAACTAGTAGATACAAGATTTAGCCTTTAGAAAAGGTTTGAGAAACACGACAGCCAGCTCATGGTGTTGCTTGGCCTTAGAAGTTCCCAGATCTCAATCCAATTGAGCATCTGTTGAATGTGCTGGACCAACAAATCCAATCTTTCAAGGTCCCACCTTGCAACTTAAAAGGATCTTGTGGTAACATCTTGGTGCAGATACCACAGCAGTCTAATGGAGTCCATGCCTCGATGGTCAGGGCTGTTTTGGCAGCAAAAGAGGGACCTAAGCAATATTAGGCAGGTGGTCATAATGTTATGACTGATCCATGTATAAAGATCCATCTGCAGCAACATAATCTGCACACTGCTAATGCTACAGAGCATTAGCACTGCCATTAAATAAATGAACATTCTCTTATGGTATGTATATAGTTATTGTGTAATTTGTACTACACAAACTTTTATGCTGAAATCCCTTTTGAAGCCTATGTTAGTTTAGCAAAGTTGACCAACCCATCCAGGAAGATGTTTTGAGCTAGTTCTGCATTTTTAGTTCAAATGGATATCACATTTAAGCTTAAAATTCATTGAAATACCACTTTATCCTGTTAGATGAGCCTGATATTTTCATCTTATAGTTTTCCACACCAAGTCTTAATAGACTTGTCAGTTCTACCTTTCCTTTCTGCATAAAGAAATGGGGCTGATGCCTACTGTACTAAAACATTGAACGGTGTATGAAGTACTAGGTAAGTAGGAGTAGTAGCCATCATAGAAGTCTACTACCCCATCTACCATCCCGTGTTCCAGTCTGCTGCCCATTACAGATTTTAAAACTGTTGGTACATGTTAATGATAAGTGGAGAGAGTGTTACTATAACACAAGTAAAATATTTTATTTATTTTTTATTAAATATATGTTACTTCTGAGGTTCATAACTTTCAGGTGACAAGAGATTAGTTGCCTCAGCGTCCTGGGTCTTCGGTCTACGATTATACACAGCAACTCCGATGGACAACACCAACAGGACAAGCACCTCCAGGAGGAGTGCCCCAACTGCAGGTGGTATGGGCAAGCCTGTGATAGACAAAATAAAAGGCATTACATATGTATGGAATATGTACATAGTGGGTGAACCATGCATGTAGGATGCATGAAATAAGCCTACAGGGATACATTAATTTAAACTGACCTGAAGGAAGACATACTATCACTGCTAAATATGACAGAGCAGCCTGCATTTTGTAGTCCTTGATTACTGGAATCGGCACTCAGCCTAGATGAATGAGACCCATAACTGGTCCTGCATCCTTGTGCCCTCCTATGTAGTTACTGTAAGTAGCCATATCTTAATTCAGCAGCACGACTCAACTTGCCTACCACCCAGAACCCCATATTTTAGCTTGCATTAGCCGCCCCCCCCCTCTACACACACACACACAAATACTACCTGGCTGTGCATGAACAGATTTTGAGACATTGCCATCCAAGTTCTGCCCAGGAACAGACTGCCCCTGAAACCTTAAAGGTCCAAGTACCATAATGTGATGCAAACCAGACTGCTCTTCAACACCTAGCGGAACACAAAGCTTGGTTCTTATTTTTTCCTTAAAAGATTTGTTGATTGGCATACTTTTCACAGGCTTCACATTATTTACATTCTTACCCTTCTGCATTCCTTTTCTTCCGGTTTGATGTTCTTGCAAGACAATAATCACAGCAACTACAGATTTGCTACGGGTTGGATTATCAAGGAGCTCCCACTAATTTAGCAAGACAGTTTAATGTTTAGAACATGTTTTGAAAAAGTTGCTAAACTCCATTGACACTGCATTCATCAATTAGTCACAACACCTTGATCACTGCTATTCCTTTTTTTTTTTACTACTCTGTCCCTTCCTATGATATACCTAGCAGCCTTGCTGTATTGTGCACGTTACCATAGGCTGAAAGAACATTGCGTCCATCAAGTTACAGCCTTTCCTATATCTGTTTCATTGTTTGCCGTTGAGCCAAAAAAAAACCAAAACGGTTTGGCTCTTTCAATTTATGCCACTAAACGGGGAAAAAATTTTCCTTCTTTGACCCCAAAATGGGGCGTCAGATTTCTCCTTGGGATTCAAGAGCTGTTTCCCCAAAATTAAAGATCATTATCCCCGATTTTACTGTTATTTCCAAGTATCCATCCAGTTTTGCAGTTTTAAAACGTCTGTTAAAGGACTCTGATAAAAAACTACCTGCATGCATGAGAATTCCACATCCTTATTGTCCTTTTGCTGTTAAAAAACCCCTTTCCTCTGCTTTAGACTAAATCTCCTTTCTTCCAGTCTAAACGCATGACCACGTGTCCTATGCATAATCCTGTTTATGAACAGATTTCCACACAATGGTTTGTATTGGCCCCAAATGTATTTATATAATGCTATCATATCCTCTGAGGCAAAGTTTTTAAAATAAAAATATAAAAAAGTTAGCCTTTTTAATTTTGTAGCCCGCATCTGCACCCTTTCTAGTGCTATGATATCCTTTAGAATAGGTGCCCAAAATTGCACAGCATATTCAAGGTGCGGCCTTCCCATTGATTTATACAGAGGCAAAATTATATTTTTATCCCGCGAATTGATGCCCCTTTTTATCCAGACAATACCTTACTGGCCTTAGCAACTGCTGACTGACACTGCACATTGTTGCCTAGTTTGTTGTCTATAACAATTCCCAAATCCTTCTCATTTGTCGTTATCCCTAATTCACTACCGTTTAGGGTGTAGGTTGAGATTAAAAATAAAATGCACCCCCACTTAAGAACTTGGAGCAATGTTTTGCAGTGCTACATATTGGAGATATTTGCAGTCAAGTTTGTATTAGCTTTACTTTGATTTATTAAGAATTTTATGTTCAAACTGCCTATGGTTTATACCCGAGAATGTGACCCCATTTCAACCCAAGATTCACATAATTACAGGCTCCAGTGTGAATCCACAATCGGCTTATTTCTAAGGAATGTCACTGCTAGTCAAGTCTCTCAACACACAGAAGTAGTATAGGAGCCAAATTAGTCGCCTTGTATAGCAAGTATTCAGAGTCTGTTTTAGGCAAGAGACCATTTGACCACAAGCAAAGCATAACAAAAACACACGCACCTTTTCCTCATTTCTACCTAAAGTTTCTGGAGTGCATTGGAGGCTACACTTAGACATGTAAAATGCTAAATCCCAAGTTGTGTATTTTGCTTGATTTACACACATTTAAAGAGATGATACGTACCTATTTGATTCTCTGAGATAAGAACATGCCTTTTTTGTAGGATCATTTTGTACTTTAGGGTCCCAAACTACAACATGAAAATGAAGATATACCTGTAAAGAGACAAAAAGGTGCACAAGGTTGCTTTCATTAGCATACTTAGGCATGTCCTGGTTTTGTATTGGTTGTTGAGCACTTTGGTGGACACTCACATCTGTATCAAAGTTTATGAAACGCATAGCCTCGAAGGTCAACCTGATGACATTTGTAGATGGACGTGGCTTAAAGGTAGAAGCGGCTTCTCTACCATCTATAAAACACCTGTAGAAAGGGAAGTCACTTCATTTAGTACCAGAGGAGAGGCAGTGAATTAATATAATTTAAATGTAGTATGTAGAACACAGAAAGCACTGGCAGCTATCAAGTACCATCAACTAGTTTGTAAGCTTGCACATAGGATAGGCAAAAGTTTATTTTGAGAAACAAATGATGTTGAACCAGCAACATTGCCAACTTATTATGAGTGGTAGCTAGTAACTGCAGAACACCATAGGAATTCTAGACTAAGGTGGTTGTGAAAACCCCTATGAAACCCCTCACCTGAGCCGAAAGGAGAGAGGGGGGAAAGAGGAAATGCATAATTTTAAGATTGTCCAGGGAAGCCTCTGTAGAAGTAGGATAGGAAGAGAACTTAAAGACTGGAAGCCAAATGGATCAAATAATGTGACCCGTCATTTTATCTTGGCTGCTACAAGACTGTTACACCAGGTTAAATTACTTTGTTAGTCAGAATCTATAGGTAGTTTTATTAAATTGACTTCTGCTGAAAGTTGACATTGCTACACTTTGTTTTTAATGACCCCTCCCATCACTAGGGGCAATTGATTAAGAGCAGTCAGTGCCATTTAGCACAAAAATTAAACTCATTTATTAAAGCTACTCATCTTATAAAGGCGTCATTTTTCGGGAACTATTTAGTTATGCCCACCTTTGAAAAGTAGACCTAAAGAGCCACCTTTGACCAAGACAACATTACCCGTTCAATTTCTATATTGAACATTGCAAATGCCAATGGGGAGATGCAGACTCAAATACGACAGAAAGATGCCTTTCACCATGATATGCATGTTTGTTATATGTATACATTGACCATGTTTACACACAGATAACACTATAAGATGTTTTAGTGCACAGAACTGCAAATGTAGGATTTGGGAAAGTTGCAGATCCACCTTAAATGACATCACTTTAGTGTAGTATAAATTGTCACCAGCGCTTTTACCATACCATTCTAGCAGCAGATTCATGCAAGATATATTACCCATGGTTATTGATGAGGCTGTAGGTCTGTGTGGCAGCATTAAGTGCGAGTGTTGGTGCAGCTATGCATTCATCCACATAAATCTGGAGAGGCTGGTGCTGGGCAGTTTCCACAGAAATCTCCACAGATATGGATGATCCCAAAACAAATTCTTTAGAGTCAGAAGGTCCAGAGAAGTCACCTGTTGAGTAAAAAAAATACATAAAAAAAAATATGGTGACACCGGCAAGATGCCCTCAGAATTTACGCACAAAGTACAGGAATACGAGAAACAGTGACAACTTATTACCTTTCTTTATTTCAGCAAAGAAAATAAGAGTACCCTCTCCTGACAGCTGAGAGAATACTGGAACATTTGGTGACACAGTAGGTGTAAGAGACCTGTATTATCCAAGGAAGAGTTACGATTAGGAATACAAAAACCATGGTGACAGTAAAAGGTGCACTTCATGGAATCAATTTACTTTCAGTAGAGGCAGTCATGGAAAGCATGAATACATGCATCAATATGGAAGTCTCAAATATATTACCCATGAAGATTTTAAACATTTTTATACCATCTTAATGCCACTTACAGGATAGATTTTAATCAGGAGGAAAAAAAAGTTTAGCCCAGAACACCTGTCACGTAGTTTGCCAGTCAGAAAAAGGACTTGAAGACACCTGCTAAAGTCCCCCCAAAAAAAGTTACTTTTATCTTGGTGCCACAATGCCAGTAAGACTCACCTATACAATGTAGTACTAGCTGAACAAGATCACATCCAGGTTAAAAAGTAAAAAAATCTTTATTGCAGTCCATAGATCAAAATAAAAGCATCAGAACACAGACCCCAGGCAACTGCTGCTAAGGGACAAGCACATTTATGCGCAAGCCACACCAGGCATCTAGCATGGGGTCCATGTGCCAACTCGCACTAAGTTGTACATTCATCTAGTTTGCTAATCAGAAATGATCATGTTTGTGTTACACATCCCCTTGTCTTATTGGGGAAAAAAAAATACTATTGTAGGCAAATTTGAAGTAGAATTCAACAAATGAGTTTATGTCATGAATACCTTTTTAATGTGCCACATAGAAGTATGTAGTCACTTAAGTTCAGAGGTCTCGTCGAACGCAAGACCTTACCTGAGGGGATTATAGCATTTACCCCATTGAGACATCACAACTGCTAGGACAGGGTCTTGGACCAATACGAGAATGAAAGATTTAGATGCAATGTCTGACTATATTACATGGCCAATAAAAAAAAAAATTCTAAACACAACCAAAAGGTAGCCAAATCTAGGTGAGCAATAAACTTTCATACCACTGCTCTCACCTGTTGAACAAACATGTTACGGGTTCTACAAACGGCTGGCGGTATTCTTGAACGCTGCCAGAAGGACGGTATACCAGATCTATGAGATGATTCACATTACTGCCATATGCCTACAGAGACGAAAAGGAACCAGTTGCACACATGTTCCATACTAGGACAATACACAGAAGATATTAAGACCCACAGAATACATGCTTCAATAGTTTGCAGAGGAACTGGATTCCCAGATCACCACTGGGAGCATATGGTATCACATCTAGTTTTCAAGTTCTACTTAGATGTGTGTATCTGGGGCAAGTTAATGTTTAGCGTCAACTAACGCACCAGGTCTTCATATAGGCTGGACATTGAAAGTATGAGGGGACCCCCCACACACACACCTGTCTAGAGTAAAAATATTTTAGGTCTAGCACTACAAAATGTCTTAGTATAATCAAGAAAGACTCTAGCATAGGGGCGTCCAACCTGCGGCCCTCCAGCTGCTGCAGGACTACATCTCCCATAATGCTCTTTCAGCCAAGGGGCTGGCTGAGGAGGATGGGAGATGTAGTCCTGCAGCAGCTGGAGGGCTGCAGGTTGGACGCCCCTGCTCTAGCATTTACAAAAACATCGCTGTAGTTCTCCATCAGTCAGGAATATAATCAAATTTGGACTGGGCCAGACAATTTTTAAACTGAAATATCCATCGCAGCCAACGTGTCATTCTTGTCTACAAAAGCATGGAAAATTTACACTATAGGACCAAACATTTAACATTAGCTATTACAGAATTATATGAGGCATCATTTATGTCCTGTACAACACCAGATACTCAAATAAACCTCTGAATATACAGCTAAACTTCACAGCAGACCAGAAAAACCACATTACAGACAGAGTCATCGAGTTATATTTTGGCAACAATAAACCAACCAGAGTGGAGAAGCCACAATCTGATAACTTGTATTCAAACACAAAGTATCCTCTTAGGGCCGTGGGACTGGAAGGATTACAAGTCCCCAGGAAGAGGCTTGAGGGATTCAGCCGCAACCCTGAGCCCAGGGGGTCAATCTTCACAGCCAAGCCAATAGAGGTTCTGTTGCATGCATAGTAGACAGAGTTAGCAGGAGCTGTAACACAGAAGCGAAGGTTAATACAGATAGCGCCATCCTTACAATCAGGGTTCTCATTCCATTTGTCACTTCTAAAGTCTCACCACAGCTACTTACCCCTCTGAGCATTAAGCGTTGTGATCAAACAGCACCCCAGGGCTATCAACTGCCCCCACAACTCCATGCTGGTAGATAATCCAGCCCTGATCACCACAACCTGCAGATATAGAAATCACACCCAGCATCACAGCTGACCGATATCCAGTTATCACACCTCACAGTTAACCCACTGCTGACCACAATATTATTATTTAGGTATGCATGTTATTAATACATTTTATTATTATTATTAGTGGACTGTACTGCACCTTTGGTATTAATCAAATAGCTGTATATATATATATATATATTTTATATATATATCTATATATCTATATATACATATATATAGATATATCATATGTATAATGTATGGAATAAACTAAAGGTATGCAAAATGCAAAAACGTTCAATGATATGGTGCATGCATTCTGTTTTAGGACCAGCAGAGAGGTGTCTATTCCTTTGTTGTAGAATGACAGCTGTGAAAGTTAAACTTATAAAGCATTACCAGCAAAGGTGGAATAAACCTGATCTGTTCAATAAACAAGATTTAACAGACTTTGCAGGAGATTTGTGGTTTCAACTCCTTCTCTTCACTGTGAATGGGCAACGCTGGTGGGTTTCTCCACAATGAAGGGCTAATGTGGCCCTGCATAATGCTTAATGCAATGGGTGAGTAGACTTTGAAGAAAGCTCACCTATATAACTATGCATTACATAGGACCAGCCAAGCGCATTCTATAGCAGAAACCCTTTTATGTGAACAGAAAAGGAGTATAAATGGAGACTTGGCCTTTTTTCTCAATCTAGTGGCCACTCTTTTGAGGTGTATCACTAAAACATTGGATGGTAAGGGTAAGTATTACATCATGAACAGAAGCCGTAAAAATGCCACCCTGTTCCTTTGCGTGTGTTTAAGGATTACAGGCGGGAAAGGCTTTTGTTTTAGTGGCAGATAACCTACGTAACTGTAAAGCCGGCCCCAGATTCATATTTTATTTATTTGCATTGATGTGCAATCTGGTAAAGTCTTTAGTTGCTATGTAAAATCAGAGTGTCTTGCACCATACCTTCCTGCGACACAATGCTTGTTTTCAGTTTTTTAAATAGTGACTGTCCCCTGGTTAAATTGTTCACTGTGGATTTGGTTTATCTTCAGTTACTGGATCATCCAAAAATTGCGACGCTTGGAGAGTTGCAAATATGAATTTACAAAGTTTGATAATACTTTGACAAAAGAACATTACATAATTGACACTTAACCCTTTAAAAAAAATAAAAAATTAAGAAACATTTATGTATGGTCAAAAGACAGTATGTGAAATTTAAGGGAGCATTCCGGTGTCTCAGACAACCTCCTAAACAAAGAGTACATATTAAAGGTCATTGTAATTACTTCAATATATATTTATTAGCTGTGAATATCGTTAAATTATTAACTTACCTCTAGGAGAAGCTGCAGCTCCAGAGCTGCAATGCAACCCTGCCCCCCATGGTCCTATCTTTCCCTCAAGGAACCCTGATGAGGTTCACTGGAGCTGACTGGTGGTGAGTATACTATATGTCCTGTGAAAGTAATTTCTCTGTTTTAAATACATTTATCTTCAGTCATTTATTTAAATACATTTGAAACGATTAAAGCGATATTAGGAAATGTTTTCATATGTATCTTATTTAAGACTAATGTATTTAGCAAATATTACTTTCAAATCCAGGGATTGTACTTATTCTAAACAAAAAATATTGGTGTGAAAGTGTGCCCAAAAATGGGGCTGTGAAATATAGGGCTTGTATTCAATTATTTCCAGGACTAGGTTTCATTCCCAATTTGGTCCTGTACATGAGTCTTTGCTGTGCATGTATTATACTAAATAAGTATATAAGGAAATTGTTAATATGATTGATAATATAAGGAGGTTCCGTGTTTGTAAAGAGACTATGGGTATTCCTATGAAGCAATGATACACTGTAACATAGCACCTTCACAATCATATAACACGTTGATGGCACCAGCAGCATTAAATAGGAGCCGTCGCCTGTAGTAACGTTATATTGATCATTAGAGAATAACAGACTGTCTATATGTGAAGAATGTCGATATGTCCGTGTTTTTTCTCTTCCTGATTCTGGTTGAATGGCACAATACCTAATTACATTAGGAACTGTATGGCTGTCGGGCAGGCCCAGTCACTGCAAGAAGGCCTAACGATCAAATAAAGGGAACTGAGACCACCGCTGGTGGTCACTAGTGACCACATGGCTACACACAGCTACATTTTAGCTCTGGAAACTCCAGGTTTGCATCTGAGGCTTATCAACTCAGCAGTGGCTACCATAACTGATTCACATTCTGCTAACACCAATAAAAAAAACAAATACACACCGATACAAAAAGAGAACAAAATAGTTTATTTACCATTTAACAAAGTCCATATGGGATAATATCTGCAAATTATCCCCTGGTTTATAGAAACCCAAAGCCTTCCCATTTCAGTTTGCAACTATTAGACAGGAGAAAACAATATGACATAACATTTCCTAAACAAACATACAAGACCAAAATTAAATATATACAATTAAGTGTCAAATATACAGAACTGAGGATGTGCAAGTATATTCTAGATGTGAGCTACTATAATGCCTTGGGACGGGACAGTATCAGATACATTGTAAGTTACTTTTTAGCACCAAAATACTCATTTTGTGAGAGTTATTACTGGCAGAACTAAATGTTACTTCGTAGAAGTGCTAACTGCATGGAAAGATGCTACCATTTCAGATATATAAGCGCAATACTAACTAATTTGTTTAAATATAATGACCAGACGTTGTATTTTCTGTGGAAATGTAGACCAGAAATAAACCTGGAATGAATAATTCATAATCTGCATCAATGCCATTAATATTTTTCAAGTAATTAGCTTCTGTACCTTAATGAATTTCCAGGCAGATTTACAATGTCAGTGTAGTGAGACCATGGCTGGATAGTTGCTATAGTAGCTCATAATTTAGAATGAAAAATACGTTTTATAATTCACTAGGTTACAGTGTCGTGTGTTTAGGGTAGAGATGCTCAGGGCTCTACCGTTTAGCTAGAAGCCCGGTATTTACCATGAATGAAACAACTTCTCGGCTGCGCATGGAATATCATTAACGTCCATGGTGCTCATGGTCTCTTGTCAGTAGGGAGTGAGCCATTAGTGACATCGGAAGTATGAAGCCATGAATCTAAGGGAGGGCTATGCTGGTTTCAGGCCTTTTTGGATGAATCGACAACACATTTTTCTCTGTTTCAGATTTGGCATGGGTCACTGCATTGGTGGTAAGTTTAGCTGTCAAAGCACTAGCATGAGTAGCCACGTACAGGACTCACCATGCGGTTGTTCCCTAGTAAGTGTCAAGCAGTGTATCGCATGCCGCTATCCCGATATCACTTCTATGAGGGACCCCATACAAGTCAACGAGACCTCATCAGTTGTCAAGTTTGAAAAGTTGCATTACTCATTTATTACACTATGTTCGCTGTAAAATAAATTACTACAGCTGGCTTTTATCTACACGCCTTTGAGTTTTTATTTTTATTTAATATAGTTTAAAACCATATTAGACTTTGCACATGTCGTTACAGTGCTCTATACATACTTTATAGGAAGAACACTTCACTACATATTATTGTGGGCTGAACAACAGCATTTAAAGACGAGTCCATATTCATATCAATTAACAACACAATGCACAAATCGTATTTTTAATATTTAGTGGTATGAAATATTAAACAGAATTCTTTTTCAGCAATGATCAACATGACTGAACTTCCTATCTTGGGGTGGTTGGCCTAAGATTTGATAATGGGAGCTATAGCATTTAAGCAGGCCTAAAAAATAAAAAAGAGACTTGTTTCCAATAAGGAGAATAGAATTATATATTATACAGTATTGTTTAGGGAATACACATACAGGTGTTCACATGTATTGTTTTAATACATTATAGTGATATACATATAATTATACACAGAAGTAGATGTTACACTTCTATAGCTTTTTCACTTAGGCCAGATAGGCTCCATAGGCCAATAGTGGACCCTATGCATCTGCTGTGGAGAGACCAACGCCACGGAAGACAGTGTCTCACTGCCGCCAGAGATGCTTATTACCCCTTTTGTTCAATTACTGCCATTTCTAAAGACACTTCAAGCATAGAATTCTGCTGCAATGATTGATTTCTATCTGTTGATCGCAGTTAGGCAGAAAGACACAATAGCCAAAATCAAATATATTAAAAACATCTCAACTAGCCATTTTCACATAGAACATGGCATGTAGGATCTCAGTTCAGATGTTTGCTGTACAGAATTACTTCACAGGCTACTGCATTTCTCATTGTATGCCATTGGAGAAGTCAAGCTTTGCTGTAAGTGGCAGCTCCCGTAATAACCATAAGCTTCCCATACTTGTCACAGGATGATGGGAGCGATATACTGCATGTTTTTTATAAATAAAATAATAAAATAATGTCTCACTGATAACATGGCAGCTTCAAAATACTTATGTTTGGCTCAAGGTACATAGATTACATAGGTACTGTCTAAACTATTCACTGTCATAGCCAAACATGACATTTTGTATAAATAACACTTCTAGGGCAATTACAGAAGCACTGCATTGTTTCTGTGGTCTTTGCTCCACACATAGAAATTTATGGCAGAATTCAGCCTTTTCAATGCGGCCAGTTGTAGGTCTGCCATCGGGCTACTGGCTGCATGAGCTGGAACTCAAAACCCTTGCCGTTGCCTTGGATGTGTAATGTATCGCAGGAAAGGACACGGACACCTCTCACTCTGTTCCACCATTTGCCACTTAAGATGATTGGAAACTAGGTCATTTGGGTGTCCAGAGGTCCACCTGCCTCAGATACTTGTTCACAGATACACACTACATAAGCAGTCATGAACTGGCTTATCAGCTGACATTGACACAGATAAAAAGTCTCGAGGCTACAGAATATTAAATTCATTTGGAGTACTGCTTGTTTAGAATTTTGATAAGGTTCCTTGCAGTATTTTTGTCACTTAAAATTATAAATGAAACCATAAATTTAAAAATAAATGCTAGTGCAACTAGGACTTAATAAAGCCCTGTCCCTGGCCCCTATTACATATATTATTATGCTTCATATATATATATATAGTGCCAACAATTTATGCAGCACTTCTTAAAGTACACAAGGGCATGACAAAACTAAAACTGACAAAGACAAACCAAGACATTAAGTAAAAAGGGCCCTGCAGGAAACCATACAATCTAGAGAAACATGTATACGTCTTGCTTGCGCTGATAAGTCTCCGCTACAGACCTGGGTAAGCAACACTTTAGCAGGAACCAGATGTCTATCAGGGCAGAGAGTGACATAGGCACAATTTATTCCAACATTACCATCTCATAGGATATGCAACATTTCGGCATAATACTTTGATTTAATAATTCTCAAAAGCTTATTCAAGTATTGGCATACTTACAAAAATAATTAAAAATATTACATTGATACTCCAACTTTACCATTCAGTGACTATCATTACTGATAATACAAAACAGCTATTTCCAAGGATGTGTTTTGTCCTACTCTTGGTGTTGGATGAGGTCTTTACACAACCCCTACCCTTAATGATATGTTTGGGGATCACATCATTTTAAGGCCATACGAGTGGGGGTAAGACAGGGCCAGGCTCAGCCCCCCCCCTTCCTGCATGCATGTGCCGGATAATATAAGGGAGAACACGCTGATGGCATCACACCAGTTTAACAGCCCTGGGATTAGGTTTGTTTTTTTTAGATGTTAGATGTTTACATTTAATACAGCCATCTGGTTCTCAGTATTACTGTATTTTAAATGGATTGGAATGTCATGTTATATATAATTCCCCTGCATCCAATAACAGACATAGAGCATCATTTCTAAATGCAATACCCTGTGATGGCATAGGCCAGATTTAAAACACTATTTGATTTTGGGCACAATCACCCCTGTTAAGTATCAATGCTACATAATCAGAACCAGAATAACACGGCCCCCGGTAACACTAGCTCGCTGCTACACCTTGCGCGAATGCATACTTGTAAAGTATACAATCTTAATTATATTGTGCAGTTATCTTTCTTTCCACTCATTAATGCCTTTTTATTTTATCCGTAGCGCTGTTATCGCATATTTGAAGGACGGGAACGTTTGACTCTTCACTGAAGAGACGGCAGGACACTTGGCAATGCAGTTCGTGCCCTGCCTATTTGAAAATCATAAAGAATTTTACAACTCGTTAAAACAAGAGATCCTCTAGAGAGAAATGCTTGTGTTACAGAAATAATTATATTGCCCTCTAATAAAATGCGCTATTCCTGACAGGTGAAATATCTGATGCTGCTCTTTTAGTCTGTTAAAACTGTTACAAATTGAGACATTTTTATACTGTACGTGATAAATGAAATAATAAGACATTTCTCACAGCGGAAGGAAAGCTATCCACCTTATATCATGTAAATAGATTTGGAGTCTGGAAAATGAGAACACTAGTGCTTTGTTGTGTTACATGTCCCTTATTTTAACACATTATTTAAAAGAAGGATAATTAAAAATGTACACACAAATACAAATATTTCTAACAGAATCATATGCAGGAATACAGTAATACATATACCAGGATTAAAAAACACAGTTTCTGGAGAGAGTTTTTCGAAGGTCAAAATACAAATTAGGGGGCAACAGGCTACATTCTCGTACCAACACATGACCCAGTGCACTGACCAGAAGGAAGTTCAACTCATGTGAGTAACTGGTCAGATACGTCAATGCGTTTTCTAATTGTGAAACTCTGTATATTATCTTAGTCAACTGCGATACTGCATACCTTCTATTTGGCTTGGCACGTTGCGTTGAGTAGACAAACTATAACTCCAGTCTAGGGGAAAATATGTCATATCAGAACACAGGAAATATTTTAGTGAATGGATGCACGTAAAATCATGGTTCAACACCATACTTTCTACTCATAGAAAAGTTGTACATATGTATCCAAGGTAATTTCATCTCCATCAGAAAACAAAAAGATACAGTGATGTCAGGGACATTCTGTGGCTTTCTGTCAAAGATCTCAGCTGTTCAACAGTACATATACATTATGAAATATCAATGTAATCATTAATCCAGAACAGCTTTCAAGCCATCCAAGGTACATGTAGTTTGGTAGTTGTTTGAAAATTACAAGAAATAAATCAAAAAGATGGCATCTGAAATGATGCCTGTAGACAGCTTAAAAAAACATAAGTAGTGGCAACAATTAGCTTTTTCAGACAGATCTAGCAGGACCCTGACAACAAAATTGGCTTTAACGATAGAGTCCTGTACCTCTTCCATGAAAACACTATAAGGCATTTTAATAAGGCAACCTATGTTTCACACTTTATGCAACTTTTCCATCATTTTTCTTTTTCCTATATTTTGTTACCTCCATTAGTCCTTATCGAGCTTTGTCATACCAGCAATCAGACAGAAGCCAAGTTTTTATTGTCCAATGGGAATCACTCATTCAATTCTCTCTGTACTGCAAAATTCTTCAAAAGTCCCATATTCTTTGTAAACTATGTCAGCCTCTCCCAGGGTCACCATTTAAGCACTGCCCTGATGTTTCCCCAAAGCTGTGTTAACCATAGATCTGCCCCGAGCTTGCTCATGTACTGTATTTCAGGGGTTAGCATGTTCCTACAGAGCTGCCTGTGTTGTGGTGAGATGTCCTTCTGGAGGTTATAGCCAACAATGAAATGTTCCCCTAGTGGCTGCCATGGTTGCAGCCCAGACTCCTGAATCTTATTGGCATCTACTGGTCCCCCACCTGCGATGCACTCGTGTTTCAGTGCTTCATTTCTCCTCCTTAGTTCCATCACGTCACGCTTCATCCTCTCTGTGCCATACTTTTCCACCCTCTTCCAAAAGGTATTGTTGAAATAGTGGTAAATGAGAGTATCCAATGCATTCCATTCCTGAGCCAGGCGGTACATGGTAGAGTTTAGCCTGGAGTTATTCGAGTCTTTGCGCGCATTCAGCTTAAAGTACAGAATGTCATCCATATCCCAGCACATTAGGTCACGCAAGAGCAGCAAAGACTCATCAAAGTACTCCAGCAACATTACCAAGTGGAAACGCCTGTCTAACTCCTCCAGCACTTGTCCCACCATGGGATCTTTTGCATTTAAATCATTGTCATAGCCCAGGTCAAACATTAGCAGGTTGCGAAGGTAGTGGGCATTAAACCCACCAGAATCATAGTAGCTCAGTGGACTGCGCAGAAAGGTATTAATCTTTTGCTCATTTCCAGAGCCTGGCAGTGACCATGTTAGAGGGACTGCTCGGCTAAAGTAATGGAAAGAAGATTCAAAGAGCAATGCTGGATCACGGAGAACAGTAACATAGACAGCATCAGAAGGAAGGAGTGTGGTTACCTCTGAATGCTGGAAACGCATGTGGTTGCAAATCATATTGAAACAGACACCAGGACGATAGCCCTCTACTTGCCAACGCTGGAAGTATTCCGGGTACGCAAAATCATTGCGACCACGAGGGAATGCAAATCGGAGGTGGTGTTTCTCACCGTAGCGGAACAGTATGTTAAGAATTGTGCTGCTACCAGTCTTATGGGTTTTAAGGAACATAAGATTATGCCGAGGGGTACAGTTTTGTGTATTCTTGGAGGTGGAATTTGTTGTTGAACGTGAAGACTCATGAACAGCAGCTGAACAACTAAAGGCCACAGGGTTCCTAGGAAATGAAAACAGCAGAAAATTTATCATTACAAATAAGTTATATCACTATGTTGTATAACTATTAGAACTTGAAGAAGTGTCCCTTCTGTCTGTGCAAATACAGAATGGATAATCAGAAGCAGTCGGCAGTGAGAATGCCTCACTAGAACTACTTGTGCCAAAGAGATCCTTGAAAAATATGCTCTTTCAAGAGGTTTCTATACATGATGTTACGGTATATCTGTGTATCTTTGCACATTAACACATGAGTTCCATGCATGAGAATAAACCTCTTATATTCCCACAGAGGGCCATGGTCACGGCTCACATTACAGTAACATGCACTCTCCTGTAATATAACAACAATAACAACATAATAACTCTCCAAGACGAGCCTCCATTATTACTGTCTCATCACTTCAAATGTTCGATACACACATAGGATACATGTAATGTTTCTAGGAATATCATGCAGACAAATAGGTAAAACAGAATTGGTGTTAGGGAAAGTGCAGTCAGTCCACTTACAGACAAATGTATTAATTCCTTGGCAGACATCACGGGGGTTGTTAGTTGAAAGATTAGGGCTGCACTTTGGAGACAAAGATATCTTCTTGCATTTAGGGGTAATTATTTGGCGTTGCAGGAGTCAAGTGTGCAGGCATTTGTGTATTTTAAGTGGACACACATTGGGTGATTTCCAGTTTTTTTTTTTTAAACACAACTACGTTTATGTAGGCCAAGGCTCAACTTTCTCATATTTTCACAACCGTGTGGTTTGGGGTTTTTCCGTTTGGAATGGGATGGAAATAAAGGTAAATGTGTTCTCTTCATATCTGTTCTAATCGATGAGCACAATCTCAAAGGCAATGTTAAAGAAAAGTAAGTTAGAATGTCAGACTGTTAGATGAAAGACGCGATACTCAAGTAGATGTCAATACAGGACTTACTCTGTGCTGCTAAGGCTCAAAGGAGGCATGGCGTAGGAATACAACAGGATCAAGAAACTGGTGAGAAGAGCTCCTAAGGCCAAACCTTTCCATATTGAGCGGCAAAGCTTCCCCTGGGGCAGAAGGCACATCATCTGCAAGGGAAAAACACTCATTAGCTACTACAGCCACACGCAGTGCACAACATATTCTGTCCTGGGTTCTAGTTCAGTGAAATAACCCCCCCCCCCCAAAAAAAAACACTTTTACATCCATTCTGTACTTTCCTATTTAATCACATTTAACCCTTCATATGCCTACACAGGTACACCATAACAACCCCCCCTATCCCATATTGCAAAAGATTGAGGGAGCTGAATGCAACACTTTTGTAACTAAACACAGCATTTGAAACACAATAGCTAGTACTGTTAAAGTATTTTTTGGCAGGAACACTTAATTGTCATGTGACACAAAGAATGTACAGATAGATTGTCAATAGAGAAGCTGATTAAAGATCCTAGATTTTTTGTGTGTGATTAAACCTTTATAAGAAAGAATGCGATGACAGATGTGCTAAGGTTTATTTGCTCAGTGCACTAGAGGGTGCAATTAATGTATTATCTATTATTTATGTAGAAATGTACCTTTAACACACCCATAAAGCTAGCTTTGTTTGTTAGCTATTAGGAACATGCTAAGATCACGTAAGCAGCTTCTAAGCTCACTTTCAGCAGCTTCATTGATTTTCAGCAAACGTCCCTTCATCTGCTATAGCTGTAGATGCCAGTTTTAAACTATGTTTTCATTAAGGTTACCCTTCTTTATGATTAAGCAGCTCCTTGCGAGGACATGTTTTTAACATAATGGGAGAGCAGCCGGACCGAGTTTGACCACTTTAGAATGTTACACTTTTCATCAAATTCTATTTGAAGATTTACATTTAAAAAAATCAGGAAAAAAAGATCAGATCAGATGAAAAGATATTTAAGGAAGGCAAAAAAAACAAAACACACTTGGCATATACTCTTTATGTTTTGCAAAGTAATGCCATCAACCATAGAGATAAAGTTACAGAAGAACTCACAGAAATCAGGTAGCATAACATTTGTATAGTTTTACATACATGCAGGATCACAATAGTACCATACTGGCTCTAGAACTTCTGCCTTAGGCACAATTACAAAATATATTTTAAAGAATGTAAAGGAAAGTAATTTAATATGCGCTCCTCCTTGGTGGGGCTGCCAGGCAAATTAATTTGTTCTTTGTCTCGTAAAAAAATCACTACATTGTAAGCAGGTGGATACCAAATATGTTCAGGGTTACATAAGTTCTGACTTAGGAAAACCACAATTTCATAATAGCGCACAATAGTATGTCATGTTGACAAAAAATGATGAAAGAGGCAGATTCCCAGGAAAAGAGACTTCTGATGTCTCAAAAATGTCACATCTTTTACTTTGTTGGTCCAATAAAATACTTCAATTCCATCTTCTCTTGGGCCAAAGGGGTCATTTGCCTTATATTCACTTTTTTATATTCACAATTTGTGGACCATGAGGAAACTCACAATTGATTGTCTCGACTTTTTTTTAGTAAAGGAAATCTTCAGTTATCAGTAGTGATCTATCAGGAACTTTACTGCTTAGGAGCAGCATAAAAGTATATACAATGACTTAAAAATACATTCATGCATGTATAAATTGGTTGCATTGGATGTTTTCATTTAAATGACCAATTAGATGTTTCCAGGGGCGTAACTAGAAACCTCAGGGCCCCGGTGTGAGAATTTGTTAAGGGCCCCCGCGGTGCGAGAATTTGTTAAGGGCCCCCCCACCCCCAACCCATCTATCCATTTCTCACTTATCCCCCCTCTCCTCCCTACCCTCCCTTCTCACGATCTCCCCTCCCCTCCCTACCTCCCTTCTCACAATCTACCTTCTCCCTCCCTACAACCCTTCTCACGATTACCCTTCCCTCCCTAACCCCCTTCTCACATCTAGCCCTCTCCCTCCCTAACCCCCCTTCTCACGATCTACCCTCTCCCAGTCCCTTACCTCCCTTCTCACCAATCTCCCCTCTCCCTCCTACAAACCCTTCTCACGATCTCCCCTGTCTCCTCCCTAACCCCCCTCTCACGATCTACCCTCTCCCTCCCTACCCCTTCTCATAGCTACCCTCTCCCTCCCTACCCCCCTTCTCATGATCTACCCTCTCCTCCCTCCCTACCCCCCTTCTCACCGATCTACCCCTCCCTGCCCTACCCCCCTTCTCATTGATCTACCTCTCCCTACCACCCCTTTGGAGGTCACTACATCAACCTCCTGTGTTGGGAGTGTGAGGCGTTTGTCTCGGTGCCGGCACTTCCACTGCTGAGCGCCTGAGCGCCGCCATATGACGTCATATGCCAGCGCTCAGCGTGAAGCGCCGGCACCCGATACAAACGCCTCACGCTCCCAACACTGCACTCTGGGCAGCGCTCAGGCAGGCGGCAGCAGCGGCAGCAGCGGCGGGGGGGAGCAGAGGAGTCCTGGATTTCTGTCAGTCAGTGCACCCCTTGGGCCCCCCTGACTGGCAGAACTCCAGGGCCCGGTCGCAGTCATGATGAAATGTAGCCTGTATTCTAATACAATATGCTACAAGCATTCCTGACTTCAGCTGAGGCAGCCAGGGGAGGCGGTAAACGGAACAGAAGTCTCATTTTCTAACTAAAGTATGCATTCTTCAACTTGCCTGATTTAAAATTCTGTTTATGGGGAAAGAAATTCGGACTAGACTGGTTTTTTTTTTTTAAAGGACTTGGAATTTCAACAAATCACTCCTTACTGACCCACTTCTCGTAAAATACTTTAAAGTTTGAGGTATGTCTGACAGTCACACGGGAGGCTCATACCTTTTTTTGCCATGGACATTCTAACACGCTACAAATATATATATTGGATAATAGATCAGGGAATTGCCCATCCGGTATCAATGGCCCGTAGATGACTCTGTAACACCTCTTGAGTCTAGGAGATTCTTTTTGAATAAAGAAGTATAGTTACCTGCTTGCAGAAATCCCGCACAAGAAGCACACAACTATGTATATATCCACAAGGTGTGCATGGAACCAGATCAGATGGAAGACTTTTCTTCTCCCCAACAGGTATGCCTTTCATGCATCTCACTTTACTGATCCATTATTTTATACATTTACCCTCTGTTTAGACTTGCTTTGTCTCTCCTCCGAATATAATTAATTATTAACCCTTTATTTCATGTTTATAGACTGTTAGTATGTCATTCTTGCTAATTGCATTTGCTTATGAGCCACAGATGTCTACATGTGACCTTGCCTGCAACGAAACTAACCTCACCCAAGGAGTCACTCGCCTTCTGTCTCAAGCCGCTAAGGCCACAAGAGAATGGCGCTCTTCTCTTTTTCTACCAGAATGTCTTGTAATTATTTAGGATAATTTTAACTTTGTTGTTAAACTTGTATTCTCCATTCATTGTAATATAATGTATGTTGTACCTTTTGAAATGAAAAATTGTATGCTTCTGGATTGTGCTGTACGATAATTTAAAAACCCCCTTAAAATGGGATTTGCAAAAAGAGAAAGAAGATTTTGTTTTGCTGTTGCTGTTAGTCAAAACTGAATATTACCGAAAAGCATGGTTTATGAGCATCCCCCCCCCATACATTGTTGCCATGAATGCTTTGTTTGTGCTTTGATAGATTGACATGGATTTGTACAGGTCATCTCCCCAACACACACAGACACACCTTGACAATGTCTGCATAAAAACATACAACAGCGTACACACAAGAACTCTAATCATTAACCCCTTCCGGACCGCCGATTACATACTGCGTCTTCACTTGAAGACCGCAGTATGTTTTTAAATATTTAAATTCCGTGATCGTGATTCGCTGAAAAGTTATCACGTGCACGGAATTGAGGGGGGGTGGCTGCTACTGATCGCTGGGAACACCCAGCGGTCAGTAGCAGCCGCCCCTCGCGATCCCAGCGTTCAAAGCGACGCTGGATCGCGTAAAGGCTGTGACGTACCTGGTACGTCCCGGTCTGCCGGTGACACCGGAAGTACCAGGTACGTCCCGTCTTGAAAGGGTTAACATCAACATATGCATTGTGCTTCTGTGGTAGCTGAGATAATAATAATAATAATAATAATATAACAATAACAAAGGGAATATATATTTACGCAGGAGACTATTATGAGCCAAACGCAAGATTACACCACAACATGATAAATATCAGTGTATCATTCAATCTTTTAACTATTAACCATTTACAATGACTGTATTAACAGGGCAGTTATGCCCAGCTAATGAAACTTTATTTGCTTGGCTGATCAAAGCTCAGTATGAAATGAAGAGAATTGCTACCAGAAACTAAACACATTTTAGTAATTCCCTGTGGAAAGCTGCCTCTTGACATTGTAAGGTTGAAACGTTGTTCTTTGTCTCAATAAATCTGCCTGACGTTGGAACTCTTGAGTGCCTGGAGCCTTTATTTATCTCTTGACGCTATGGGCGCAGTAGGGGTGCAGATTGTGTGTATATAAACACATATAATCTGGCTTTACGCTTTACACATGGGTTCAGCACTGAGTCCATGCCTTTGACCTATGAGACTGTGTAAGGAGGATCTTACTGGGCAAGCCCTACCATGTGACACTCTATTGACTGCTTAACTTTTGTAATATTTTTTTCCCTATGCAATATATTATTGGATAATTTTTTAGTGCTATGAAACAAATTATAAAAAAAACTATACCTATACCCTATGGAATTGCCCTTTGAGTCCTTGAGAATTAAAGTTATTCCAGACTTAAGATGCACTTTAATGTATATGATAGCTTTGTGGTCCCTTTAAATTTCCATGTGGCCCCTGTTGCAAATACTTGGTAGCATTTTATCAGACTTCTACCTATGCATGTGACCCTTTTCCCAGGCCATATTTATTTGCTATGCGAGGGATGTGTTTGGCTGCGCTTATCTCCTGACATGTGATGTTCTTGCCACCAGTGAGCTCCAGGTTAGGCGAGCATTCTCTGTGGGGTTAATGTGTGCATGGGCAGAAAGCAACACCATTGGTTTGAATTGATGCATTTTCCTGCTACTAATTGGCTGTTTCAAGCAAACCACAGAGGAAGCATTACACTGCAGCTTTTGGGCTCCAGCTTCTCACATAGAGACTTAGTTAAGGAGCAAATAAGACGGACAGTTTAATGTCCCAGGCTGCCTAGGACATTAAACTGCCCCTTATTTACTCCTTTGCAAACTGACAGTAGAGGCAAGGGTATTACATTGTGTTTGTTATACTATACTTTGTATAATATTGCTCTGTTTTATGATAATGAAAGCATGGTCATATTATTCAATCTATAGTATTCATATACAAAGAGATGTTTAAGACACGAGACACAGCCATCTGCTGTATGCTATGCATTCTAAAAATAATTTCAATAAGCACTCTGAATTTACTGCTGACCTCTGACATCACTTCTCCTAGTTCAAACTATCACAGTATTCTTACCTATAGTTTTAATTTGTTTAACATTATTATAGATAATACAATTTCTTTTATCTGAAAGCGGGGCTATTTGCTTATATTAGCAGAAGATTAGTTTTACAGGCCCGCTTTCTATAGTTACTGTATAATAGCTTATTATGATAAGGCAAAAAATGTGATCAACGGTCAAACAAAATTCACCAGGTTAATGAATATAATGACTCAGTCTCCCTTCACATTATGGATCCATGGCACCTATGGGATGTAAGCTAACATGCACACACCTACACAGTTTCACAGATTAAGGAGTGTGGAGCATATTCCTATGTAGTGGGACTTGGGATATGCATTAAGATAGTCTGAAGAACAATTAATAAGTATGTATTAAATATTAAATATGGGCTGATCAGGTGGTACGTTAGTTCCTTACGGGTAAATGAATGAGTGTGTGTTGAAGTAATGCTCCTCCTTTAAACATATATATATCATAAAAAAACAAGAACACTGCAAAAGTTAAAATATTACTAGTAAGAAAACAAGATAAGCTTGCTCTTAAGCCCAGTGATAATAATGATAGTCCTGTCAATAACCCTAATTCCCTAACCCCATTCAAGTATTCCTGTCACTGTTACTGACCCAGGGTACCTATTTTGGATCTGATGCATTCTGGACTAACCTTAATGGCATCGACTCCAAGATCATTCTCGGGCTATGATATCAACACAGATAAGGTATGAGTTCTGGGATTTCCGCTGGGATTTGGCCAGGAGCATGGTAAATGAGATGGGGTTACTACCTAATGGAGGTCTTTGCTGGTACAGCTCAACCAAGCCAAGGTTTATTCCTGTATTGGACCCAAGAAGAGCAGCATCTCCAATGCCTCACTTAAAAATTAAGCAGCTCCTCTTGGAAATTGAATTTTCCTTCAGAATACAGTGTGACCTTGGTCAGCAAAGTAAAAAACATCTGATACACTCACTGTATACTTTTATCACATCTTACTACACAATCTCTGCCTTTAATGACTACGTTGTAACAAAAGATGTAGCATAGGAAGAAGCCAAAACATATGGGTCCAAAGATGAACATTTATGATACATACATAGACAATAACAACCCTTTGTAGTCATTGCACTTTGCCTGCTTGGTTTGCCAAGGAAGCAACTAGACTTTAATCTGTCTTCAATAAACTTGCAAACTATTTTAAATTCATCTTCAGGGAATAGAAGTAAAATAAAAACACAAAATATAAAGCAGAACTTTTGTCATACAGTGTAGTTTACACTTAAAAGGGACAAAGTCATGAAATATTTTACTGTCCTATTTAACGTATATCATAGCCCAATTGATTTTCACTTTGGTTTTATATCGCTATATTCAGTCAATAAACAATGAAGTTATTGCATGTTGTTTCCTTTACTTATTGCGGCTTTGGATACATCCAAGTTTTTGTTTGTTTATGAGCCAGAATGGAGTTCACAAAAATGAACATAAACTTAATAACAGTAATACATAGCTTTAAAGGGTCTCGATTGTGCCAGGATAGTCACAAAACAAACAGGCCAAAGACCCTATCCTGGCCAACATCCTGATCATTGGGACTACCAGGAGTTTGGCGTACACAGCAGTGGTCGGCAAGGCGTGGGGCCACTGGGATCCTAGCAACCCGAAAGAAAATAACTTGAATTAAAACTTAACGTTTTAATAATTTTCCCTAAGTGTGTTCTGATTTATGTAGGTTGTGTGTCTGCTTATGTGTGTTTGTGTACTTTAGTATGTATGTAACTGTGTGTGTGTCTGAGTATGCTAGTGTGTTTGAGTGTGTTACTGTGCGTGTTCGTGTGGGTGCCTGTGTATTAGTGTCTGATTGTTTATGTCTAGTTATGTTAGTGTCTATGTGTGTCTGTTTATGTTGCCAGTGTCTGGGTGGGTATGTGTTAAGAGAGAGTGTCTGTTCAGTTAATGTCTGTGTGTGTGTCTGTTTATGTTATCAGTGTCTGTGTGGGTAAGTGTTAGCGTGAGTGTCTGTGTGTCTGGATATGTTAGTGTGTGTGGGCATGTTAGTGTTGAGCAAATGGTTGTGTTGCTGTGAGTGAAGGGTTGTGTAACTGTAAGTCTCTGGGTGAGTGTGTTAGTGTGTGTGCATGTTAGTGTGAGTGTCCAGGAGTGTACGTTAGTGTGTGTCTGGAAGTATTTACTAGGGTAGGTGTGTGTGTATGTGCTTGCGTACATGTGTGTTAGTGTTAATGTCTCTGCGTGTGTAGTGTGAATCTGGGTAAGTTAGTGTCAGTATCTGTGTGCACGTGAGTTAATGTGTCTGTGCAAGGGGCCAACTGGGGCTAAGCATCCTTGATAAAATTTCCTAAAGGGCTTTATACATTTCATGTCTTTTTATGGTAAGCTAACCATTTAATGGCTTAGAATAATAGGGCATAGACACCTGTGGTGTTATATAAGATCTTCATACATAAAAATCCTGAATAGCAAAATGTACAGCACTTTTGAAAATGTTCTACTGATTTATTTCAATATGGTGGCAACATTTAATATTTCGTTATTTTTTTGGGAGTTTTCAAACATTTTTAAATCATAGCACCATTAGCATATGGTTAATTCATACATTTTCAACCAATAGAATATTACGGATTGTTTTATATTTACATTGAAATGAAGTTGTGATATGCTTTGAAAAAGTCCACCACGTAACATGTTTGCGCCTGTCCCTGGTGCACAGTTTGAATTGTGCAACTTACATCTGCTGGTGAGATGCTCCATGTCATGTATCACGTGGCACAGCAATGGTCTGGTATGGGATATCGAAAACGTTGGCAAATATGTAAATATATAAGCCCACTAACACAGAAAAAGTCTGATGGAGAGGTAAATAGGTCTGTGAGAGAGGCTGGAGAGGTCACTCCATTAAACAACATAACCCCATCATACCTAAGCAACAGCCTAAAGTGACTATAAAGTCATCCCTTATCTTTATAAAGTCCTGATATAGTATTATTGATATTGATATAGTATTATCCAGTATTATCCAGTCATCGTATGCACTTTAAAGGATATGACATCTGAGAGGATCCATTTACATTTCTGTGCCGCTCTCCTTCCAAATGCATGCAGAATTTTCCATGCCAAACACATCTCCTGGCATATAATATATTTACTGTCAGGCAGTAAACTAAGCAATAAAACAGATAATGGAGAAGGGAAGCTTCCCTATGCAAGGTCTTCTATTTCACAACAGCTTTGTTTTTAATAATAGCACGTTATCTAATCTTTATTTCGTGCAATGTCTGCACTTTTTCAGTTTGCAAGCAGACCAACCAGGTGCAGCGTATTCTTCTATAAAGATATATCTTCGGACTTTTACAGTTGTATACCTGACATTTTAATCATGACCCACAAAGGCAGATGAGTGGCGGTGTTTAACTTATCTTCCTGCCCCCTTCAAATCATTCTAAAATTCCAATAATGTTCTAAATGTGCAAAATTTCTTTATCCATAGTCCTAAGTAATATAAAAAAAAATAATATAAAAACACAGTGCCGCTTTGCCTTTATGGGAAAATCTCTGATGCTGAATGATGTTGTGCCCAGCGGGAGAAATCCGAGGACAGAATTAATATTAAATCATGTCAGTGAACTTAGACTAGTTAGCGTGAACTTGAATGAAACACGAGTTCCAAGAGTACACAACAGGCCATGACTTCCCATGAATTAAATGAAAAGAATACGGTGGTACAGACCTAGATTTAATTACCTGAAGGGTGTAGTGTTCAAGGACATTTCTCTGTCACTGTAGCATGGCCAGTAAACTGACCCAATCACTGTCAAACTTCTCGTTTCATTTTAAATGAAATAAACTAAAAAGATTCAAACTATTTTCGACTGTTGGGGACATTATTTTGTGGTGGTTTTTCTTGCATATATCATAGAATAAAACACATATATATCATATAATAAAACACATATATATATGCAATTTTGCATATATCATATTGGAGACTGTGTTTAGTCAAGGTTTGCCAGCGGTCCAGGTGGACTTTATAAATGGGTCAAAACTATGGATACAACAGTGTGAAACAAAAAAGAAATCGGGTACAGGGTGGTGGTGGGGGGGCAGTGGGACAGTCAATTTTTTGGAATGCTGATCGTTCCCAGGCTATAACACAGACTGGGGCAAATAGCCAGATGCCCGATATGGTGGAGTCGCAACTACTACAGAAAAAGAAAAGGAAGGTGAGCGGTTGTCAGATTTTGCAAAGAGAGAGGTTCATGCATGTTATGAGGGGGCATTGGCCAAGACTGAAGGTAAATGTTGGCATGTTGAATTTAGGATTCCCTCGCAGAAGATCATAGAGATGATCATGAGCATAGAGAATTACTGATTAAATACAGGACTGCTGGGAAGAAATTTTTTTTGGCAATCCTTGTTGGGAACATTTTTTGTATGTAGAACAATGCTAATGGGACGGATATTTTGCATAAGGTTGTCATTGGACATAGCGGGAACCAGGTAACTGCATCACGTCACTCAAGCTTTCTTAATGATATATAATGTTGGGTCTTAGAGAGGTGGTTTTAAATGAATAGTTATCCCTTTGACTGATGCATATGACGATATAGGTTTTGGGGGTTATTTAAACTGGGCCTGCTTTCCAGGAGTTTGGCCAGCACAGTGGCGGGAACGGAGTTGGTTAAAGAACCTGGCTCTTTTAGAATTATTTCCCACTGTAGTTTGGGTGGTTATTTGTTTATTGCAGCACTTGGCCATTCACGTGCAAGGGGTGCACAATCAGACCTCAGATGCTTTGTCCAGACAATTTTGCGTCCTGGCCTCATAGGCCAACCTTGAAGGAAGGTTCCCGAGTGCAGTTGGAGCGTGGATACTGGTGGGTCCTGAGGCAGATTTTGCGTTCAGTAGGTAGGAAGACACTGGTGGCATACGAAAAGTTGTGGAGGGACTGGGAATCCCTTCAGGATAACGTAAGGGTATCCAGTCTTACCAGATGATCAATTAGCATTCATTTTGTGGGAGTTAGGTATGAACATTGAAAAAGAGAGATCAGTCTCCTACATTGAAAAGCGTTAGGAAGTGTTGGCCTTTTACGTTAGGTCACATGGATGGTATGATTTAATCAAAGATGTTTTGGTAGCTCAAGCATTAAGGGGTTAAAAAAGGGGCACAAGTGAGGTGATTTGAGACACCATGTTTTTTACTGTTGGGAAAAAATTTGTAAGCATTTACCAGTTATGTGTTTTTCACGTTACAATGAGTTTAGCATTTGTTTTAACCTTGTTTGGGGCATTAAGGATTGCTATGGACAACACCCTGTTGTGCCTGCTTGAATGCATGAGGGAGTAGCTGTCTTGCAGGCCTCACTTGCAGTTTCTGTTGTTTAAAAAATGATTAAGAGTGGTTGAAAATCTCTCTGAATTTGGGACTCATTCTTTCAGGACTTGGGCGGCAATCAGGCAGCCAGGTGGAGTTCACGGGAGGACATTGTTCAAAAGCTTGGTAGATGGGAGTCAGAACGCTTAAAGGTTATGTCAGGACACATCTTTTATAATCAGGTGATTAGGCAATATTATTATTTTCTTTTACATTTGATTTTACGGGATGTCTGGTTTGTATCCTTCGGCATTCCTATGCCTTCTGGGCTGCAAGAAGAGCAGGTATTCGACCAGAGGGACGTTTGTTGAGTTTGAATACATCTGAGTCTCAAGCTAGATAGGTAGGAATTCTGGGTCTTTGTTGGGAAGGTATTTATTTTGAAGCATGCAAACAGCTGCCTTGGCATGGGGCACCTCAGATTTTTTTTATACATGCAGGGGTCAATGAACTTATTTATAAAATATATATATATTTTTTTAGTTACACAGTCATTAATTCCAGGGGTCTTAATTTTCTGTCTGTTATCACACCTTGTCTGTTCTGATGAGGAACCCAGTCTTAGCCAGACTAAGGGTCAATAGGACAGTATTTGATTTGTGGCAAACAACGGAGGGTTAGTAGTTAAGCATGCGAAAATTGAAAATGACCTGTCTGGTTTATTCAGCCGGGACAGGGATTGCAAGTCTTTGGCTGTCCTCTTAAATTCTGATTTCTTCTATTTTTAGATAAATATATAAATGAAAATGAGCTACAAATTAAGAAAAACAAATGCTACCACTAACAATTGTCTGATATCTTGGTATGGTCTTTAGAATGTTACCACTCTTCATGATATGCCCTGGGTTAATATACTACATTGCCCACTGGATAAAGGGCTCTTCCACAAGTTGATTTTTTTTGAGAAAGGCATCATTTAATATATACACACCCTATCTTCCAGCACTAACTCAACCCCCACTCAAATCTCTATAGGTCTCTTGCTCCTGAATACTAAAATATGTCACTTGTCCTAATATTGACATTGCATTAAGTAATAGATTACCAATTAGCAGCGTTCATTCTCCTACAGCTACACAGACACAGTATGAGAGCTGGCAGTCTTTTGCGAAGAAAAATGAGAAATCAGAGTACTGCTTAAACACATAGTGTGAGCATTACTAGATATTACGCAGTGTCATAACATAGCAAAGCAAGTTCACAATGCATACTCTATATCAATATACAAAGGAGCATGTTGTGTATGAGGCTATACTCTGTCACTATAAAATGAAACTGATTTCAGGCTGCATAGGAACATATTCAGTGACCTTAGTGATCTGCAGCAGGTATAGGTGTGTACTGTATAGAACTACACCTTAAGCATAACCTACATTTGCTCTGCGTCATATCACAGTGGATAATGTGATACATATGCATGCGTTATGCAATATATCCTTATTATTAGAAAGCGATATATTTTTAAAGTAACTGGGATTGTTTTTTTGAAGCAGGCTTGATTTGCGGTTTCTGAAGTGTTTATACAGGATGTTATGGGAAAATGGCAGTTCACATGCTATGTGATATTGTCTTCTCTACCCCATGTTTTTTAGGGAAGGTCAATAAATGTTCTGTTTTATTTTTGATTTCTTGTCTTTTCATAGTCTTTATCTTTGTGATACAATCATCCTTGCAACAAATGGAATGTTGAGTGGTCTACTTTAGCCCACTTGGAACCAAAACTGTCTTCTATAAATAACACCATCACTGAACTGCATTATTAGGAGGGCATACAGTTGTGCTTATTCATGAAACAAGAATTCTTGAAACTACAGGTAGCATCCCAACACTGGTCGAGAGACACAAAAGACTAGGTTGCTATCACTTCTAGCATCATTGGCATGAGGTCCTTGTCTCCATATGGAGGTGGATGCAATAAGGAACATGATATCTCGTGTGGCCACAAATTGTGGTATATGTATGCACACAACTATGCACAGCCACAACTGGGGACCCTCCACTTCAGTCTAGGGGAACATTAAAGGCTGACTAACACAACCAGAGACAAATGGCATCATCCGTTTTACAAATAGACTCTAAGCAGGGCTCTCTGTACTAGAGTGTCCTAATGTGTGCTAATGTTAGCATCAGTTTTGTTATTGATGGTTTTAGTGTCTTATTGTTATTGTTAATTTTGACTCTCCCACTATTGTGATAGTACTGTGGAATCTGCTTTCACTATTCATGTCATTTACTTATTATCATTACTACAATATCATCTTAAGACTGTGTCCAAAATAAGTTCCACTGCTAACCATACCACTCCCCTATAAGCACACAAGTAGTGTATTTATTAAAGGTCAGTAGATGTGATATTATCCTATGTGGACATGGGAAAATGTCTGAAGAACACTGATTTAAAGGTGAGTTGAAACATTTCATCTTACCAACCTAATAATACATTTTGAAGGGACTAACCAAGAGAGCTTCTCCTGCACAACGGTTTGAGATGGTTCTGCTCACTGCATAGTAAAACAACTCATCTCACACATTAGTGAACACAATATACAAGACTGACATTGTAACATGTAGCACATGAGATTGGTGGAACATTTCATGCACAGTTAGTCAAGGGATATGAACTGTTCCTCTGTTTGAATCAAAGCCCAAATTCATCTGTCCCTTATTTGTAGGAGATCACAATTGGTTGAGAACATTTTTGACAGAGATTTGCATTATAATTTTTTAAAAAATTATTAAAATGTTTAAAACATTCAGCTCAGGAAGGGTATAGTACTTTTTAGTAAAGAGAAATATGAAATATTTGACATGGCAGTTTGATTTGTGTATAAAGTTCTTCTTCATGCCAGCATGTTTGGATATGTTGTAACAGCGGTTGCTTAAGTTAGAGTTACAATAGCTAAGAGGATTAGCCAAAGCGATCTATGACATTTTTTTTCACTGTGTTTTTACTAGCTAGTACGGTAATTATTGTGTGATGGAACCCAGCAATAAAATAATGAGGTTTCATTTTATAAGTATATATATATATATATATATATATATATGAGTTTCCTTGTCATAAGTAAGGACATATAAGGACCATTTATTGCTAGTGAAAAGGTTAAGAACAAGTTGCTGAAGGTTGATGCTCCTTTTTATACCCAATGTGTAGACATTCATATGATACACACTTCAAAGATACCATACAGGTAAATACACATACTACATATAGCCCTACAATACGCATATTTATTACACATTGGCACAGAGTGCCAAAATTGGAGCATTCAGAATGAGCATTCTATTTGTTACTACGGCGACTGCACCATTTTGTGCTGGAAAGGCTCTTTATACCTAACTTACGCTATATGTGAATAAATATGTGAACACACAATTGTACTATTGGGGACCTTTATTGAGTTTTCCTCACTACAATAATGCATAAAGTTGGGTGTACTACCTCTGCATAAATCATTACTATTACACAACCTATTTTTGTGCCCCTGGAATGCTTTTTTGTGATGTGATTACTGTGGCTCTTCTGTATTGTAAATATGGCTGTATGTTTTAGGAGTATATAGATGCTATTGCTCTATGTCTGTGTTCTTCACTATGTCTCAGTATACCTGCTAATGTAATGTACGCTCGCTTATTGATTTAAGTAAATCAAGTGAGTAGGTGAGGCTGGTTCTGCTACTCATAATGCTCTACAACTCTTTCCTCAACTTCTCAGATACAAAAACTGCATTGAAGTACCGGTACTATTAAAAAAAATGGGGGGGTGAGGGGGCTGCGTGTGGGCCAAGGTTATATAGCCTGCAGTCACCTCTTGCTGGCTGCAGCCATTCTGAGTAACGTATACTTTAATGCACATATTGCCGACCTAGTAACACCTAGTAGATTTACAATACTAGCTCATTTCCCGCAGTAGAATATATCTGTACTTTCCGCCCCCCCCCCGTTATTTTTTAGAACGTCCAGGGGCACGCAACAGGTTGTGTGCTTGAAGTCGTACGATGTCTGCTAGCGGTAGGCTCTTCTCTCTCTCAGGAGCGGGAGTTTCACAGCAGGTGACGGGCTGCGGCTTGTCTCACACACACGCTCCGCTCGTACTCCGCGGCACTCACCTCTCCCACTGCGGCTCTCTGTCACGGGTGTTTGCCTTTGTGCGCGGGTAAGATCCACGGTCATTCCTCAGACTGCCCCACAGACCCGCGTGTCGGTGCTGGGTATGACAGGCAGCGCCCTTGTGCAGCTCCGCTCATCTCAAGCTCTCCATACAATGTCCAAGCTCTGCCCGCCGTGGCCCCGCCTGCATCGCTTTCCCTCTCCCTCTACTCTGCTCTCTTGACTCCTCTTGACTCCTTTTTATCGCTTAGCATTTGAAATAGTTTGTTCCTATCTCATTGTTGGCTGGTAACCTGAATCTATGTTTTATTTGTGTTTAAAAGGTTTTCCTTCCACATTCACCCCCTCCACACACACACACACAGACAGACACACACAGACAGATACACACACACAGACACACACAGACACACACACACATAGACTCCCTCTCTCCCCTCCTGTCCCCTATCTCTGCCTTATCTTTCCCTCCCCCATCTTTCTGCACTGAGAGCTCATTCAGCTGACCAGGGGAGAACAAAGCTCCTCTTGTTTGGGGACAGAACAAATGACATTCTCACTGGCTACTTTCTTGGGGTCTCAGCGAAGGGCTGTCGCCTGAGGGTGGGTGTCCCCCTGCTGTGGGGCGTTTTAATAAAAAATCCTTGTACCGAAAGAGACTAAACAAATGCGCCAGTTATAAAGTGGGGGCATTGGGGCGCTCAAATCATGTACATCAATACTGGGTGTGACTATTAATCGATGTGAGCATGTAAAACAGAAAAAAAGAATATTATATGCTTCTCAAACAGTTCTCTGAAATCTGATCCCAATCCCAGTAGACATGACGCAAAATGTTCCAATGAAAAGGGGATCTTTGGGGTCTATTCACTAAAAGGAGGGTTAACTTCTATTAACTCTCTGACCCCAAAGATGGTTTTATTCAAAGTGATTCCCAATGTTATTCCCAAAGTACAGAGAATTATCCTTTCCCATTTATTCATTGCTGTCACTTCTATTCTCCCTAGACACTGGGGTAAACAAACTGTCCCAAATACACAAGAATTGTTGACACTTTATAAAGAAAATAAATCTTTAGAACTCAGTGTACGTCATTTGACGATAGAATACCCTACATTAAAGTACCATTGGGATGAATTTGATAGGAAGCTTCGTAACAAATTTAGGTCAGAATGGGACTCTACTTAGGAAAAAAGGGAAAAAAAAAAGAGAAGTGTATTGTGCCATTTTCAAGTTCAACTGTGATATATTAAGATTGTACATCTCATTATACTCTCATGTGGATGTACTACAGTATATATGAAAAATTTACATTAACTATTGTAAGTAGCTGAACCCCTCCCTCTTTTTTTTTTCTTTCTATTTTTCTGTATTCCTATCTTAAAAGTTATACTTATCTGTTATTTGAAAAACCTTTCAATAAAAATTAATTGGGAAAAAATAAATAAAAGGAGGGTTAAGAGTTGTGTTTCAGCTCCTTGGCTTCACTATGCATTCTGCAGGTCCTGTTGTAGGAGGAACTTGGCTGGCCCTCTATAATGTTTAGTTAAAATAGTGAGGTTTTACTAAAGTCTCCACAAACATTTAATTATGTGTTTTATATACATATATGGGGATAGCTCAGTACTTGCTGGAGAAACATGCCAGTGATGCCCTTTCTTAGTAGGTTTATCTTATTATGGTGATAAACCCCAAATTTGAGGTTATGTTGCAGTCGCATTCTTAATGCAAAAACAGAATAAACAATTCTATGTGGTGAAGCCAGGGCCGCCATCAGAAATCTTGTTTAACGCCAAGGACCCCCATACCGCTCCGATCAGCCTGCCCAATGTCCATCCAACTGTCCCACCCATTGCTCCAACTTAAGATCCTCCCATAAGCTCACCTTATGAGAAAATAAGCAAGCGTAGGGTTAGTGGCATCTGGGTGCGGTATTTCGCTAAGACCCCCCCCCATAATTGACACACGTACATACTAATACGCAAACTTGCTTTAGCATCCACTCACTCTACCACCGTACACTTACATACACATGTTCTTTCTCCTGATCCTCCTCTCCCCCTCCCAGGCGCCACTACTTCTAGGCTCACTCATGATACTCCAACACCATACGCTGACAAACAAACTTACGATGACATCATACGCTGACATCCACACACACTTGCAAACACCAAATCCTGGCACACATGCACTCGTGCTAACACCATTTACTCACACATTCTAAAACCATACCATACCAGACACACACATGCTAACATCATATGCTCACAAACGTTAACACCTTACAGTAATGCACACACATCCATGCTAACCCTATAGAGTAACCTAAAGCAGAGGCTCATGTTCATGAGTTTATTTCACACAGGCAACATTTCGACACACAGGTCTTTCTCAAGCCTTAGAAACATTAGTGCACACCCTCAAATATGTATGCAAACACAACACCCGACACACCCGATCCTACATAACAATTTAAAGTGACAGTGCAAACTGACCAGTCTATATATAAAGTGACAGTGCAAAGATAGCCAGTGTCCTTGTAACCTTTTATATGTGGGAGAAACTACACAGAAGATCAAAAGTAGATTTTCCAAACATAAATCCACCATCAAATTAAGAAAATTGGATTTACCGGTCCCATCACACTTTGATGAGTTGAAACATAAATTAACGTATTTGTGAGCATGGATGTGTACTTATGTGTGTGTACTTGTGTGTGAGCATTAAAGGGGAAGTTGAGTGAGTGTGTTAGTGGGTATGAGTAAGTGTGTGTAATTTGTGTAAATGTGTTTACATATGTTGTATGTTGCAAGGGGGGCAATGTGGCAAAGAAGTCACAGACCAGTTGTGTGGGGCCTATGATGGCACAGACTAGCAATTTTCGCACCAGGGCCCCGTGGTTTCCAGTTAAGCCCCTGACACACACTAACATACTTACACATACTAACACACATGAACTAACATAATTACACACACACTAACATTCCTACACACATACATACAATATATCTACACACAGTATCATACTTACACACCTACAGCAACACTATATATTTATTTAGGCTTACACACATACAACCTACCTCAGGAGGAGGTAGGCTGCTGCCTCAAGGTCCTCACACACAATATATGAGCGCCGGCAAATGACATCATATTCCGGCAGTCAAACTCAGCTTGTCGGGCCTTCCCTGCAACCACCCTGCCTTCACGACCCAGTACAGCCGTACCTGTCGTACCCTCCTAATGGTAGCTCTGAGTTAAACTATAACTGTTATCTCTCTGGCCCGCCACCCTATATCTAGCTTTACCTTCAAAAAAGAGCACTGTTAGCAAAAGGAGCAATATATCTCTATTAGTATGTAAAACAGGCTAAATATAAGAAGAGATTCAGCGGGAATAGTCTAGTCATTTCCGTAGAAGTAGGACATGATTGTCCATTTCCTTGAGGAAAAAATGTTCCTTCAATAGGGTGAAAAACACCTGTCATAAAGAGGTTAAGTTCTATGTAGTCACAATAGTCCTTTTCATTACACTTTTTCACTCTTTTTTTCATTTTTGCCATATTTTGCATATTGTTTAGCCATAATGTTTAGTGTACCCAGACAAATATTTCCCACACCAACATAGCAGACCTTGAATGGAAATAAGACTGTGAGGGAGTGAGAGTAAATGTGAGACGGACAACAAATTTAATGTAAGAATTTAAATTGCACTAACCCCCTCTCCACAATTTTCGTCTAAAACAAATGGGCAGGAAACGAAATTCATTGTCCAATTACAGATGACCCAAAAACACACTACTTATGTCAACGAAACATACATTTTACAGGTTGACACATTGCTAGACTGAAACTGATTAATAACTGAGAAGGTATGGTCTGTTAGAGCTACACGACGTGGTCAAGGATAAACACCAGATGTTTTATATACATTTTATTAAAATTATTGTTTAGGCCAGAGCGTTTCTTAGCAGGAAATATGACAATCCCAAACCATAATTCTGTTTGGAGACTTTCAATCAATAGGTGAGGATTATTATAGTAACAAGCATTGTCTTTAAAAGTTTATATTTAAACAGAAACAAAACATCATTTGGGGCTCCCAAGGTTTTTTGTTTATTATAGTTTTACGCTTAGAATTACTTTATTGTATAATAATCTTCTTATTTACTATTTTCTCCTGGCTAATTGCAATTTTATGGCAATTGCCTAATTTTAAGAAAGCTATTTTTCTTTCCACTTAATTGTTCCACTGACCCTGAATTTGTATCAGCAGGGAGCAGTTGGACCACAGCAACAAGAGGTGGTAACTGTAATGGTGTTTTATTATTCTGAATCGAGGTGAATTATGTCTTCTTCAAGATAGAAGGATCCTACCGTGTATGAGATTGCATCTTATCACTTAGAATATTTACTTGTAATTTTAGGATATCTGTATGAGGTTTGACATTATTGGCACGTATTAAAAACTTCACTAATAATCCGTAGCTATTAAAGTACAGACATTTCATCAGAGTCTTTTTTAATTGTTGCTTTTGGTACTTGTACAGTGTGTTATATTGATTATTTTGGTTACCATCCAAATTATTGCTTTTTTTTTAATTTTTATATTGTTGCTGAGTAACCGGTTTGATATTAGCACGTGTGGATTATATAAGGTGATATCATTTTGATAAACGGTTTGATAAACGAGATGTTTATGCAATGTGATATGTTTCGAGTGTTGCATTATTTTATCCATAAAGCAGTAATTCATACCAAATAACCGATCAATAATATAATGTTTTTTATGTCATGATCTATTTTGACATGCTTTGAATATTATTAGGGCTGCAACAACTAATCCATAAAATCGATAATAATCGATAATGAAAATCGTTGCCAACGAATTTCATTATCGATTAGTTGAATCGATTATTATCGATTATAAAATGAGGGTTTTTTCAAAGCAAACGCTCTGAAAAATCCCCCTCATTATATAATCCGTTTCAGGGACTCACCGTCTCACAGCAGCAGCTCCTACTTACTCCCCCTCCCTGTAATCACCGTGACAACTGGCCCCGCCCCTTCCTTCTCCAGGCCAGAACCACATGGCTGTGACACTCATGACATCTAACTGTGAGTATAAAATTTAGGGATGCTGTTGTTGATGGGGTCTTTAGGCTTAATTTAGGGATGCTGTGGTTAATGGGGTATTTAGGGTTAATTTAGGGGCAGTTATGGTTAATGGGGAGTTTAGGGTTAATTTAGGGTAGTTGTTTTGAATGGGCATTTAGAGTTAACTTAAGGGTAGTTATGGATAATGGTGTTTAGGGTTAATTTGATGAGAACTGAGGGTTAATTTAATTAATTTAATAAAGTTAACTTAAGGTGCAGTTAGAGATAAAGGGGGGCAAACTAAGGGGAATCTAAATCCCGGGGGCAGTGAAGTGACATCTGGGGGTATAAGGCATATACAGTATATATTATATTTCTGTTTTTGTTAATTTTAAATCCATGTACAGAAGCACAGGAGCCCCATGGCATCTAGTCCCTGTTGCAGTTACAGGGAAGCGCCAAAAGACTGTCAAATAATATGAGCATAAAAAATAATCCTATAAAATCATAGAATAGAAGGGAAAAAAAGAATTGGCATCCGTTAACTATACATGTAACCATGAGAGCCCATTTGATGATATTTTGTAATGAGAAAGCTTTAAGGGACACTGGGTAAATATTATTCACCCTATTCTGCACATGGTGTTTATGGGTACAGCTTGTATTATCTAGTTATTTTATGATTGCATTTTATTTTTTAGGTTGGTGGAAAGTACACAGTGACGTGCAGCCTAAATGACTTCCACATAGGCTTGTAAAGAGGCAGTTTACTGGACCTGGGAGTACTCTCTGCGAGCAAAAACGCTAAAAAATGAAATAAACAGATATAAACCTCCATGGTCCCATGAATCTCGCCATTGATTGGCTGCTTGAAGCAGGTGGGCACTCCCATTAAAATCAATGGGAACACTTTTTGCACAAGCCAACAGACTTTGCATAGACCCTCACACCCGTTCTGTTCACCAAGCCAGCCATGGAGTTGACTGGCAATGATTTGTAATAAATGAATAATTAATGTTTATTCCTCCACTGTAAAAGCAGACACAGACGTGCCATGGCACTAGAAGCAGATTGTAAAAGTTGTGGGTATATGGGCTTATTTTTTGTGCCTCTAAAACTGCAAGATTGGAAACACCATACTTGCTTTATTATAAGATTGAAAAAAACACCTGAAACAATCATAAGACAAGACCAGTGGCGGAACTACCGGGGTCGCGACGAGCCCTGGAGTTTTGCCAGTCAGGGGGGCCCAAGGGTGGCCGAGCGTTGCTGAAACGACCGACTCTCAGACTCTGGGCCCCCC
>VKOC01000001.1:40020736-40039466 GCA_009364415.1 Spea multiplicata
CGATTAGTTGGCCGATTATTTATTTGATTCATCGATTAATCGGATAAAAATGTAAACTTCTTGTTTATTTAAAATAATTTAATGAATAAACTGGATGTTAAAAACAAACAGCAAAATACAAAGACTTTGATTGATAAAAATGCATTTCTTGTTTTCATTTCCCAACCTGCACATCTGAGCCCAGGCTTGCCACACTGCCTTCCAGGTATGCCACATACCACCAGACATGCCACACTGCTCTCCCCACATATGCCTTATACCCCCAGGTATGTCACTCCGTCCTCCCCAGGTATGCCGTATACCTCCCTGATATGCCATAGTGTCCTCATAGATTTGCAGACTCGTTCACAGACACAATACTTTTATTAATAAATACAGGGTTAATTGTCACTGCCCCCAGGATTTAGACCCTCCTCAGTTTGCCCCCTTTTACCTCTAACTGCACCTTAAACTAACCTTATTAAATTAATTAAATTAACACTGAGTCCTCAGCATTAAATTAACCCTGAAGAGAAGACCCCATCAGCCACAACTGCACCTTAAATTAACCCTGAAGAACCCATCAACCACAATTAACCCTAAGAACCCCACTAACTATAACTGCCCCTGACTTTCAATTTTATACTCAGGTGAGTTCTTGAGCCATGTGGATGCTATAGGATTGGCCCTGCCCCTTCTTTCTCCCTGTCCCTCCCTGCAGTCACTGTCGATTGGCCAAGCGCCTTTCTCATTGTCCCTCCTTGCAGCCAATTGGCAGTGACTGCAGGGAGGGACTGGAAGAAGGAAGTGGGCGGGTTAATTGGCAGTGACTGCAGGGAGGAGCTGTAAGTAGGAACTGCTGCTGTGAGTCACTGAAACGGATTATAAAACAAGGGGTAATTTTCAGAGCATTAGAAACCCTCATTTTATAATCTTTTATCGATTCAACTAATCGATAATGAAATTCGTTTGCAACGATTTTCATTATTGATTTTATTAGTTGTTGCAGCCCTACTAAAAAGTAGTATGTATTATCAGGTGCACACTCCGGACTCTCCTGAGGCTAGCTCAAGTGTTTTCACAGAAGATTTAACTCATTATCGATGTGCCTGTGGATTATTTAGAGCCCTCTAAGTCATTCTTGTGAGACACTCACCGCAGGTCGCATTTGACAATAGTCATTACAGGCAATTGAAATGTTTAGCTCTCCTGCAAATAATCCCTGTCCCCGTCTTAAAACTACTTCTGCAAGCCCCCTTCTTAATGAATAAAACTCCTGTGTGTTATTTTCAAACCCTCCATCGTGTGTATAAGCCATGCCCTGAGCATTTTGGATGTTCAAAGTGTGCCTGCTGTAGACATGCTGTGTGCCTGCTGTTAGCTTGAGGTTATAGATACAATGTAAATTCTCTTGCATCCACATGTAATCTGTAGTTTGTATTCAATCTGCAGGTAGTAGAGAAGCCGGTAATTTTATTCACTTATTGATTGTGAATGAAATCCATGTTTTTTTCCGGACTTTTCTAATCAGATTGGTGCAGTAAAAGGGATGAGTCACCCTCGGCTGCTTTTGTACTGACTACGTTTACGACACAGTTATTAATAACGATGACTGTTTGCCGTCCTGCTCTGTTATTGGATGGCTCTGTGTAATTGACCCTTCTCTTTCAGATCCTGATTCCCCCTAAAGGATTGCTTCCAAAACTGAAGAAAGAAGCTGAGAACCCCACAGAAGTTTTGGATCAGGTAATTCCTGCTGCTTCTTGGCCTTTTATTTGTATTTGCTGCTTAAATTCATGTAGAGTTGATTTCTGTCATGGCTTGTATGATTTTTGGGGGTTGTAAAACAAATGAACCAGACACAGCTTTAATAAATTCCCTGATGTAGCTCTCAGTTGAATCCAGGATTTGTATCCCTTTGTTCTAAAATCAGACCCAAAAGGACACTTTACAACTTAATATACAATAAACATTTAACTTAACAGAAAACCTGGAGACTGGATGTTAATTTGTTCAGCAATTTCTGCAAGAACAGCTGAGTAGTTCCTGCATAATGTGGACTGAAATTATAAGCACGTCCCCTCACATATATTTATTTATGGGGTAAAATGCACAGATTACGTGACAATCTCTCAACTTCTGCCAAAAAGATCAAACTTTCCATTTTCCCTTGGTATTTAGACTTTCCAGATGTATGCCCTTACATGTTACCATAGCAACAAAACAATACCTTGCTATATAGCATACATTCTGGGGGAAATAACCATGATGCTATATTGTGCGTTTAAAATGCTGTCCATATGGCATCCTCTTTTGTAAACTGTTTTTGGTTGTATTCTTTTCTACGTTAGATATTTTTAGTCACTCTTGTGTCTTTATAATACCATAGGTGCGTTACCGTGTTGAGTGGGCAAAGTTCCAGGAGAGGGAGCGTAAAAAGGAGGAGGAAGAGAAGGAGCGAGAGCGTGTAGCTTACGCGCAAATAGATTGGCATGATTTTGTTGTAGTTGAGACTGTAGACTTTCAGCCCAATGAGCAAGGTAAGGAAAGTTGTTAAGACGGTGCCGATGTTGACGTTTGTTGATATCGCAGATCATATAAGTAAACATTTCATGCCTTAATGTTTTTACGTGACTTGTAACACCCTTCAGTCGAACTCTGAACTACAGCACAATTAAATCTGGGGCTTTCTGCAACTTGGTTTAAATATCCTAGCATTGGTCTCTATAAGATGTTTGAAGACTAGTCTTATTTACCTTCAGTTTTGTAGATCTAATAATTGTTAGCCTATGTAGAGAGGGTTAACATTCTTTCTTATTATCCTGCAGGTAACTTCCCACCTCCCACAACCCCAGAGGAGCTGGGAGCTCGTATTCTAATCCAGGAGCGATACGAGAAGTTCGGCGAGAGTGAGGACGTGGAGATGGAGGTGGAATCGGATGACGAAGATGAAGTGAAAGATGGCAAGGGAGGGGATTCTTCTCATATGGACCAGGATACTAGAGTTCAAGACATGGATGAGGTAAGATCTTATTTTATTTTAGAGAATATTTGGATTTGCTTGTCATCTCTGGACCCCAAAGTTTGACTATGCCATTTACGTAGTGCTGTTTATGATGGTGATCAAAGTAATAGACAATATAATATGTATATGATCACCATCCTATCAAACGCGAGAATGTGGATCCTTATGGTTAGGCCTACACTTACCCATAGCCACTTACAACACGTGGCATCCTTGTGTGTAATTTGTGGGGCAGGCAAACTCCTTGTAATGTACATTACTGTTGTTTCAATGAGTCTTCGGGTATTTTAATTTTCCCTAGGGCTCAGATGATGAAGACTATGCACAAAAAGCTCCTCTGCCTCCAGAGTCTCCCATGCCACCACCTCTGCCTCCTACTCCTGACCAAGTGATTGTTCGTAAAGATTACGATCCCAAAGGTGAGTGTTTTTGCACATTCTAAGTCTAGCTAAATCATTTTTCCTGAGATGTTAACTTTGTGTGTGGCTCCCACAGCTTCCAAGCCGCAGCCTCCGGCCCCTGCTCTGGATGAATATTTGGTGTCTCCCATCACTGGTGAGAAGATTCCTGCCAGCAAGATGCAGGAGCACATGCGCATTGGGTTGCTGGATCCCCGGTGGCTTGAGCAAAGGGACCGTTCCATCAGGGAGAAGCAAGGAGATGATGAAGTCTATGCACCAGGTAGGTTGCTATTGATAGCAAACATTTTGGATTCAACAGTAACTTCCTTCCTACAAGGTTAGATGATAGCACTACATTCCTTCAACATACGGTTAGAGAGTACAGCTTCATAACGAGTACAGTTCTGTTTAAGAGGATGTTGTACACTTTTCTGTAAATCTTAATATCCTGGGCTTAGAAAAGTCTTTACAAATCTTTGCTTTTTGCAATGGTAATTATTGCAGTAATACAAATTTTGCGTTTTAACAAAAGCCTGATAAATTGCAATTTTACTGCTGTACCCTTTTTGGTCTGTACATTTGTTTTGTGGGAATCCATTTGAATGACCTGTTGTACACTTTTTCGTTCAGGCTTGGACATTGAGAGTAGCTTGAAGCAGTTGGCTGAACGCCGTACCGATATTTTCGGTGTTGAAGAAACGGCTATTGGTAAAAAGATTGGTGAGGAGGAGATCCAGAAGCCAGAGGAGAAGGTACGCTCTTTAATAGGTTTAGTACTTGCATATGAAAGCTGTGCCTCCTTCATTGTTCTATAGATTGACGCTTTTTTCTTTTCCTGTAGGTGACATGGGATGGTCATTCTGGCAGCATGGCCCGTACCCAGCAGGCTGCACAGGCAAATATTACCTTGCAGGAGCAGATAGAGGCCATTCATAAGGCCAAGGGACTTGTGCCAGAGGAAGATGGCAAGGATAAGATTGGACCCAGCAAGCCCAATGAAATGCCACAGCCCCCACAGCCATCCTCTGCTTCTACCATGACCAGTTCTGCTCCACCCATGAGTTCGGCTCCAAGGCCCCCACCAGTATCGCACCACCAGCAGATGAGCACACCTGTTTCAAGACCCCCCTCGGTAATGCCCAATTGCTCTTCTCTCAGAACATTTAAATTTAATACAACATATAATAGAGACCCTATTATAAAACAATGTAGCAACTTCTTTTTGGAACTTTGGTTTGCTGTGCCTTTGAAACCAGTGCCCCTCCCTCAGGGAGGCAATACCACCAGGGTGATAAATGAAATAAATTATTAAAAGATAATCCTTAAAGATTCTCAAAACAGTAGGGCAAAAATGAGACTTATCCTTGACAAGGGGCCGGACCCTCTATATTTAAATAAATTGAAAAAATACTTAGCAGCCTCTGGAGCACAGACTCCTAATGATGGATCTGACAAAGAAGAAAAACAAATATAAAAAAGGCACAGCGCTAAATATAAGATTGCCAATTGGTATATAAAATACCTACAATATCTTAAATTATTCAATACATAAATGCCTTAATGTTACAGCTTCTTTAAGTACAGGGAAAACACCTTTACATATGTAGACAATATTGTCTTAGAAACCTTAAATAAAAAATCACATCTACGTCCAAATGAAATAGGTACAGCGAGGCTGGCACGCAAATAATGATTGAAGTTGGGAACCCCCGACCGGACAATAAGTAGCCATGAATAAACGAGCAAGCTTTAACATTAAGGCATTTAGGTATTAAATAAGGATGCACAGATATATTGGTGGGCAAAATATGTCGGCTGAAAAAGGCATTATCGGCAATATGCCGAAATAAAACGGTAGAAAATAATGAATGCTGCATTTTCGGTTTCAGTCCAGCATTTTCCAATTGCCATATAAAACATCTACAATATCTTAAATTATTCAATAGGGATGCATCCCTATTGAATAATTTAAGATATTGTAGATGTTTTATATGGCAATTGGTATTCTTATTAGTTACTTACCCGCTACTGATGTTTTTATTTGTTAATTTGTATAATATATTTATTTTGATCAAAGTACTTGCATATTTGTATTAATTTATACTTAAGGCTGTCCGTTTTTTATATTTATTATAGGAGGATGATTTTGCTTGTCACTAAACTGTTTTAAAAACTAGTATTAAAAGAACTCCTGTACAAATAAGTGTCGGGTAAAATATTTCTCTAGTCTATCTATACTTTGTGCTAACCGGGTGCAATACATATGCCTGACGATTGAGAGCAGGGCTCTCTCCACCTAATGTATCGATCGATTTGCGTCACGTTCTGGTTTTGTCATACCGCTTGAATATATGTATTGTATGAAGTGCTGCCTAAATTGTTGGCGCTGTATAAATAAAAGCTTTTATAATCCATATATCCTTTTGTAGGGGGTCCTCGAACATGAGCTTTCTGTTGCTAGAAGCTTCCCCTAGAGAGCGTGATGCCACTTTAAAGTGTGATGTTAATTTATTTCACCCTTCCTATTTAGCTCCACTGCAAACTGACCTTCTGAATCCTTTATTTTTTTTAGATGCCGCCTCCTATACGTACCACAATGGTGTCTGTACCAGTCATGCAGCGGCCTCCTATGGCTTCAGTGGTGCGTCTTCCGCCAGGTTCTATGTTGGCTGCCCCTATGCCACCCATCCTGCACACTCCAAGAATCAATGTGGTTCCCATGCCACCAAACCCACCTCCTATGATGGCGCAGCGGTCGCCACACATGATTGTACCAGCAGGTATGTTTAATATTTTAGAAATGTTCTTTAGAAATGTGTGTAGTTGGAAATAAGACATTATCTCATATTATGTAGTAGCAAACATCCATAAACTGTTGAAATGATTCAGCTCACATTCAGTAAGTGCTGGTCAATGTTACTTTAAGATAATGATAAATGCCTCCTTGCTAAAGACATTGGATCTTTAATGTTTTTGTTTAGCATTTGTTCCCGCTCCCCCGGTGGCCCCTGTGCCTGCCCCGGCTCCCATGCCTCCTTCTCATCCGCCACCCCCATTGGATGACGAACCGGCAGCCAAGAAAATGAAGAATGAGGATGCATTGATTCCAGAAGAGGAATTCTTGCGCAGGAACAAGGTGTGTAAGCATTTAGCTTGAGTTCTACATCTTTCACTGAGTGCATTGGCCATAAAGATTCAACCTTGTTTTTCACTCCACAGGGACCTGTTACAGTCAAAGTACAAGTTCCCAATATGCAGGATAAAACTGAATGGAAGTTGAGTGGCCAGGTGTTGGCATTCACGCTGCCGCTCTCAGATCAGGTATTGTACAGTCGGCGTTTGGTATTAACTAAGCGGGCAGAGCTTTCCTTTCACTTGTTTTTGCTGCTTCTCACCACTTTATTTTTAATCTCAATTTTGCAGGTCTCAGTCATAAAGGTGAAGATCCACGAGGCCACAGGCATGCCAGCCGGGAAGCAGAAGCTTCAGTATGATGTGAGTATGCCTTATGCGGAAACATTTAAGCATGTGCTCATTCACAACGCTTCATCGGTTAACCTTTTTTTCTTTTCTTCCACAGGGAATCTTTATTAAGGATTCCAACTCTGTAGCATATTACAATATGCAGAATGGAGCCACCATTCACCTAGCCTTGAAAGAGAGAGGAGGCAGGAAGAAGTGAGACCATGAAGGGCAGTTGAAAAAGTTGCAAAAAAGTAACATTTTTAGGCACATACATAAAAATGTTTGGTTTTTTTCCTGTAAAAATGGTTCATCGAATAGCAAGACTGGGACTCTGTTATAGTTATGTTTCCTATAGCCACTAATTAACTCTTTGTGAACAAAATGGATCAACATCCCCTGTGTGCGCAGGAGCAGCGTGTCTGTTGTATCTTAATATGGGGGGGATATGAATTGTGTATGGGGAAAAAAAAGCAATTGTGGTGCAGTTGCCATAGCGACTAGTGGAATATTTAAGCTGATAGTCCCAAAATGATTTTTATATATAATTCCCATTGCTATTTAATGTTCCTTCTGTTCATTATATTGGGACATCAAAATGGAACGTTTCAGGGCTGGGAAATTCTTTCTCTGCCAGCATACCATGTCATGATACCCGGCTTACAAATAAAGAACAATAAAACTACCTGTTGATTGTTGTCTTGATAAAAGTCCCTAGAGGGGACTGCAACTTCATGACACCATTCAGGGTGCAAGAGAACACAGACTACACAGTGAGTTATTCCTAATACACATACAAATGAAAGCAAGGGTGAAAATATCAAATGTTTTAATCTAACCTCTACATGTCAATATTATATTGCAGTCCTATATAATATATACATGAAACACGCTGCATCTAGCTATGATCAGACCCCACTGCGCATGTGTGGAAAGTACTGTTTCCTGAGACCCATTGACTACTTCAAGTAGCCAATCTGTGACAAGATCATGGATAAGGAGGGCAGTCTCTTCTGTGTCGAGTACTTGCTACTTTCATTTTTTGTAAGAAAAATCTGTCCTTGCAAACCTAATATATAATTTGTGTGGGCACTGTAAACATGGAAAAGGGGAGTCATGGCTTAACAAAAAAAATGGCAAAAAAGCTCCACTCGCTAAGGGGGTAAACACGTGTCACGAAAGGGTTAATATATAGTTTTTTCACCTGACTCATTTACACTTTCATCTGTTATCCAGTAGAGGGCGCCAACCCTTGGCATCCCTTCACTGCCAGCTATGCTCAACAGGACTAGTCTTTTACTTCTGTGGACAGCTCTCCTAACACTGTCCCCCATGTTTCTCTCTCTCTCCCGCATCCGCTCACGGCACTATCGCTCCCTTTCTCCATACCTTCTCTTTCCCTGCCCTCCATTACTTTTAGGTTGCACACGGGCGAGCACGGCCATCTTTATCTAATGGACCGGTTTAGTTTGTCAATTCTAATATTGTCATACCCCTTGATATGTATTGTATGAAGAGCTGTGTATATAGTTGGTGCTATATAAATAAAAGATAATTACGTGGCAGCTAAGGTCTAATCACAGTGCTCTTGGTCTTATAACGGACACCACCGACCGGGATAAGACTTTTACTCGTATAAAGATGTGCTTTTTGTTTGCATGTAATTGTAATCATTTTTGTTAAAGGTAGCGGATCCAACCCTGCTCTGGGTGGACAATAACATCCAATGATGCTTGAAATGTCATGTGCCTCATCCTCTGGGCTGACAAAAGGTTTCCTGTTAGGCATTAGGCTACCAGAATGCTTTTAAAAGCCTCACTGTGCATTGTGAAGCCCACAGTCTGTGGCACCAAAAAGGTCAGGGCAGGCAAGCCATGACAAATACCAGACAGGGCCAACCAGCCCTTAATACTGACAGACGTCAGACGAACGCAAAAAGATTGTCACCTGGTACAGATGGCTCCGTGTAATGCAGGGATCTCCAAACTCGGCCCTCCAGCTGCTGCAGGACTACATCTCCCATAATGCTCCTTCAGCTAAGGGGATGGCTGAGGAGTATGGGAGATGTAGTCCTGCAGTAGCTGGAGGGACGAGTTTGGAGATCCCTGATGTAATGCGTCTGCCGCTGATTTCCACGATGCCGAGCTTTAATCTCTAAAGGCCAATCATCTTTAAAACCCTCCAATGAAACCCACTCTGTCTGATGTCACGTGTCGGCTATTGGTAGGAAAGTTGGACAATAGCCGGAAGTCTGTCAGTGATAAGGCGCTGCTGCGAGAATCACTTCTGGGTGAAAGTGATTTTAAGTTACCCAACAAAATCTGACCTTCAGATGGCCGACTGCGATTTGATTACAAACTTATTAGAAGGTTTGAAGCTTCTAAATCTCACGGGCTGCTGCCTCTCTCCATTGGTTGATGAATGAATGCACTGGCCGATAAAATCAAGTGTGGCCCTCTCCGGCAGGCCTCGCTCAGACCCAGTGCACAGTTTTGCCTCCTCCTTGTATCCCGCCCCCTCCCTGTGCTGGAATCTCCAATCCTCCTTTGTTATTTCTATATATATTCATATATAAAATATAAAAGCAGTCCCCTCTTTCTCGTTATGTCTCCCATTTCTCATTATCTAATCTCTCACCTTTCTCTTCATTTCTCCTTTTTCTCCCTACCTCTCCATTTTTTCTTTCTCCTCATCATTCTGAGTCCCCTTCTCATTATCTCTCCTCTTCCTCTCCTTTCTATCTCTCCTGTTTTTCTTCGTATCCCTTCTCTTTATCTCCCCATCCTTTCTGTATCTTTCCTCTTTATCTTTCCCCTTTCTCCTCCTTTTTTCCCTATCTCTACCCTTTCTCTTTATCTCTCTTCCTTTTCATTGAACCTCCTTTGTCATTAGCCTTCTTTTTTTTTAATCTCTTCCATTTATCTTTGTCTTTTTATTTCACTTTATCTCCCTTCTTTCCTTCTACCTCTCCCCTTTCTCCTAATCTCAATTTTCTCATTATCTCTCTTCCTTTTCTCCATCCCTCTTATCTCATGTCTTCCTTCTCTTTATCTCTATTTCTCTCCATTTCTCCTTTTCATTCTCATCTCCCCTCCTTCTCTTTATCTCTATTCTATCTCTACTGCCCCTTCTCTCAATCTCTCCCTTTCATTCCTATCTCTGCTCCTCGTTATCTCTTTCCTTTCTTATTATCTCTGCAACTTTTGCCTATCTCTCCCCTTTCTTTTTCCTTATCATGTCTTTCCTATATCCCTTGCTGAAGTCCTGTAGTATGAGCATGAGGCCTCTTATCTCACAGCTCCATTACGGTGCCCATGGCTTTGCTGCTGAGTGCTGGGATATGACATCATATTCTGGCGCACAGCATCCCCGGTACCGCGTACCATCGTCTGCAGCGGACTGGACTTCCTGTCGCTGGCCCTGTTCTTCTAGTAGCGGGCAGTCCATACCCCCGCCGGAACGCAGATCTGCTCTCTAGGTCGGTGCCTACCTTGCCCTGGGTTAGGTTTAATCGGTGCAGGATGGAAACTTTGCAGAAAGGCTGCAATTTAAAAAAAAAACGTACAGAAGACCTACAAGCAATTCTATCACAGACAGGATAGTCCCTGCTTTCTGCAACAAATGGTCACCCCTCCTTTACTTAACCGACCGGGCGGCCCTGGCACATTAAGGCTGGCGGCTGCATGCCCATTTTAGTGTGACTGAGCACATCCAGCCGCTGGCCACGCACTGCAGCACCTCATCTGCCACTAGAGCTGGTGAGTATGCGGTAATGTCAGCCAGCAGCCCACCGGCCCTTTGCCTTGTACCACATGACCTGCCTGGGCCTGCATACCCTATGTAGGAGTACATATGTAATCCTTAATTAAAAAAATGCTTTCAGTACGTCTCAGAGGTCTCTTCTTCACATGGGGAATTCATTATTGTTCTGGAACTGCGGGAGAAAATCTGTCAATCTAATTGCTTAGTACCATGCAAGGTTAGACAGCGGATGGTCATGATGGGAGTTGTAGCTTAGCAAGAGCTGGAGAGCCAGAGCATGCGTATCCCAGTGGGGGACATGGCTGTGCATCAGTGCACCGTGTAAACTTTGCAGCTATTCAGACACATGCACGCGCAGCAGGATCCAGGAAGTGGGATGGGCCGGTCCTGACAGACTGCTTACATGGGCTGTGTTATGTTATGATTGACGTGCGAAAGAACAAGCGACTTCACCGACTGACAAACATTCAGTATTTTCAGATTTCTCTGCTGGGAGACGTGGTATAGGTTGACAGCTGTCGAAAGGATTTGGCGTTGAGTGCAGTGATTGGTTGACATGAATTGTTCTAGTTACTGATTGGCTTAGAGAAGCGATTAGGCGGAGTAGATATTGCCTCCAAGCTACTCGATTGATTGACATGTAGTGCAGGAGGGTTGATTGGCTGACAGAATCCAGCCTTTTTTTGTGATTGGGTAATGGAAGAAGGCTGAGCCGCTTAATGGCTATGAGTGATTAAGGGGCGTGTTTTGTCAGTGTGGGCCCCGGGAGGTGCCTGCTGCTGTGGCGAGAGCTGTACGCGTTGCTGTGGGGGGCTGGAAAAACCAAAAAAAAAAAAAAGTAATGGTTCCGTGGTACTAAGTAGGGGCAAGCCGGTATGGCGCGAAGCCCAGGAGAGAGCAGCGTGTCCCCCTCCGCCAGCTTGCGTGGAACTAGGGAGACACTGAGTGACCCCGAACTCGAGTCTCTGGGCTCGGACTCCGAGGTTAACGGGTTCCCCGCGGAAAGGAGGACCGATAAGTACGGATTCCTGTTGAAGACCGAGGTCGATGGAGAGACGTAAGTACCGAGTATTTGCTTGGCATCTGGCGTCCTGCTAGTGGGACACGGGTGGGGGGCTGTGACTGGAGCAGCAGGCTTGCTGGGTCCCACTTGGTGGAATAGGGGCATGTGGGGAGGGCGGTACTTTGCGCCAGGAGGGGAACATTGTCGGGGGGTCTTCTCAGCGGAGTCTCTCCTGAGACCAAGGCGTGTATGTGTCGCCTGCCAGTGCCAGGGGGTAAAGGTGACAGCGGCTGTGCGGTAATCTGTCACCTGCTGGGGATAAGGAGAGGCTTAGTACCTGGTGCTACTCCTGTTAGCTGAATACGGGGGGTGGCAGAGCTGCCATTGTGTTTATCGGGGTGTATTGGATGACCTGGCTAAAGACCCTGCACGTCTGTCAGTATGCTTGGAGCTGGACCATCACAGTGCCTCGTATACATCACATATTTTGCTTCCTCTCATGTATTTTTCCTTCTCTATGTGTTTCGGGGGGGGGGGTTGTGAGGGAAGTTTCATGGTTAGCAACTGTCTGTAAAGCTTCATATCCTGTGGGGTTTATTCACTAAAGGGAGAGCTGTGGTTTCAGTTCCATGACTTCACTATTCATCATGCAGGGCCAACCCTGACAGGTTTCTGTTGCAAGAAGGGCTGAGCTGGCCACCTGTAATGCATAGGTGGGGGAGCCTAGAAACCTCACTGATGTAACTATACATTATACAGGGCCAGCCAAGCTCTTCCTGTCGCCGAAGCTGGCTGGGACGGGCCCTTCAAGGTGTATAATGAGGTCATGGAGCTATTATTATTGTTTTATATATAACCCCATTATATTGAGTAGCGCCATCATGTTCCGAGTTGAAACCAGAATCTAACGATGTTGCCAAGTGGTTGTTCTTGAGTAGCAGTGCGGAAATTCTGTATGTTGGGACGGGTTTATTGTTGACTGTGGCAACTAAGGATGCCTTCCACCGGCTGTCCAAACTTTTGCGGTATCTTCAGGAGCTTATAAATCTTTCTCCATACCCACCCTTACGAACAGCATGCAACCTGCTTATTACTGTTCTCGTAAACCTTACCGTATGATGGACAAACATTGTCGTAACCGCGAAGACAACGCAGTGCAACGTACTACATGAGCAAATCCAGAACAAGCGCTAATCCAAGCTTCTGAGATACCATCCTATACTGGAAAAGTTATTATTATTTTTTTATTTATATAGCGCCAACAATCTACGCAGCACTTAACACAATACATAAATTCAAGGGGTATGACAAGACTGGAATAGCCAGACTAAGATAAAACGATACATTCGGTGGGGAGAGCCCTGCTTACAATCTCTTACAATAGGGTTGTGCGGTGGGGAACGCTGTAAATATTAGCGAGGGAGGAGTGATTTCTTTCTTCGCTTTTGCGTGTATGCGTTCGATGATTTAATGACTTCCTCTTTTTACGTGTGGCGGTCAGGTGTGCGGAGGATTTTTTTTTTTAGATTTTAGGCATGGGTGTGTTCTGTTTTCAACCTTCTGTATTCCATCCATCACGCCTCTTACGTGTTCTGAACACGCAGACAGTAGTGTGTATATTACCGCACATCCATAGAGCCGTTCCAAATGACTTCAGGAAGTGCTTTTTTTCTACAGAACTGCAAAATAAACACATGCTTATCCATCATAAAGACTCTCCATTGTCTTCAAACCATTTCGGAGCCGCAAGATCAATGCGTTGTGTGGCCAGGGAGCAAACATGGAATGGTGCGGCCCTTTCAGGGCTGCCCTTAGGAGCACACTTGTATTTAGCGTGTGGTATTCGGAGTATTTAGTGCCGTGAAGTATTTTCCACTTAGATCACTGAGGCGGCCAGACTGCTAGGAAAACACTGACCGAGTTTCTGGTATTTCCAACAAAAAAAAAAGTTTGATTGTCGTCGTGGAGCCACGGACCCTGTCGTTTCTATATTTATTCTCCATGGTACGGTAGTGCTGGCCGGGAGGGCCGCTCCGATGTTTTATTAACCAATATTCCCTTACTTGGAAATGTGAAAGGCGCTCTGTCATCATACCCATTGACCCTCAACTAAAAACAACCTGAGCTTAAACATCGGTTATCTATCAACCTCCTAGTATAATGAATAAACCTGCTCTCTGTTCTACCCGTGTTTACACCTGTGCCAAGGTGCTTCCCACCTCCTGGCAGATGCCCACACAAGAGTAAACACTTCTGTATTTCAGTTCATTTAAAAGGGAAAGCGCAGCCATCGTGGCTTTTAGCGTATGCCGAGTAATTTATTGAAACTTTGTATTGCTTGCCTTTTGTTTTGCATCCGTGCGTTTGGTTTAGAGATATATTGTTGCAGAATAATGCTGCAAAATCTCCCTTCTTCCTCCATGATTAGACATTTCTTACCAATTAAAAGCGGCTTGAAGCTGTCGGTCAGCGGCAGTAAAGTACTTGCATTGAAGTCAGTAGGATCTCTTTCCTGTCACTACCAGCTTAGGACGTACTATTGCATCCTCAGAAACAAGCACTGGGTGAGCGGTAGATGGGAGATCAGGGTACATTGGACAGCCTGGAAACGCCTGTGTCAGGAGCTGGCAGTTGAAGTTCAGGCATTCTGTGCACTCACATACTGTGATCAGCAGCACCGTGCAATGGAGGATCAAAGTCAAAAATATAAACACACTTGTTAAAATAAGCCCCTTGCCTACAATTTCTTGCCAGCGTTTAGCGGGCCGGGGGGTTGGGAAGGGGCAAATGCATTTGTGGGTTTTGCAGGATGGCCCACACACTTATCAAGTGTCCCTTTAAAATAAAGTATCATGGGTACGCAATACTGCAGTGCTCGACAAAAGAATGCTTCATATTTCATTTTGATTGTGTAGTTTTTTTGTGTAAATAGGACATTGTTAAACTTTCTTTACTACTTATATTCACTTGTTTTATATAGAAATCCTTTTATTTTTGTTACATTTTCTTTTTGCATACAATAAGCATCTGTTTCTCTTTAAGTGATCTGGACGCTACCCATTGCGGGTGATCATGAGAGATTGTACTCCAAATAAATAGTTCCAATTGCATAAAGCTTATCTGGAGAATATAAAGAAAATGTTTGGTTTGAGTTCAGTGTTGAAATCCACTTTTAACCCCCTTTCCTCACACCGCCTTCCAAGGATGTCGGATTCAATAAGCAGGGCAGATAATTATGTAGTTATGTTACCAAAATGTACTGCTCCTAGTTATGTACACTTCAGGTGACTTTGTTTTGTAAATACAATTGCAAAGTGTAAGTTGTGTACACAGACTTAATATACACAAAGTACAGAGAGATTCACCCGCAGGGATGGGTATAGCGTGTCGGAGAAAGTGAGGTGTTATCAGTGATTGTTTCCATGACTTTCCCTTTATCAATGATTATTGATTGGCCTCCGTTCTGTGGAGAAGCCCTCGGCCTTGCCCTTTCCTGACGCGGCACGCTCCTCTGCTGAAGAGTAGTCTCTTGTAGTCCAGTGGCTTGTGCAAGTTGTGCTGGGCCCTGTCTCTGGCGCGTGGATTATCGGCACCCAAATGCCTGACAGCACCAGGCCAGCAATACTTGCCGCTAGGCGTACAATCATTCACTGAAAGGAAGATCTACATGAAAGAGACACTCAAGTTTTTAGGGACCAAGGAACTGCAGCAGAACATCTGCTAAAGAATAAAAGGAGTCGGGGTGAACCGTGCCGAATCAGAATGGTAGTGCTGCACATGAGCTTTTGTTGCCATGGAAACCATTTTACAGTATGTCTAACGTGACTACCAGCTACAAACTTCCACCACGCAGTCAGTTTAAGTGAAAGTTAATTACATGTGTATGATAAGCACTCACATATACGTTAAAAATATATATATACATAAACCAAAAATGCCTATGGTCTATTAAGATGTGCATAAGCTTTGGGGAATCTCACACGCACTGTATGTAGCTTGTGTCACAATCCGCAGAGCCGGAGGAGATGCTCTTTTAGCCGTTACTGTAACGATGATTGAGTAGATGATGCCCTAAAGCTAAAAAAAAATAAAAATTGTAGCTGAACAATGCTGCCGACATTTGAGTTCAAAATGGCTTTTTCCTCCTAATTCTTGAACGAGCCGTGTTTCTTGTTTTCATTAGAAAGAGTTCCTAATAATAGAAATAACAAAACATTTTACCTCTCAAACCATAGGAGTTACCTACTTTGTAGTTGATGTTTGGTTGCTTTATTTCATGTATGTTCTTTCTCTCGGATCATAGTGTGCACATGTTTACCGTACTAATATAACAAGGCCTTCTCAATCTCTATGGAAAACTTTCCTTTTGAAAGTACATTTAATATTGGGTTCTACAATAGCCGTGCCCCCCGGGTTAGGAATGATTGGACTACAGGCCATATAATGATCATATCTGGGTCACTTGTTTAGATTGCTCAGCAGATCTGGCCACGTCTTCTAACCCCCTAACTATTGCTTCTCACGGGCGCAGGAGAAATGTTTTGCTTTTCTGTTTGTTTGGTTTCTGTTCCGTAAAATACTTATTAGACTACAACCTGTTCCATTTCACTAGGCTCCGGTGAGCAAACGTTGTATTCTATTGTTTGTTAGGGCCAAAGGAGTTGGTGAGCGTGACGCTGCTGATTTCCTTGGTGCCGAGTTATTGTTTAGTTGCTTTACTATGTATATTTATTTCTCTGACTTTGCACTCGTATTGCCTGCCTGATCAGGCGTAGGTAGTAACCGTAGTTACTGCACCATACCTTGGAATTAAACTTGCCTTTCAAGCAGTAACGGTTAATGTGTGTTTACTAGATAAGAACACAGATTATACTGAACCTTTTAAAGTATGTATCTGTGGATTTTAAGACCTTAGCAGGGAATTCCTTTCATACCTAAACTCCGGACAGAAAGAAATGTTTAGGAGATCATCTCTGGGACGTGGCATCCGAAGAGTTGTGTGAATCACAGGGGCCGTTCAATATGATGAATATGTTTAATATTGTTTCTGGGTTAAGAAGGCATTGTTGACATTGATTGCTACCAAGTCATGTGAGGGACTTTGTGATTCTGCAGTAGGGGGTTCATTGGGTTTGTATACCCGTGCGTGGGATCTAGGAACCAGTCGTCCAACTTCCTCTGAGTGAGTGAATGTTCTTTCCTTCCTCGGGTCAGCGATGTTAGAATCCCTTTATCCATTCAATAAATGCTCCTCGCAGGAAGCGGCTGACAATACTTCTGTTATCAGATCTTTCCCCTCGCCAAAACCCCGTCCAGAGATTCACGCTGGGGCCTTGTAACGCTTTTTGTCTGCAAATCGAATTAAGGATATCTGGTAGCGTCAACTGAGTGCCCAGACATACAAGATGCAATTTTAACATAGTAACATAGTTCATAAGGTTGAAAAAAGACCAAAGTCCATCAAGTTCAACCTATATGCATTAATTGTGTCCCTACTGTGTTGATCCAGAGGAAGGCAAAAAACCCTTATGAAGCAGATGCCAATTGCCCCATACCAGGGGGAAAATTCCTTCCCGACTCCAAATATGGCAATCAGAATAAATCCCTTTTTGTGATTTAAATTTAGTCTCCTGAAATGTTAAGTACTTGGCCCTTTTAATGCATTAATGATAGTTGTCATCTCCTGTACCTCATAGTGTAATCCGGCACGGAGTAGTCTATGGACCCTTTATGTCTGCAGACACCTGCGCATGCTGAAAGCATGTTCTATGATATTGTGTTTAGGTGCATGTGCCCACTTAATGTGAAGGTAGACTACCCTGTAGAAAAATGCCAAGATCCATACCTACTCAAAAAAAGGATGTGGGAGAATGCCATACACCGTCTCCTATTACCGCTGTACTGACGCTGCTCTACTACTGATTTTCTGAATTTAGTGGGACACAGCTTGTTTTAGCCTTAAACGATTAAAAATGACCGTTCGGGAGCAACAGTTTCTGGTTGGCAGTGATATCCGAGGACATCTTTGGATTTGCGGTGGTGTTCATCACTGTGATAAGATGTGAATTTGCATCTTCATTTTTGGTTTGCAGGCAGGAAGCGTTGCCGGTTGATGTACTCAGGCAGAGGGAGGCAAAATGGCTTGACATGCTCGGAAACTGGGATAAATGGATGGCAAAGAGGCACAAAAAGGTAAGCTAAGAATACAATACTTGCTGACGGTGTGAGTGTGACACCGGATACCTGCTGATAATTTGTCTCTTCCTCTATGATGCTGCTGTATACATTTGTCATCAAGCTGGGACACCCCTTTACCCCACACCCTGTTGATGGGTGCAGCTGTGGGTGTACTCTGAGCACCCTTGGGTGTTCTGGCCACATTTCTACCAGGTACTTAAGTTCTGTAGAACAACAAGTTTCCTGCCTGGTTCCAGCAGCGCAGAGCCCATGGTGGATTTGGGTGGACCCCTGGAGTTCATGTGCCGGGGAGAAACCCTTAGGCATGTATAGAAAGTCAAGAGGAAGTGATTGTTGCTTGTTTTCTGCCCTTACAAACAAACCTGAAAATACACACCCATTCTAGCACTTGCCAGGGCACACATCAGCTCCAAATGAGGTCAACTGTATATCCGTGTATTTGGATAGAAAATAAATTGGAGGTTAATTATAGTGTAAAGGAATGACACATCCTTTTAACAGTTCCACCTCTGTGTTCTTTATTAGTGCCTGACCTTAAAAGTTTACATTAATCTGTAATCATCACGTTTTTCTTACCGAGATGTGTTTTGTTGCTAAAATTGGTGGACCTCTTTTCTGCCGCTATGCATAGGTGGTTGGCAAAGTAAGCCCCATATATAATATATAATATGTGGTGGCACTTCATGGTCCCCTCTCCGCTATCACTAAAGGTGATGGTGGAGGAAACAAAATGTGCTTTATAAGGCAGAATGAGAGCGTGGAAGTTGGGCATCAATGTAAGTGTGTTATATCTGGGAGAGTCTTTGGCAGAAAACATGATTTTCATAACCTATTCTCTGTGTTCCGTCAGATAAAGCTGCGATGTCAGAAGGGGATTCCACCGTCACTTCGGGGGCGAGC
>VKOC01000001.1:40046954-40058264 GCA_009364415.1 Spea multiplicata
AAGAAAATGTTTGGTTTGAGTTCAGTGTTGAAATCCACTTTTAACCCCCCTTTCCTCACACCGCCTTCCAAGGATGTCGGATTCAATAAGCAGGGCAGATAATTATGTAGTTATGTTACCAAATGTACTGTTCCTAGTTATGTACACTTCAGGTGACTTTGTTTTGTAAACACAATTGCAAAGTGTGAGTTGTGTACACAGACTTAATATACACAAAGTACAGAGGGATTCACCCGCAGGGATGGGTATAGCGTGTCGGAGAAAGTGAAGTGTTATCAGTGATCGTTTCCATGACTTTCCCTTTATCAAGGATTATTGATTGGCCTCCATTCTGTGCAGAAGCCCTCGGCCTTGCCCTTTCGTGACGCGGCACGCTCCTCTGCTGAAGAGCAGTCTCTTGTAGTCCAGTGGCTTGTGCAAGTTGTGCTGGGCCCTGTCTCTGGCGCGTGGATTATTGGCACCCAAATGCCTGACAGCAGCAGCCCAGCAATCCTTGCCGCTAGGCATACAATCATTCACTGAAAGGAAGATCTACATGAAAGAGACACTCAAGTTTTTAGGGACCAAGGAACTACAGCAGAACATCTGCTAAAGAAAAAAAGGAGTCGGGGTGAACCGTGCCGAATCAGAATGGTAGTGCTGCACATGAGCTTTTGTTGCCATGGAAACCATTTTACAGTATGTCTAACATGACTACCAGCTACAAACTTCCACCATGCAGTCAGTTTAAGTGAAAGTTAATTACGTGTGTATGATAAGCACTCACATATACGTTAAAAATATATATATATATATAAACCAAAAATGCCTATGGTCTATTAAGATGTGCATAAGCTTTGGAGAATCTCACACGCACTGTATGTAGCTTGTGTCACAATCCGCAGAGCCGGAGGAGATGCTCTTTTAGCCGTTACTGTAACTATGATTGAGTAGATGATGCCCTAAAGCTAAAAAAAAAAATTGTAACTGAACAATGCTGCTGACATTTGAGTTCAAAATGGCTTTTTCCTCCTAATTCTTGATTGAGCCGTGTTTCTTGTTTTCATTAGAAAGAGTTCCTAATAATAGAAATAACAAAACATTTTACCTCTCAAACCGTAGGAGTTACCTGCTTTGTAGTTAATGTTTGGTTGCTTTATCTCATGTATGTTCTTTCTCTCGGATCATAGTGTGCACATGTTTACCGTACTAATATAACGAGGCCTTCTCTATGCAAAACTTTTCCTTTTGAAAGTACATTTAATATCGGGTTCTACAATAGCCCGTGCCCCCCGGGTTAGGAATGATTGGACTACAGGCCATATAATGATCATATCTGGGTCATTTGTTTAGATTGCTCAGCAGATCTGGCCACGTCTTCTAACCCCCTAACTATTGCTTCTCACGGGCGGACGAGAAATGTTTTGCTTTTCTGTTTGTTTGGTTTCTGTTCCGTAAAATACTTATTAGACTACAACCTGTTCCATTTCACTAAGCTCCGGTGAGCTATTCTTTGTTAGGGCCAAAGGAGTTGGTGAGCGTGACGCTGCTGATTCCTTTGGTGCCGAGTTATTGTTTAGTTACTTTACTATGTATATTTATTTCTCTCCGTTCTCCAAGCCACGGGGCCCACAATGTCTGCACTCGTATTGCCTGCCTGATCAGTCGTAGGTAGGTAGTAGCCATAGTTACTGCACCATACCTTGGAATTAAACTTGCCTTTCAAGCAGTAACGGTTAATGTGTGTTTACTAGATAAGAACTCAGATTATACTGAACCTTTTAAAGACCTTACCAGGGAATTCCTTTCATACCTAAACTCCGGACAGAAAGAAATGTTTCTGAGTAGGAGATCATCTCTGGGACGTGGCATCCAAAGAGTTGTGTGAATCACAGGGGCCGTTCAATATGATGAATATGTTTAATATTGTTTCTGGGTTAAGAAGGCATTGTTGACTTGGTAGCAATCAATGTCATGTGAGGGACTTTGTGATTCTGCAGTAGGGGGTTCGTTGGGTTTGAATGCCCGTGCGTGGGATATAGGAACCAGTCGTCCAACTTCCTCTGAGTGAGTGAATGTTCTTTCCTTCCTCGGGTCAGCGATGTTAGAATCCCTTTATCCATTCAATAAATGCTCCTCGCAGGAAGCGGCTGACAATACTTCTGTTATCAGATCTTTCCCCTCGCCAAAACCCCGTCCAGAGATTCACGCTGGGGCCTTGTAACGCTTTTTGTCTGCAAATCGAATTAAGGATATCTGGTAGCGTCAACTGAGTGCCCAGACATACAAGATGCAATTTTAACATAGTAACATAGTTCATAAGGTTGAAAAAAGACCAAAGTCCATCAAGTTCAACCTATATGCATATTGTGTCCCTACTGTGTTGATCCAGAGGAAGGCAAAAAACCCTTATGAAGCAGATGCCAATTGCCCCATACCAGGGGGAAAATTCCTTCCCGACTCCAAATATGGCAATCAGAATAAATCCCTTTTTGTGATTTAAATTTAGTCTCCTGAAATGTTAAGTACTTGGCCCTTTTAATGCATTAATGATAGTTGTCATCTCCTGTACCTCATAGTGTAATCCGGCACGGAGTAGTCTATGGACCCTTTATGTCTGCAGACACCTGCGCATGCTGAAAGCATGTTCTATGATATTGTGTTTAGGTGCATGTGCCCACTTAATGTGAAGGTAGACTACCCTGTAGAAAAATGCCAAGATCCATACCTACTCAAAAAAAGGATGTGGGAGAATGCCATACACCGTCTCCTATTACCGCTGTACTGACGCTGCTCTACTACTGATTTTCTGAATTTAGTGGGACACAGCTTGTTTTAGCCTTAAACGATTAAAAATGACCGTTCGGGAGCAACAGTTTCTGGTTGGCAGTGATATCCGAGGACATCTTTGGATTTGCGGTGGTGTTCATCACTGTGATAAGATGTGAATTTGCATCTTCATTTTTGGTTTGCAGGCAGGAAGCGTTGCCGGTTGATGTACTCAGGCAGAGGGAGGCAAAATGGCTTGACATGCTCGGAAACTGGGATAAATGGATGGCAAAGAGGCACAAAAAGGTAAGCTAAGAATACAATACTTGCTGACGGTGTGAGTGTGACACCGGATACCTGCTGATAATTTGTCTCTTCCTCTATGATGCTGCTGTATACATTTGTCATCAAGCTGGGACACCCCTTTACCCCACACCCTGTTGATGGGTGCAGCTGTGGGTGTACTCTGAGCACCCTTGGGTGTTCTGGCCACATTTCTACCAGGTACTTAAGTTCTGTAGAACAACAAGTTTCCTGCCTGGTTCCAGCAGCGCAGAGCCCATGGTGGATTTGGGTGGACCCCTGGAGTTCATGTGCCGGGGAGAAACCCTTAGGCATGTATAGAAAGTCAAGAGGAAGTGATTGTTGCTTGTTTTCTGCCCTTACAAACAAACCTGAAAATACACACCCATTCTAGCACTTGCCAGGGCACACATCAGCTCCAAATGAGGTCAACTGTATATCCGTGTATTTGGATAGAAAATAAATTGGAGGTTAATTATAGTGTAAAGGAATGACACATCCTTTTAACAGTTCCACCTCTGTGTTCTTTATTAGTGCCTGACCTTAAAAGTTTACATTAATCTGTAATCATCACGTTTTTCTTACCGAGATGTGTTTTGTTGCTAAAATTGGTGGACCTCTTTTCTGCCGCTATGCATAGGTGGTTGGCAAAGTAAGCCCCATATATAATATATAATATGTGGTGGCACTTCATGGTCCCCTCTCCGCTATCACTAAAGGTGATGGTGGAGGAAACAAAATGTGCTTTATAAGGCAGAATGAGAGCGTGGAAGTTGGGCATCAATGTAAGTGTGTTATATCTGGGAGAGTCTTTGGCAGAAAACATGATTTTCATAACCTATTCTCTGTGTTCCGTCAGATAAAGCTGCGATGTCAGAAGGGGATTCCACCGTCACTTCGGGGGCGAGCCTGGCAGTACCTTTCTGGAAGCCGAGTAAAGATGGATCAAAACAAAGATAAATTTAAAGTAAGTAAATTAAAATTGGAGCACGCTTCAGATGCAGTGGAAATGCCCTTTCTGGTCCTTATACCCAATTCTCCTTTACCATAGGAGCTGGATACCATGGTTGGTGACCCCAAGTGGTTGGATATAATAGAAAGGGACCTACATAGGCAGTTTCCATTCCATGAGATGTTTGTTGCCCGTGGTGGTCATGGGTAAGTTAATTCTGGCTGAAATTATGGGTTATTTCTTAGGTTGATGCCTCTGTGCCTGTGACAGCATAAGTATTAACTTTAAAACTCTAGCAGTAGTTCAGCACTTTACCTATCAAAGTAATGTTGATGTCTGCACCTCCATTAGGTGTGTAAGCTCTTTGTTTGCGTGTTTTCCTTGCAGACAGCAGGATCTCTTCAGGGTTCTGAAGGCTTATACCCTGTACCGTCCTGATGAAGGCTACTGTCAGGCCCAGGCCCCCATAGCTGCTGTCCTGCTCATGCATATGCCAGCTGAGGTGAGCTTACAGGCCTTCCCTAACAAATAATCATGTGACTCCTACGCCGTCTCTTACGCTTCTCTTTCCTTCCGCAGCAAGCGTTTTGGTGTCTGGTGCAGATCTGCGAGAAGTACCTTCCGGGATATTACAGTGAGAAGCTGGTAAGGCGGCCCCGTGGATCAGCCATGCATTTAAAAGGCCACATGCTTTGTGAGCACTGTAATTTTGTGTAGGGTTGGTATTACTGTTATAAAGGAAGTTTTTATAAACCACTGGTCACAAAGCAAGTATGCTAGGACTGCTATTACTGTGCTACGAAGAATACTTGTTTTGTGTGATAAAAAATGTTTTTTTAGCTTTATAGGATATTTTGTGTGAGTATAAAACTTCCTATTTTATATAGCGCCATCATAATCTGTAGCGCTGTACAATGGGTATACAACTTGGCTAAAGAAACAGGTGAGGAGGGCCCAAACCAGCTTACAATCTAGAAGGCGTTAGGGTGTATAACACAATAGGTAAAAGTGCCCATAATGTGCTGTCGTCCACCAGTTCCATTGATGTTTCACAAAACCATATACCAGCATTTCCAGCCAGAAACCTGGAATCTGATAGGCAAAATGGGTCTTATATACATATGTCTTCCACACTATATTACCCTATACAGCTTCACAAAGAATACTTGAAAGAAATCACTGCTGAGCTGCAGCTGGCTGTCTGTAACCCTGTTGTGTTTATTTATTTTGCCCATTTTTATTGCTTGAAGCAGCTAGTCACAAGAAAATGTAAAATAAATGGTTGTGCTTTCTGCATGGGGAGGGCTTATTAGACCCCCTAGAACTATTGGAAAGGAAACAAACCGTGATGAGGCAAATTCATAAGTAAAGTGGAGAGCGAAGCCTTGACTTCAATTAAAATGTAGCTTTTATTTATGAAATAGTAAGATGGTAACGCACAAAGCCTGCTTTTGTATCTATTTAAGAATATATGTACTTTTATACGTTAAGCTAATAATGGGTCACTTCTTTGTTTTTTGTTTGCTTCGGTTGGTTTCTTTTTGTTCTTTGGCTGTGGTGTCAGTGGTTATAATATCTCTAATTGAGCCCCTATGTACGGAACCATAACTTTAATTCTAGCCCAATTAGGTTCCTATAGTTTAATTCTCATTCCCATTTTGGATTAATCTCATATGCTTGTATTCTTTGTATCAACGTAACTGGATATCATTTATTTACACATCATAGAATATACATTTTGCTTACGGTATTGTATATTTATTAGAATTTCTCTTACACTGTATACACTCTTACACTGTTTGTTTTATACAATGTATATTTTGCGAGTGGTTACGTTACAGCGGTGTCCTTGTTCGCTCAGGGTATAGATAGATAGTCCATTGCGGACGAAGCTGATCTTAGACTTGCTTTGTGCTATCTCGTGTCGTTACGATCTTAATATTTCTTAAATACATCAAGACTCTGCTCTCTGAGTCCAGGCCGCATCAGCCCTTTCCTAAAGTGTAAATCTGCATTACTTTCTGTCGTCACAGAAACCTGACTGTTTTTTGTTTGTGGATTGTAGTTCCAAGGTGTTAAAGTGTCCGTGGCTGCAGAAAACTGCTGATGACGTATTCTAAGATATAATTGTGCATGCTTTGTTACGACTATGTAATCCCTTTATGTAAAAAAAAAAAAAGAAAAAAAAAATTCTTAAATACGTCTACTTTACTCTATTTTCCCAGTTTTTCAAAACATGTTTAGGGTTATCAGAAGTTTCAGTCTAAGGACGTACTTTTTGTTGTCATTCACCATGGTACTTGTTGCCTTATCTTGTCGTCCTATCGAGGGTTGGCATTGTTAGCATTTTGTTAACACGTGTTAACAGGATAACCTTTAATTTTAATTATGCCTTCCTATGGCTTGCTTTTATTTCCTTTCGACCGATACAAAAGCCGTACACAGGAAAGATTTCCTGTTATTTATTAGACGTTCCAGTTTTGGAAGGCGACGCTAGAGGCGCATATTCCAGATATCGCGTTCATCCAATTTATATCGCAGGGAAATATTTATATTATATTGAAATTCCTGCTTGAAACTATAAATGAAAACATCACTTTTAATACCATTTGGATGAGTTTGAACGCTCTTTGTGGTTAAAAAGAAAAAAAAAAGCCCTTCAGTTTGTAGGAGCTCGTCTTGTGTGTTGATGTGGGGACGGGGAAGAGTCAGTCCCGCTGCGCTTTCAATATGTTATAACATCTGACGGCCTGGTGTTATAACCGCTCATGTGGCCTGTAAGCGTCCCTTGTTTGAGGCCGTTACTCTCTGTTACAAAAGTTCGCTCATCACAAGGTTTCTTGTTTTTCTCCGTATCCGTATAGGAAGCGATCCAGCTGGATGGAAGGATCCTCTTCTCTCTGCTCCGTAAAGTGTCTCCAGTAGCTTACAAGCACCTGAGCAAGCAGAAGATTGACCCCATCCTATACATGACTGAATGGTTCATGTGTGCATTCTCACGCACTCTTCCCTGGAGCTCGGTCCTGCGCGTCTGGGACATGTTTTTCTGTGAAGGTACTGGGTTCTCCTTTTTTAATACTATGTATTATGAAATTTGTATTATATTTATTGGCAGTACTAGCAGTTATTTTAAGTTGCGTATCTATAGAATATCAGTATTTTGACTCTATCTGGAAATCGTCTGGTAATGTCATTTTTAATTTCAAAAACGGCAAAATAAACAATTTTTTTAAGACTGTAATCAAGTAACACGTTAATGGATTGCCATAAAAAATGGCTTCTGTGGAGCATAATTAAGGTCTTCTGTTCGTACATTTTTTTTTATTTTTTTGAGTATGCCCCACTGCAATGTTCGCCGTTCTCAGTGTTCGTTACTATCACACGGAAGTAATTCCTCCTTGCATGAGCATGTAATCCCCTGTGTTAATGTAATTGCCAAACACTTTCTAATGTCGCGTGAGCAAAGGAATTAGTTTGACTGGCTATTTAATTAAACATGCGCTTGTTGCGATTAATCTGATGTACTCGGTCCCCCCCAGGCTTTTCCGGTCTGGCCACAGCAGGGATTCACCGGGCATTCCCTGGTTTGCGTCGTTCAGATTGTGAGGATCTGTGTGCGATGTCTGAAATGTATAGGCTGTGCGCAGCGGTTAGTCATTTAGGGTTGTGTATGCGGTGTGGCCTGTCTGCACAGGACTTGCCAGGACTTGAAAGTAAGCTTTGTGTCTGCCTTTTGGTTACCGTCTGTAAGAGTTGGATAGAGCCATGTGTTACCACTCCCTGTGTGTGTCATTTAAGCATGTGTTATTGAAACTTATTGCAAGATGGCGACTGTCATGAACGCACCCTACTCCAAGCATGCGCGTGACTTGGTTCTGGTGGTAAATGAAGAAGAAAAAAAAAGGTCAAATTCACTATCTGCCTGCCCTAGACCGGAAATAGTGATAAAAATATCCACCCTTAATGCCTCCCACAATTAACTATAATGATATAACTAATATAATGCTGCCACCACCCAGACAATCTATAAATTGGGTGTTGAATTTCAACATTAACAGCCAGAATACTTTGATTTACACGCACATTGAACATGACGTTAACCATTCAGCCAATCTAGTCTGCCCATTTTTCCTCATGTAGAGACTTCAGACCATAATCGGTCCTTGGTCTTGCCTTAAATTAATTTTACCTTGCATCCGATGTATGTTTAAATCCCATGGTCTTGTCTGTTTTTATTTTGCAGCGTTCCAGTAGAACTTCTTCCTCTATAAACACGCATGCTTTCCACGCCTCATTGTTTTTTTTGTAACTGAGACATCTTCTTGTCGGCTTCCCTGTAAAAACTGAACAGATTTATTTATTTAGGTTGGCAAGATCGTTATCCCAGTTTATGTAACTCCCTGAGGTTAATTATTCTTGGCTTACTTTTTCTTTTATCTCAAAGATTTTTATCACCGGTTCTAGTTAACCTGTAAATGTTCTTCTCTGTGTGTTCTTTGGTGCATCTAATAATGTGCTTTGCCTCCTTAAGCTTACATTTCATATGTGCTCTTATTGTACATACAAAAGTCCACTGGCTGGGAGAAGGATTGAGGGGCCACGACAGACCCCTAATACAATTTAGACACCCTGTTTGTGGATGCAGGGATAGGGGGCATTTATTACTCACTGAGCTAACCAGAGGACAAAAGCACTAAGGGAACCTTGATTGATGTTAGAAATATTCTATTTCAGTTTTTTTGTTGAAACGGCTTTATTATAGCTAATTAAGATAACACAAGTAATATTAAGTTATCTTAAAGTTGTACAATTGTCAGGTAACAGTTTTTTGTAAACAAGCTATTTTGAAAATTTAGGGAGGGTGAGTCCTTAGATTGACCAATTATATATATCATAGGAAACTGATGGTATTGCTTTTATTGACTTGTCCTTTTTTCTCTACCATACTATGCAGGTGTGAAGATCATATTTCGCGTGGCACTTGTTCTGTTAAAGTATTCACTTGGCTCCTCTGAGAAGCTCAAGTCCTGTCAGGGCCAATATGAGACCATGGAAAAGTTGAAGGCCATTGACCCCAAATATATGCAGGAGAACTTCCTTATTGCAGAGGTAAGCACATACAGCCAAAACTTCTACCAGCAGAAATAGACCACTGTATTATAAAACATATGGGAATATCAATTTAAACTAGGAAACATCTTACAATTGTTTATAACAGTTCTAGATACAACTCTGTGGTCTCTTAGTGGCATACATTTTGGAGATATAGATATATATCTATATCGATATATATATATATATAATATATATTGAGTATACACATATATATAATATAAATATATATATGTATGTATATATGTATGTATATATCATCTGTTGCAAAATGTTCAGCATCTAATTGGCCAGAAAAGTTATGATTTGTTGAATATACCTTTTTGTTTCCTATATGTAGAACTGGGTCTCCAGTAATCTAATGCTCTAATTTTGGCGTGCTGTTATTGAATGAAGCACTGATGCTCTCTTATTGTTGCATACCTCTTAGATTGTGGAGTTGCCGATTACTGAACGTGATGTGGAACGAGAACATCTGATACAGCTGAAGAAATGGAAAGAGGAGTATGGGGAATTGCAGTGTAAATCTCCTCCCCGTATGCATGGGGCCAAAGCAATTAGCGATTCAGATCCTTGGAGCCACAAACCGTTGGAGCACTCCCCTTCAATAATTCTCCCACTTCACATGGCAAGCAAGAAGAATAGGGAACAGAAGCAAATAGAGAAAGAACAAGAGAAGCTACGAGCTAAGGAAGCCAAGGAGAGGGAAAAGGAAGATAAAGAGAAGAAAAAACTAGAAAAGAAAAAGAGTAAGGGCAAGGGGGACCAGTCTAATGGGGGTGTGAAAGAAGAAAATGGAGGGGAAGGGGAAAGAGACCACCGGCAGGAACCGGGCCAGCCTCTGATGCCCAATAAGAATGTAAAGGACACCTTCAAAGTGCACCAGTCAAACGAGAGCCTGTGCTCCAAAGAGAGTGAAGATACATATTTATAACTGTTTCACATCCATCCTCTTCCATGACATGACCACTTCTTCCTATCCCTGTTGTCTGCGTTAGGAGTCACAGTCCTCTGTTCCAGTAACGCTATCCTTCCTAACAGTTGCACAGAAGGTACATTGGATTTTAGAAATGGAATGTGTAGCAAGGCAGAAACAGACACATTCTTGTTTTATGGGAAATCTATATTTTGAATGTGGTAAATAACCTGAAAACCTACCAGAACGGTTACAGTCATGCATACCTCATCTTCGAGGAATCTGTATGATTCTTTAACTCTTAAATAAGCCTCTGTCGTGGCACAAAACCAGTGGGAAATATAAATGAATGGCCAAAAAGGGAGTAAAGTAACTATATGGGAATGTTATCCATTGTAAGCTGTACGATATCTCTGTATTATGACTGGTGTCACTGTTAGAGGTGCCAGGCTTACACCCTGCACTTTGCACCATTCCAAATGTCCTGCCGCTGAGTGCGGGACATCTTCCTCTATGCACAAAGATTTCATTGTTTCCTCATTAAATGGGACCAGCGTGAGAAGATAACACACAGGCTCTCTTTCTCCATCTCTAAAAATCATTGTAACATTAAATGGACCAGCAGAGAAACTGGCTCTGTATTTAGCATACAGCAGTGTTTGTCATATCCTTTCGTGGTAGATACAATCCAGGAAGAGCAGGCACTTCTGAGCTTGTGTATCTGTTAGATATCTGTTTATATAATAAATATATATATATATATATAAATATATATATATATATTATATACCAGAGTCCTGGAGTGGAGACTCTTTATGACCAATTCTCCGAATGACCAACCGTGACCCTGCTCTTGACTCTAAAGGGAAGGGCGCTTGTTCCAGAATGTGTTATGTTACACTAAACACGGCCGATGCAGGAATATTTATTTATCTATAGTATTAGCTGTTGCAAAAAAAGAAGTAAATAAAATAAAGACGCTTGCCAATATTTAGATTAATTAAAGACTTTCTAGTTTTTTTGTCTATGTACAACTGTGGCGCTCTGCCTGAAAGCATCCTTTTTATGAGATATACTGTATTGTACTGGTTCTTCTCTGAATGGTTTATAAAACAGCAGCACTGGTCGTAGGGTTTTATGACAATGAAAGTGGTATCACCAGTAGGCATATTTCATTGAATGCTATGGATGTTAACACAACTTCTCAAGCTGCACCAGAATCGCCCAGTGGTCACTCCCATCTCAGACTAGCCATTTATTTTGGTCGTCATCCTCATCC
>VKOC01000001.1:40058364-40077615 GCA_009364415.1 Spea multiplicata
ACTGCTGTTGGAAGCAGCTTGTGGATTTATTGACTTAACAATATATTTAACAATATATTTAATCGCAAGCCTGAAATTGTTCATGCCTTGCAAGAACATCTAAATTGTAAGGTTATTTAAGCAGAGCCCTCCTCACCTGTTTATGTCAAACTAATGTCCTGCCTACCCTTTGTACAGCAGAATCTGATGATGCTATATAAAACAAAATAAATAGAAGATACACCAGCGATCATATGCACTTTGTTAATGCCGGGGGTCCATCACAACCCACCCACTGAATCCAAGTTACAAACACATGCAATATAAGATCACACAAGGAAGATTCCAGAATCTCCCATTTTCGGAGAAGAGGCAGGATGAGGATGACGACCAAAATAAATGGCTAGTCTGAGATGGGAGTGACCACTGGGCGATTCTGGTGCAGCTTGAGAAGTTGTGTTAACATCCATAGCATTCAATGAAATATGCCTACTGGTGATACCACTTTCATTGTCATAAAACCCTACGACCAGTGCTGCTGTTTTATAAACCATTCAGAGAAGAACCAGTACAATACAGTATATCTCATAAAAAGGATGCTTTCAGGCAGAGCGCCACAGTTGTACATAGACAAAAAAACTAGAAAGTCTTTAATTAATCTAAATATTGGCAAGCGTCTTTATTTTATTTACTTCTTTTTTTGCAACAGCTAATACTATAGATAAATAAATATTCCTGCATTGGCCGTGTTTAGTGTAACATATAACACATTCTGGAACAAGCGCCCTTCCCTTTAGAGTCAAGAGCAGGGTCACGGTTGGTCATTCGGAGAATTGGTCATAAAGAGTCTCCACTCCAGGACTCTGGTATATAAAATTTAATATAATATATAATAAGTAATTATATTATAATATATATATATTTTTTTATATAAACAGATATCTAACAGATACACAAGCTCAGAAGTGCCTGCTCTTCCTGGATTGTATCTACCACGAAAGGATATGACAAACACTGCTGTATGCTAAATACAGAGCCAGTTTCTCTGCTGGTCCATTTAATGTTACAATGATTTTTAGAGATGGAGAAAGAGAGCCTGTGTGTTATATCTTCTCACGCTGGTCCCATTTAATGAGGAAACAATGAAATCTTTGTGCATAGAGGAAGATGTCCTGCACTCAGCGGCAGGACATTTGGAATGGTGCAAAGTGCAGGGTGTAAGCCTGGCACCTCCAACAGTGACACCAGTCATAATACAGAGATATCGTACAGCTTACAATGGATAACATTCCCATATAGTTACTTTACTCCCTTTTTGGCCATTCATTTATATTTCCCACTGGTTTTGTGCCACGACAGAGGCTTATTTAAGAGTTAAAGAATCATACAGATTCCTCGAAGATGAGGTATGCATGACTGTAACCGTTCTGGTAGGTTTTCAGGTTATTTACCACATTCAAAATATAGATTTCCCATAAAACAAGAATGTGTCTGTTTCTGCCTTGCTCCACATTCAATTTCTAGAATCCAATGTACCTTCTGTGCAACTGTTAGGAAGGATAGCGTTACTGGAACAGAGGACTGTGACTCCTAACGCAGACAACAGGGATAGGAAGAAGTGGTCATGTCATGGAAGAGGATGGATGTGAAACAGTTATAAATATGTATCTTCACTCTCTTTGGAGCACAGGCTCTCGTTTGACTGGTGCACTTTGAAGGTGTCCTTTACATTCTTATTGGGCATCAGAGGCTGGCCCGGTTCCTGCCGGTGGTCTCTTTCCCCTTCCCCTCCATTTTCTTCTTTCACACCCCCATTAGACTGGTCCCCCTTGCCCTTACTCTTTTTCTTTTCTAGTTTTCTCTTCTCTTTATCTTCCTTTTCCCTCTCCTTGGCTTCCTTAGCTCGTAGCTTCTCTTGTTCTTTCTCCATTTGCTTCTGTTCCCTATTCTTCTTGCTTGCCATCTGAAGTGGGAGAATTATTGAAGGGGAGTGCTCCAATGGTTTGTGGCTCCATGGATCTGAATCGCTAATTGCTTTTGCCCCATGCATACGGGGAGGAGATTTACACTGCAATTCCCCATACTCCTCTTTCCATTTCTTCAGCTGTATCAGATGTTCTCGTTCCACATCACGTTCAGTAATCGGCAACTCCACAATCTAAGAGGTATGCAACAATAAGAGAGCATCAGTGGTTCATTCAATAACAGCACGCCAAAATTAGAGCATTAGATTACTGGAGACCCAGTTCTACATATAGGAAACAAAAAGGTATATTCAACAAATCATAACTTTTCTGGCCAATTAGATGCTGAACATTTTGCAACAGATGATATATACATACATACATATATATATATATATATATATATATATATCGATATAGATATATATCTATATCTCCAAAATGTATGCCACTAAGAGACCACAGAGTTGTATCTAGAACTGTTATAAACAATTGTAAGATGTTTCCTAGTTTAAATTGATATTCCCATATGTTTTATAATACAGTGGTCTATTTCTGCTGGTAGAAGTTTTGGCTGTATGTGCTTACCTCTGCAATAAGGAAGTTCTCCTGCATATATTTGGGGTCAATGGCCTTCAACTTTTCCATGGTCTCATATTGGCCCTGACAGGACTTGAGCTTCTCAGAGGAGCCAAGTGAATACTTTAACAGAACAAGTGCCACGCGAAATATGATCTTCACACCTGCATAGTATGGTAGAGAAAAAAGGACAAGTCAATAAAAGCAATACCATCAGTTTCCTATGATATATATAATTGGTCAATCTAAGGACTCACCCTCCCTAAATTTTCAAAATAGCTTGTTTACAAAAAACTGTTACCTGACAATTGTACAACTTTAAGATAACTTAATATTACTTGTGTTATCTTAATTAGCTATAATAAAGCCGTTTCAACAAAAAAACTGAAATAGAATATTTCTAACATCAATCAAGGTTCCCTTAGTGCTTTTGTCCTCTGGTTAGCTCAGTGAGTAATAAATGCCCCCTATCCCTGCATCCACAAACAGGGTGTCTAAATTGTATTAGGGGTCTGTCGTGGCCCCTCAATCCTTCTCCCAGCCAGTGGACTTTTGTATGTACAATAAGAGCACATATGAAATGTAAGCTTAAGGAGGCAAAGCACATTATTAGATGCACCAAAGAACACACAGAGAAGAACATTTACAGGTTAACTAGAACCGGTGATAAAAATCTTTGAGATAAAAGAAAAAGTAAGCCAAGAATAATTAACCTCAGGGAGTTACATAAACTGGGATAACGATCTTGCCAACCTAAATAAATAAATCTGTTCAGTTTTTACAGGGAAGCCGACAAGAAGATGTCTCAGTTACAAAAAAAACAATGAGGCGTGGAAAGCATGCGTGTTTATAGAGGAAGAAGTTCTACTGGAACGCTGCAAAATAAAAACAGACAAGACCATGGGACCCGATATTATACACATCTGAAAAGGGAAGAGTTTCTTCGTTAACCAAAATAATAGGCCAGGGAGGAGCTGTAGACATAGTCTACCTAGATTTCAGTACAAGTAAAATGGCAAATGATTTAAGTAAATTAGAAGAACGGGCAGGTGTAGTTTTAACGATAAACGTAAAATAATGTATTTTGTAATGTAAAAACACCAAAGCAGAATATAGCATTGGAGACACCGTTCTGTCATTAACAGAAGAGAGGGACCTGGAAATAATTATTTCTGATGATTTAAAGGAAACAGGGAATGCAATACCTGTGAGGGGATGTAAACATACATCGGATGCAAGGTAAAATGAATTTAAGGCAAGACCAAGGACTGATTATGGTCTGAAGTCTCTACATGAGGAAAAATGGGCAGACTAGATGGGCTGAATGGTTAACGTCACGTTCAATGTGCGTGTAAATCAAAGTATTCTGGCTGTTAATGTTGAAATTCAACACCCAATTTATAGATTGTCTGGGTGGTGGCAGCATTATATTAGTTATATCATTATAGTTAATTGTGGGAGGCATTAAGGGTGGATATTTTTATCACTATTTCCGGTCTAGGGCAGGCAGATAGTGAATTTTTTTTTTTTCATTTACCACCAGAACCAAGTCACGCGCATGCTTGGAGTAGGGTGCGTTCATGACAGTCGCCATCTTGCGAGAAGCAAAATCTCTCGCTGCGGTGCTTGTGACCCCTCTCTGGTGCGGTCAGTGTGCCCTGGGGTGAGTTTCTAGTGCCACTTAATGCCTCGCAATCGACAATTGGCTCCTAGGTTCTTTAAAAAGCAGCTGGCGCCATATTTAACATGGCGCACGTTGACATCCTGGGAGCCATCAGACGAGGCCCCTGCTGCAGATTGCGGTGTTGCTGAATGCCTCTTAAATCCCTTTGTAAATCAGCATCCCAGGCATGTCAATTACCGTCAATGGGATGTTTTTCTGTGACGTGTCTGGCACGCCAATTGTCAAAGTCAAGTTTTATATGCATTTTCAAATAAGTAATAAAAATTGTTTAATCGCTATTCTAAAGCTAAACTGCTATTTCAGGGCTATCCCCAACTGCTGTCCCTTTGTTTGCCTTTAACAGGCCACCTAAAAAACACCCTACCTTTAAATATTTAATCTTAATTCTATTAAATGCCCGTGAGGGACAAGGCAAAACTACAGCAAAGATCACATCGCAGAATCACACATGCGACCAGCAAAACTTCCATGACGTACCATGAGTTGTGCGGGAATGTTTAACGTTTGCTTAGTGTTTGGGGCGCGGTTATTAAAGGGTGACCATTTATTACGTCAGAAAGGTTTTTAAATTTAGGAAAATAAGTTTCAATAACACATGCTTAAATGACACACACAGGGAGTGGTAACACATGGTTCTATCCAACTTTTACAGACGGTAACCAAAAGGCAGACACAAAGCTTACATTCAAGTCCTGGCAAGTCCTGTGCAGACAGGCCACACCGCATACACAACCCTAAATGACTAACCGCTGCGCACAGCCTATACATTTCAGACATCGCACACAGATCCTCACAATCTGAACGACGCAAACCAGGGAATGCCCGGTGAATCCCTGCTGTGGCCAGACCGGAAAAGCCTGGGGGGGACCGAGTACATCAGATTAATCGCAACAAGCGCATGTTTAATTAAATAGCCAGTCAAACTAATTCCTTTGCTCACGCGACATTAGAAAGTGTTTGGCAATTACATTAACACAGGGGATTACATGCTCATGCAAGGAGGAATTACTTCCGTGTGATAGTAACGAACACTGAGAACGGCGAACATTGCAGTGGGGCATACTCAAAAAAATAAAAAAAAATGTACGAACAGAAGACCTTAATTATGCTCCACAGAAGCCATTTTTTATGGCAATCCATTAACGTGTTACTTGATTACAGTCTTAAAAAAATTGTTTATTTTGCCGTTTTTGAAATTAAAAATGACATTACCAGACGATTTCCAGATAGAGTCAAAATACTGATATTCTATAGATACGCAACTTAAAATAACTGCTAGTACTGCCAATAAATATAATACAAATTTCATAATACATAGTATTAAAAAAGGAGAACCCAGTACCTTCACAGAAAAACATGTCCCAGACGCGCAGGACCGAGCTCCAGGGAAGAGTGCGTGAGAATGCACACATGAACCATTCAGTCATGTATAGGATGGGGTCAATCTTCTGCTTGCTCAGGTGCTTGTAAGCTACTGGAGACACTTTACGGAGCAGAGAGAAGAGGATCCTTCCATCCAGCTGGATCGCTTCCTATACGGATACGGAGAAAAACAAGAAACCTTGTGATGAGCGAACTTTTGTAACAGAGAGTAACGGCCTCAAACAAGGGACGCTTACAGGCCACATGAGCGGTTATAACACCAGGCCGTCAGATGTTATAACATATTGAAAGTGCAGCGGGACTGACTCTTCCCCATCCCCACATCAACACACAAGACGAGCTTCTACAAACTGAAGGGCTTTTTTTTTTCTTTTTAACCACAAAGAGCGTTCAAACTCATCCAAATGGTATTAAAAGTGATGTTTTCATTTATAGTTTCAAGCAGGAATTTCAATATAATATAAATATTTCCCTGCGATATAAATTGGATGAACGCGATATCTGGAATATGCGCCTCTAGCGTCGCCTTCCAAAACTGGAACGTCTAATAAATAACAGGAAATCTTTCCTGTGTACGGCTTTTGTATCGGTCGAAAGGAAATAAAAGCAAGCCATAGGAAGGCATAATTAAAATTAAAGGTTATCCTGTTAACACGTGTTAACAAAATGCTAACAATGCCAACCCTCGATAGGACGACAAGATAAGGCAACAAGTACCATGGTGAATGACAACAAAAAGTACGTCCTTAGACTGAAACTTCTGATAACCCTAAACATGTTTTGAAAAACTGGGAAAATAGAGTAAAGTAGACGTATTTAAGAATTTTTTTTTTCTTTTTTTTTTTTTACATAAAGGGATTACATAGTCGTAACAAAGCATGCACAATTATATCTTAGAATACGTCATCAGCAGTTTTCTGCAGCCACGGACACTTTAACACCTTGGAACTACAATCCACAAACAAAAAACAGTCAGGTTTCTGTGACGACAGAAAGTAATGCAGATTTACACTTTAGGAAAGGGCTGATGCGGCCTGGACTCAGAGAGCAGAGTCTTGATGTATTTAAGAAATATTAAGATCGTAACGACACGAGATAGCACAAAGCAAGTCTAAGATCAGCTTCGTCCGCAATGGACTATCTATCTATACCCTGAGCGAACAAGGACACCGCTGTAACGTAACCACTCGCAAAATATACATTGTATAAAACAAACAGTGTAAGAGTGTATACAGTGTAAGAGAAATTCTAATAAATATACAATACCGTAAGCAAAATGTATATTCTATGATGTGTAAATAAATGATATCCAGTTACGTTGATACAAAGAATACAAGCATATGAGATTAATCCAAAATGGGAATGAGAATTAAACTATAGGAACCTAATTGGGCTAGAATTAAAGTTATGGTTCCGTACATAGGGGCTCAATTAGAGATATTATACCACTGACACCACAGCCAAAGAACAAAAAGAAACCAACCGAAGCAAACAAAAAACAAAGAAGTGACCCATTATTAGCTTAACGTATAAAAGTACATATATTCTTAAATAGATACAAAAGCAGGCTTTGTGCCGTTACCATCTTACTATTTCATAAATAAAAGCTACATTTTAATTGAAGTCAAGGCTTCGCTCTCCACTTTACTTATGAATTTGCCTCATCACGGTTTGTTTCCTTTCCAATAGTTCTAGGGGGTCTAATAAGCCCTCCCCATGCAGAAAGCACAACCATTTATTTTACATTTTCTTGTGACTAGCTGCTTCAAGCAATAAAAATGGGCAAAATAAATAAACACAACAGGGTTACAGACAGCCAGCTGCAGCTCAGCAGTGATTTCTTTCAAGTATTCTTTGTGAAGCTGTATAGGGTAATATAGTGTGGAAGACATATGTATATAAGACCCATTTTGCCTATCAGATTCCAGGTTTCTGGCTGGAAATGCTGGTATATGGTTTTGTGAAACATCAATGGAACTGGTGGACGACAGCACATTATGGGCACTTTTACCTATTGTGTTATACACCCTAACGCCTTCTAGATTGTAAGCTGGTTTGGGCCCTCCTCACCTGTTTCTTTAGCCAAGTTGTATACCCATTGTACAGCGCTACAGATTATGATGGCGCTATATAAAATAGGAAGTTTTATACTCACACAAAATATCCTATAAAGCTAAAAAAACATTTTTTAGCACTCAAAACAAGTATTCTTTGTAGCACGGTAATAGCAGTCCTAGCATACTTGCTTTGTGACCAGTGGTTTATAAAAACTTCCTTTATAACAGTAATATACCAACCCTACACAAAATTATAGTGCTCACAAAGCATGTGGCCTTTTAAATACATGGCTGATCCATGGGGCCGCCTTACCAGCTTCTCACTGTAATATCCCGGAAGGTACTTCTCGCAGATCTGCACCAGACACCAAAACGCTTGCTGCGGAAGGAAAGAGAAGCGTAAGAGACGGCGTAGGACCCACACAATTATTTGGTAGGGAAGGCCTGTAAGCTCACCTCAGCTGGCATATGCATGAGCAGGACAGCAGCTATGGGGGCCTGGGCCTGACAGTAGCCTTCATCAGGACGGTACAGGGTATAAGCCTTCAGAACCCTGAAGAGATCCTGCTGTCTGCAGGGAAAACACACAAACAAAGAGCTTACACACCTAATGGAGGTGCAGACATCAACATTACTTTGATAGGTAAAGTGCTGAACTACTGCTAGAGAAACTTGCTAGAGTTTTAAAGTTAATACTTATTCTGTCACAGGCAAAGAGGCATCAACCTAAGAAATAACCCATAATTTCAGCCAGAATTAACTTACCCATGACCACCACGGGCAACAAACATCTCATGGAATGGAAACTGCCTATGTAGGTCCCTTTCTATTATATCCAACCACTTGGGGTCACCAACCATGGTATCCAGCTCCTATGGTAAAGGAGAATTGGGTATAAGGACCAGAAAGAGCATTTCCACTGCATCTGAAGCGTGCTCCAATTTTTATTTACTTACTTTAAATTTATCTTTGTTTTGATCCATCTTTACTCGGCTTCCAGAAAGGTACTGCCAGGCTCGCCCCCGAAGTGACGGTGGAATCCCCTTCTGACATCGCAGCTTTATCTGACGGAACACAGAGAATAGGTTATGAAAATCATGTTTTCTGCCAAAGACTCTCCCAGATATAACACACTTACATTGATGCCCAACTTCCACGCTCTCATTCTGCCTTATAAAGCACATTTTGTTTCCTCCACCATCACCTTTAGTGATAGCGGAGAGGGGACCATGAAGTGCCACCACATATTATATATTATATATGGGGCTTACTTTGCCAACCACCTATGCATAGCGGCAGAAAAGAGGTCCACCAATTTTAGCAACAAAACACATCTCGGTAAGAAAAACGTGATGATTACAGATTAATGTAAACTTTTAAGGTCAGGCACTAATAAAGAACACAGAGGTGGAACTGTTAAAAGGATGTGTCATTCCTTTACACTATAATTAACCTCCAATTTATTTTCTATCCAAATACACGGATATACAGTTGACCTCATTTGGAGCTGATGTGTGCCCTGGCAAGTGCTAGAATGGGTGTGTATTTTCAGGTTTGTTTGTAAGGGCAGAAAACAAGCAACAATCACTTCCTCTTGACTTTCTATACATGCCTAAGGGTTTCTCCCCGGCACATGAACTCCAGGGGTCCACCCAAATCCACCATGGGCTCTGCGCTGCTGGAACCAGGCAGGAAACTTGTTGTTCTACAGAACTTAAGTACCTGGTAGAAATGTGGCCAGAACACCCAAGGGTGCTCAGAGTACACCCACAGCTGCACCCATCAACAGGGTGTGGGGTAAAGGGGTGTCCCAGCTTGATGACAAATGTATACAGCAGCATCATAGAGGAAGAGACAAATTATCAGCAGGTATCCGGTGTCACACTCACACCGTCAGCAAGTATTGTATTCTTAGCTTACCTTTTTGTGCCTCTTTGCCATCCATTTATCCCAGTTTCCGAGCATGTCAAGCCATTTTGCCTCCCTCTGCCTGAGTACATCAACCGGCAACGCTTCCTGCCTGCAAACCAAAAATTAAGATGCAAATTCACATCTTATCACAGTGATGAACACCACTGCAAATCCAAAGATGTCCTCGGATATCACTGCCAACCAGAAACTGTTGCTCCCGAACGGTCATTTTTAATCGTTTAAGGCTAAAACAAGCTGTGTCCCACTAAATTCAGAAAATCAGTAGTAGAGCAGCGTCAGTACAGCGGTAATAGGAGACGGCGTATGGCATTCTCCCACGTCCTTTTTTTGAGTGGGTATGGATCTTGGCATTTTTCTACAGGGTAGTCTACCTTCACATTAAGTGAAGATCCAGCCGCAGTGGGCACATGCACCTAAACACAATATCATAGAACATGCTTTCCACATGCGCAGGTGTCTGCAGAGATCCATAGACTACTCCGTGCCGGATTACACTATGAGGTACAGGAGATGACAACTATCATTAATGCATTAAAAAGGGCCAAGTACTTAACATTTCAGAGACTAAATTTAAATCACAAAATCGCTGCGCACTCAGTTGACGCTACCAGATATCCTTAATTCGATTTGCAGACAAAAAGCGTTACAAGGCCCCAGCGTGAATCTCTGGACGGGGTTTTGGCGAGGGGAAAGATCTGATAACAGAAGTATTGTCAGCCGCTTCCTGCGAGGAGCATTTATTGAATGGATAAAGGGATTCTAACATCGCTGACCCGAGGAAGGAAAGAACATTCACTCACTCAGAGGAAGTTGGACGACTGGTTCCTAGATCCCACGCACGGGTATACAAACCCAATGAACCCCCTACTGCAGAATCACAAAGTCCCTCACATGACTTGGTAGCAATCAATGTCAACAATGCCTTCTTAACCCAGAAACAATATTAAACATATTCATCATATTGAACGGCCCCTGTGATTCACACAACTCTTCGGATGCCACGTCCCAGAGATGATCTCCTAAACATTTCTTTCTGTCCGGAGTTTAGGTATGAAAGGAATTCCCTGCTAAGGTCTTAAAATCCACAGATACATACTTTAAAAGGTTCAGTATAATCTGTGTTCTTATCTAGTAAACACACATTAACCGTTACTGCTTGAAAGGCAAGTTTAATTCCAAGGTATGGTGCAGTAACTACGGTTACTACCTACGCCTGATCAGGCAGGCAATACGAGTGCAAAGTCAGAGAAATAAATATACATAGTAAAGCAACTAAACAATAACTCGGCACCAAGGAAATCAGCAGCGTCACGCTCACCAACTCCTTTGGCCCTAACAAACAATAGAATACAACGTTTGCTCACCGGAGCCTAGTGAAATGGAACAGGTTGTAGTCTAATAAGTATTTTACGGAACAGAAACCAAACAAACAGAAAAGCAAAACATTTCTCCTGCGCCCGTGAGAAGCAATAGTTAGGGGGTTAGAAGACGTGGCCAGATCTGCTGAGCAATCTAAACAAGTGACCCAGATATGATCATTATATGGCCTGTAGTCCAATCATTCCTAACCCGGGGGGCACGGCTATTGTAGAACCCAATATTTTTTTTTAATATTGTTCTTTATTCAGTTTTTTTTTAAAATAATTATGACAAACATTAACATGTAAGTTACTTACATAAAAATTAAAATAACCTACAGTATACTTCTTACAATATTTGTTGATTTGTAATTTTAACAAACATATATACATTTAAACAGTACGACAAAGCTCTTTGGATTAATAACCTTAGTAACGTTATAGATCTACATGAGGGGTCTACATTTGGCGAGATATAAAGGTTGAACTCATCAGCAGAACGCAAAAAAAAAAAAAAAAAAAAAAAAAAAATTCTCAAGAGCTCCCTGAAATATATGTGTTCCAACTAGACCAAATTTTGTTATAAAAAACTATATTGTTCCGAAAAAAGTATCTCTCTGAAATAGCCTGTACGTTAATTTGATTATAAATTTCGTCCCGTGATGGGATGTCTTGGCTTTTCCAATTTCGAGCGATACATATTTTGCATGCCAATAATAGAACCCAATATTAAATGTACTTTCAAAAGGAAAGTTTTCCATAGAGATTGAGAAGGCCTTGTTATATTAGTACGGTAAACATGTGCACACTATGATCCGAGAGAAAGAACATACATGAAATAAAGCAACCAAACATCAACTACAAAGTAGGTAACTCCTATGGTTTGAGAGGTAAAATGTTTTGTTATTTCTATTATTAGGAACTCTTTCTAATGAAAACAAGAAACACGGCTCGTTCAAGAATTAGGAGGAAAAAGCCATTTTGAACTCAAATGTCGGCAGCATTGTTCAGCTACAATTTTTATTTTTTTTTAGCTTTAGGGCATCATCTACTCAATCATCGTTACAGTAACGGCTAAAAGAGCATCTCCTCCGGCTCTGCGGATTGTGACACAAGCTACATACAGTGCGTGTGAGATTCCCCAAAGCTTATGCACATCTTAATAGACCATAGGCATTTTTGGTTTATGTATATATATATTTTTAACGTATATGTGAGTGCTTATCATACACATGTAATTAACTTTCACTTAAACTGACTGCGTGGTGGAAGTTTGTAGCTGGTAGTCACGTTAGACATACTGTAAAATGGTTTCCATGGCAACAAAAGCTCATGTGCAGCACTACCATTCTGATTCGGCACGGTTCACCCCGACTCCTTTTATTCTTTAGCAGATGTTCTGCTGCAGTTCCTTGGTCCCTAAAAACTTGAGTGTCTCTTTCATGTAGATCTTCCTTTCAGTGAATGATTGTACGCCTAGCGGCAAGTATTGCTGGCCTGGTGCTGTCAGGCATTTGGGTGCCGATAATCCACGCGCCAGAGACAGGGCCCAGCACAACTTGCACAAGCCACTGGACTACAAGAGACTACTCTTCAGCAGAGGAGCGTGCCGCGTCAGGAAAGGGCAAGGCCGAGGGCTTCTCCACAGAACGGAGGCCAATCAATAATCATTGATAAAGGGAAAGTCATGGAAACAATCACTGATAACACCTCACTTTCTCCGACACGCTATACCCATCCCTGCGGGTGAATCTCTCTGTACTTTGTGTATATTAAGTCTGTGTACACAACTTACACTTTGCAATTGTATTTACAAAACAAAGTCACCTGAAGTGTACATAACTAGGAGCAGTACATTTTGGTAACATAACTACATAATTATCTGCCCTGCTTATTGAATCCGACATCCTTGGAAGGCGGTGTGAGGAAAGGGGGTTAAAAGTGGATTTCAACACTGAACTCAAACCAAACATTTTCTTTATATTCTCCAGATAAGCTTTATGCAATTGGAACTATTTATTTGGAGTACAATCTCTCATGATCACCCGCAATGGGTAGCGTCCAGATCACTTAAAGAGAAACAGATGCTTATTGTATGCAAAAAGAAAATGTAACAAAAATAAAAGGATTTCTATATAAAACAAGTGAATATAAGTAGTAAAGAAAGTTTAACAATGTCCTATTTACACAAAAAAACTACACAATCAAAATGAAATATGAAGCATTCTTTTGTCGAGCACTGCAGTATTGCGTACCCATGATACTTTATTTTAAAGGGACACTTGATAAGTGTGTGGGCCATCCTGCAAAACCCACAAATGCATTTGCCCCTTCCCAACCCCCCGGCCCGCTAAACGCTGGCAAGAAATTGTAGGCAAGGGGCTTATTTTAACAAGTGTGTTTATATTTTTGACTTTGATCCTCCATTGCACGGTGCTGCTGATCACAGTATGTGAGTGCACAGAATGCCTGAACTTCAACTGCCAGCTCCTGACACAGGCGTTTCCAGGCTGTCCAATGTACCCTGATCTCCCATCTACCGCTCACCCAGTGCTTGTTTCTGAGGATGCAATAGTACGTCCTAAGCTGGTAGTGACAGGAAAGAGATCCTACTGACTTCAATGCAAGTACTTTACTGCCGCTGACCGACAGCTTCAAGCCGCTTTTAATTGGTAAGAAATGTCTAATCATGGAGGAAGAAGGGAGATTTTGCAGCCTTATTCTGCAACAATATATCTCTAAACCAAACGCACGGATGCAAAACAAAAGGCAAGCAATACAAAGTTTCAATAAATTGCTCGGCATACGCTAAAAGCCGCGATGGCTGCGCTTTCCCTTTTAAATGAACTGAAATACAGAAGTGTTTACTCTTGTGTGGGCATCTGCCAGGAGGTGGGAAGCACCTTGGCACAGGGCACGGGTGTAAACACGGGTAGAACAGAGAGCAGGTTTATTCATTATACTAGGAGGTTGATAGATAACCGATGTTTAAGCTCAGGTTGTTTTTAGTTGAGGGTCAATGGTTGTGATGACAGAGCGCCTTTCACATTTCCAAGTAAGGGAATATTGGTTAATAAAACGTCGGAGCGGCCCTCCCGGCCAGCACTACCGTACCATGGAGAATAAATATAGAAACGACAGGGTCCGTGGCTCCACGACGACAATCAAACTTTTTTTTTTGTTGGAAATACCAGAAACTCGGTCAGTGTTTTCCTAGCAGTCTGGCCGCCTCAGTGATCTAAGTGGAAAATACTTCACGGCACTAAATACTCCGAATACCACACGCTAAATACAAGTGTGCTCCTAAGGGCAGCCCTGAAAGGGCCGCACCATTCCAAGTTTGCTCCCTGGCCACACAACGCATTGATCTTGCGGCTCCGAAATGGTTTGAAGACAATGGAGAGTCTTTATGATGGATAAGCATGTGTTTATTTTGCAGTTCTGTAGAAAAAAAGCACTTCCTGAAGTCATTTGGAACGGCTCTATGGATGTGCGGTAATATACACACTACTGTCTGCGTGTTCAGAACACGTAAGAGGCGTGATGGATGGAATACAGAAGGTTGAAAACAGAACACACCCATGCCTAAAATCTAAAAAAAAAAATCCTCCGCACACCTGACCGCCACACGTAAAAAGAGGAAGTCATTAAATCATCGAACCCATACACGCAAAAGCGAAGAAAGAAATCACTCCTCCCTCGCTAATATTTACAGCGTTCCAACCGCACAACCCTATTGTAAGAGATTGTAAACAGGGCTCTCCCCACCGAATGTATCGTTTTATCTTAGTCTGGCTATTCCCGTCTTGTCATACCCCTTGAATTTATGTATTGTATTAAGCGCTGCGTAGATTGTTGGCGCTATATAAATAAAAAATAATAATAATAACTTTTCCAGTACGGGATGGTATCGCAGAAGCATGGATTAGCGCTTGTTCTGGATTTGCTCATGTAGTTCGTTGCACTGCGTTGTCTTCGCGGTTACGCAGCGGTGCTGACAATGTTTGGCCATCATACGGTAAGGTTTACGAGAGCAGTAATAAGCAGGTTGCATGCTGTTCGTAAGGGTGGGTATGGAGAAAGATTTATACGCTCCTGAAGATACCGCAAAAGTTTGGACAGCCGGTGGAAGGCATCCTTAGTTGCCACGGTCAACAATAAACCCGTCCCAACATACAGAATTTCCCCACTGCTACTCAAGAACAACCACTTAGCAACATCGTTAGATTCTGGTCTCAACTCGGAACATGATGGCGCTACTCAATATAATGTTATATATAAAACAATAATAATAACTCCATGACCTCATTATACACCTTGAAGGGCCCGTCCCAGCCAGCTTTGGTGACAGGAAAAGCTTGGCTGGCCCTGTATAATGTATAGTTACATCAGTGAGGTTTCTAGGCTCCCCCACCTATGCATTACAGGTGGCCAGCTCAGCCCTTCTTGCAACAGAAACCTGTCAGGGTTGGCCCTGCATGATGAATAGTGAAGTCATGGAACTGAAACCACAGCTCTCCCTTTAGTGAATAAACCCCACAGGATATGAAGCTTTACAGACAGTTGCTAACCATGAAACTTCCCTCACAACCCCCCCCCCCGAAACACATAGAGAAGGAAAAATACATGAGAGGAAGCAAAATATGTGATGTATACGAGGCACTGTGATGGTCCAGCTCCAAGCATACTGACAGACGTGCAGGGTCTTTAGCCAGGTCATCCAATACACCCCGATAAACACAATGGCAGCTCTGCCACCCCCCGTATTCAGCTAACAGGAGTAGCACCAGGTACTAAGCCTCTCCTTATCCCCAGCAGGTGACAGATTACCGCACAGCCGCTGTCACCTTTACCCCCTGGCACTGGCAGGCGACACATACACGCCTTGGTCTCAGGAGAGACTCCGCTGAGAAGACCCCCCGACAATGTTCCCCTCCTGGCGCAAAGTACCGCCCTCCCCACATGCCCCTATTCCACCAAGTGGGACCCAGCAAGCCTGCTGCTCCAGTCACAGCCCCCCACCCGTGTCCCACTAGCAGGACGCCAGATGCCAAGCAAATACTCGGTACTTACGTCTCTCCATCGACCTCGGTCTTCAACAGGAATCCGTACTTATCGGTCCTCCTTTCCGCGGGGAACCCGTTAACCTCGGAGTCCGAGCCCAGAGACTCGAGTTCGGGGTCACTCAGTGTCTCCCTAGTTCCACGCAAGCTGGCGGAGGGGGACACGCTGCTCTCTCCTGGGCTTCGCGCCATTCCGGCTTGCCCCTACTTAGTAACACGGAACCATTACTTTTTTTTTTTGTTTGTTTGTTTTTTCCAGCCCCCCACAGTACCGCGTACAGCTCTCGCCACAGCAGCAGGCACCTCCCGGGGCCCACACTGGCAAAACACGCCCCTTAATCACTCATAGCCATTAAGCGGCTCAGCCTTCTTCCATTACCCAATCAGAAAGAAAGGCTGGATTCTGCCAGCCAATCAACCCTCCTGCACTACATGTCAATCAATCGAGTAGCTTGGAGGCAATATCCTCCGCCTAATCGCTTCTCTAAGCCAATCACTAACTAGAACAATTCATGTCAACCAATCACTGCACTCAACGCCAAATCCTTTCGACAGCTGTCAACCTATACCACGTCTCCCAGCAGAGAAATCTGAAAATACTGAATGTTTGTCAGTCGCTGAAGTCGCTTGTCCTTTCGCACGTCAATCATAACATAACACAGCCCATGTAAGCAGTCTGTCAGGACCGACCCATCCCACTTCCTGGATCCTGCTGCGCGTGCATGTGTCTGAATAGCTGCAAAGTTTACACGGTGCACTGATGCACAGCCATGTCCCCGACGTTCCCCACGGCGATACCCATGCTCTGGCTCTCCAGCTCTTGCTGGGCTACAACTCCCATCATGACCATCCGCTGTCTAACTTTGCATGGTACTAACCGTAGCCCAGAGCAATGAGATTGACAGATTTTCTCCCGCAGTTCCAGAGCAATAATGAATTCCCCATGTGAAGAAGAGACCTCTGAGACGTACTGAAAGCATTTTTTAATTAAGGATTACAAATGTACTTCTACATAGGGTATGCAGGCCCAGGCAGGTCATCTGGTACAAGGCAAAGGGCCGGTGGGCTGCTGGCTGACATTACCGCATACTCACCAGCTCTAGTGGCAGATGAGGTGCTGCAGTGCTTGGCCAGCGGCTGGATAAGCTCAGTCACACTAAAATGGGCATGCAGCCGCCAGCCTTAATGTGCCAGGGCCGCCCGGTCGGTTAAGTAAAGGAGGGGTGACCATTTGTTGCAGAAAGCAGGGACTATCCTGTCTGTGATAGAATTGCTTGTAGGTCTTCTGTACGTTGTTTTTTTTAAATTGCAGCCTTTCTGCAAAGTTTCCATCCTGCACCGATTAAACCTAACTGAGGGCAAGGTAGGCACCGACCTAGAGAGCAGATCTGCGTTCCAGCGGGGGTATGGACTGCCCGCTACTAGAAGAACAGGGCCAGCGACGGGAAGTCCAGTCCGCTGCAGACGATGGTGGTGGGAACGCGATACCGGGGATGCTGTGCGCCAGAATATGATGTCATATCCCAGCACTCAGCAGCAAAGCCATGGGCACCACAATGGAGCTGTGAGATAAGAGGCCTCATGCTCACACTACAGGACTTCAGCAAGGGATAAAGCAAAGACAAAATAAGGAAAAAGAAAGGGGAGAGATAGGGAGAAGTTGCAGAGATAATAAGAAAGGAAAGATAACGAGGAGGGGAGATGGGAATGAAAAGGAGAGATGAAGAGGAGACAGAAAGAATAGAGATAAAGAGAAGGAAGACATGAGAGAGGGAGGGAGAGAGATAATGAGAAATGGAGATTAGGGGAAAGGGGAGAGGTAGAAGGAAAGAAGGGAGATAAAGTGAAATAAAAAGACATAAATGGAAGAGATAAAGAAAAATGAAGGCTAATGAGAAAGGAGGTTCAATGAAAAGGAAGAGAGATAAAAGAGAAGGGAGAGGAGGAGAGATAAACAGAAAGGGTAGAGATAGGGAAAAAAGGGGAAAAAGATAGAGGAAAGATACAGAAAGGATGAGGAGATAAACAGAAAGGGAGATAAAGAGAAGGGATACGAAGAAAAAGGAGAGATAGAAAGAGGAGAGATAATGAGAAGGGGGCTCAGAATGATGGAGAGAAAGAAAAAATTGAGAGGTAGAGAGAAAAAGGAGAAATTAAGAGAAAGATAACGAGAAAGGTGAGAGATTAGATAATGAGAAATGGGAGACATAATGAGAAAGAGGGCACTGCTTTTATATATATATATATGAATATATATAAATAACAAAGGAGGATTGGAGATTCATATATTTTTCTGTGGTTGTATTCTGAATTAAGTATTGATATAGCTCCACACTCACACCTACATTTTCCTTACAGAAATGGCTCATCCAGCAGCACTGCATGTGTTGAGGCGCAAAGGAAATTATGTCATATCCCGGTGCTCAGATTGCGACTGCACATATTGGGTCTGAGCGAGTCCTGCCGGAGAGGGCCACACTTGATTCTATCGGCCAGTGCATTCATCATGCACATTCATTCATTTATTCATTCATTAACCAATGGAGAGAGGCAGCAGCCCGTGAGATTTAGACTCTTCAAACCTTCAAAGTTTGTAATCAAATCGCAGTCGGCCATCTGAAGGTCAGATTTTGTTGGGTTACTTAAAATCACTTTCACCCAGAAATGATTCTCGCAGCAGCGCCTTATCACTGACAGACTTCCGGCTATTGTCCAACTTTCCTACCAATAACCGACACGTGACATCAGACAGAACGGGTTTCATTGGAGGGTTTTAAAGCTGATTGGGTTTTAGAGATAAAAGCTCGGCATGGTGGAAATCAGCGGCAGACACATTACATGGAGCCATCTGTACCAGGTGACAATCTTTTTGCGTTCGTCTGACATCTGTCAGTATTAAGGGCTGGTTGGCCCTGTCTGGTATTTGTCATGGCTTGCCTGCCCTGACCTTTTTGGTGCCACAGACCGTGGGCTTCACAATGAACAGTAAGGCTTTTAAAAGCATTCTGGTAGCCTAATGCCTAACAGGAAACCTTTTGTCAGCCCAGAGGATGAGGCACATGACATTTCAAGCATCATTGGATGTTACTGTCCACCCAGAGCAGGGGTGGATCCGCTACCTTTAACAAAAATGATTACAATTACATGCAAACAAAAAGCACATCATCTTTATACGAGTAAAAGTCTTATCCCGGTCGGTGGTGTCCGTTATTATTATTATTATTATTATTATTATTATCTTTTATTTATATA